>JAUPTC010000012.1:5579189-5656445 GCA_030762895.1 Sophora flavescens
GTTGGCCAACTGAATGGTGATACCTGTATACTTCAAAGGACCAAGATCAAGTTTGTTAAAGATGGAGGTAGGCATGACATTGATAGATGCTCCCAAGTCCAGCATGAAGTTTTCAAACTTCTTGTCCCCAATAGTGCATGGGATAGTGAAGGTGCCTGGATCCTTGCACTTCTGTGGCAGTGCCTGAGGAGGGGTGAAAGCAACAACTCTTTCTGGCTTAGACTGGATAAGCGCTGAGACATTTCTTCCCAAATCAACCCTCTCATTATTCTTCATCTTCCTCTTGTTGGTGCATAGGTCCTTGAGAAATTTGGCATACTTGGGCACTTGCTTGATCACATCCAACAGAGGGATATTAACACATACCTTTCTTAAAACATCAAGAATTTCCTTCTCCTTATCTTCACCACCACTCTTCAATTTTTTCTGTAATCTGTGTGGGAACGGAATGGGTGGTCTGTATACCTTCTCAACTTCAACCTCAATAGGCTCAGGAGTTACCCCAACAGTAGGCTCAGGAGTAGCCTTCATGGTTTCTTCATCCTTTCCAGAAGTGGCCTCAACAACCTTTCCAGACCTCAAAGATATGGTACTCACATTAGGGTTGGAGGCATTAGGATTTATCACTGGCTGTGCTGGCAGCTGGGTTGTTCTTTGACCTTGCGGTGTGCTATTCATGGATGTGGCCATCTGCCCAATCTGTGTCTCTAAATTTTTAATGCTGGCATTTGTTTGCTGCTGAAACTGTGCCTGTGAGGCCTGAATCTGTCCCATTTGCTGCTGAAACTGTAGATTTTGTGCAGCCATTTGTGCAGCCATTTTATTGAGCATGTCATCTACTGAAGGTCCGGAGGGTGCTGAAGTAGTCACTGGAGGAGGATTCTGAGGTGCCATCGGCTGTTGGGATGAGTTCCCATACCGCAGATTAGGATGATTACTCCAGCTGGGATGATACCTATTTGTTGAGAGATATGGAATGCTATATCTATTCTGGTTATTGCCCTGATTATACGGATGGACTGCAAAGGCTTGAGGTGATTCAGTAACTGATCCTCCTTGCAAAATGGGGCATGCTTCATATGGGTGCTCAAGAGAACTGCACATGCCACACAACACCGCAGGCTGAACCCTATCCATTACCAATTTCTCTACCAAAGAAGTGAGCCTATCAATTCTATCATCACGGTCATGGCTGGAAGAGGAAGTGCGGACCTCATGTACACCTCTAGTCTCAACAGAATTTCTTCTGGTAGTGAATTGCTGGGAATTCAGTGACATGTTCTCAATGAGTTGCTTGGCAGCAGATGGAGTCTTGTCAACCAATGCTCCCCCACTAGCAGCATCCAAAATATTCCTATCCATCGGCTGCAATCCTTCATAAAAATATTGGATGAGGAGCTGTTCAGAAATTTGATGCTGGGGGCAACTAGATGTCAACTGCTTGAACCTCTCCCAATACTCAGTTAGCGACTCATTTCCTTGCCTTATTCCACAGATTTCTTTCCTTATTGCAGCAGCTCTGGAGGCAGGAAAATATTTCTCTAGGAAGAGCTTCTTCAAGTCGTTCTATGTGGTAATGGAATTCGGCGCAAGGTATAATAGCCAATCTTTTGCAGCTCCCTGGAGTGAGAATGGAAAAGCCTTCAACTTGATATGATCCTCAGTTACTCCTTCTGGCCTCAAAGTTGTGGAGCAGACGACTTGGAATTCCTTGAGGTGCTTGTGTGGATCTTCACCTGCAAGACCATTAAATCTTGGCAACAAATGGATTAGCCCAGATTTTAACTCAAAAGGGGTGTCAGCACCAGGATAAGCAATGCACAAACCATTGTAATTCACATCAGGGGCAGCAAGCTGCCTCAAAGTCCTTTGGTCTCCCATGTTTTCAAAAGCAGTTTTAAAATTGGAATCACTACTAGTGCTAACCCGAAATTCCCTACGGAGTGTGTGCAGTGTTCTTTCAATTTCCGGGTCAAAATCACACAGTTCAGGGCAATGAGACCTAGTAGCCAGACCAATTCAAAACAGAACAGAAAATAAAAGAAAGAAAAGAAAATAAAATAAAATAAATTGCGAAAAATAACAACTCAGAGTCCCCGGCAACGGCGCCAATTTTTTGTCGCGCTGTCGCGCACGCGCCAAAAAGGACGAGCGGGTTTAAAACTGTAGAAAATCTTCCACTCCATTCTCATACTCATCACTTGTCCGTCTAGCATTCATCCAACCGCGATCCATGACTAAACCAATAACTTCGTACTTAGTCCAACATATTCATCAACCACTTCTTATGACAGGGTATGGCCCTATCCCATTCGAGAAGAAACTTTTTCAACATTCGGTTAACAGTTAGTCCTTAACTCTCATGCTCATACTCGACAAAATTTCAGCAGCATTTCCCTTCGGTCTCCGACGTACACTACTTGAACGCGATGACATCCACCACGATAAAGTATGCACCCGGAGAACGAAAGGAAATGTATCAATACAAACTTTCATCAAGTATATAACATTAGAATCAATGAATAACTATTTTAACTGAATTAAAAAAAGGTTTTTTCCCAAACTGTCCAACTTTGGACAATTCAAGATCCAACACAATGAGCGGTACATTAAGCACATACACGTGTGCTCATTAGTATTGCATCTCAAACGGGAAACTAAGGCTTTACTAATTATTGTGGGCATATTCTCGAATCAAATAAATTTTCAAGAAAATACATTAAAACTCCAATGAAAGCTTTTCAGTCAAAACGTACCTTCTGAGAGACAACCCGAGTTGTTATTGTGCAAAGACAGCAGAGAAGTGAACAAAGCAGAGGCAGTAGCACTATGCAACGGAGTCAAAGACACTTGTACACCTGCCAACTAAAAACTCTTCCTTGAGTTAATCATTCTAGAATTAAGAGAATTCTGTAAATAGTCATTGAAACTTCAATAGGTAAAATACAAGACAGCAAAGCTGAAGAGATCTACAACTTAATGGTATGGTTGATTAATGGTTACACACTTGTAAGTTGTAACTAAATTTCTGAGTAACTGAATGAAACTCACCAGGAACCCTATGACTACTCCTCAAATCAGATCCGCAGTCCAGGAAAATAACACCTGTCAATTTCTTGTTCGCAAATAGAGTCTGAAAGTTGGTCAGCGTCAATGATTGGTAGAAATGCTAAATGTTAGAAATGCTTAAAAATGAGTCATATAGGATATGTATGAAGAACTCCGTCAGTAATTCAGTATATAGGTCAATGGCCAAAAAGATCTAACTACTAGAAATTTTATTTAGACGAGCATTAGACATTTTTTACACTTGACAAGAAGATGCATGCTGATTATCTGATTTTCATGTTATAAAGTGAAATCCGTGCTTCTTGTCACTTAACACTAGAACCAATACCTGTCTCTTAGGCTAATGGTCAAACAACCAATGGCCAAAATCTGTTTCTATTCTTCATTGTACAAATAATAAATGTACTGCCACATCCATTGATGTTTGGCACCATAGGCTAGGTCATATTTCAGACAAATGTTACTCTCTTACACAAAAGCAACATTGTAATATGCCATCTCTTGTACACACAAACTGTGATGCTTGTCACTATGAAAAACAAAGAAAGAATTATTTTCCAATTAGCACTTCTGTTTCACAATCTGTTTTTGATGTCATAGGTATTTCCTAATGGTCGCGCTATCACGCACGCGCCAAAAAGGACGAGAGGGTTTAAAACTGTAGTTTAGTGCGACAACTCGGATGTCGTCTCTCAAGGACTCTGAAAATGTTACCTTTCACAAAAAATCAGTTTTTTTGGGGGGGGGGGGGGGGGGGTTGGATTGGTGTGCAAAAAAGAAACAACCAAAACAGAGCAATTAAAAACAGAGCAGTTGAAAAGAGATTATCAATTATCAAACAATGATTAATCTACTGTCAAGAATTCCCAACTATCCTTGGTTAATGTAATCCCAAGCCCTAAGCGATTCTAATCCCCTTTCGATTCAAAGAACAACTAACAACGTAATTGCTACTATGGATGCAAGTTCCTATTCCCGAAATAACAAACGGGGTTAAGCTCTCATGAACAAACGAACATGAATGAACACATGCGAAATAACAAACGCGATTATGTATAGGAAAATAACACCACTGAAACAAATCAATACAATACTACACACTCCTGAAATAACAAACAGAAATGTGTAATATGGTATTGAAAAGGGAAAAGCAATTAAAATAGGGATTTACAAAACCTCAAGTATAGAGAATTCCCATACAGTAGACTAATCCTAGAACTTAGTTCTCCATAACAAACGAAATTACACAGAGAAAAACGTAAAACTAAACAATGGAGAAGCAAGAGTGTTTACAAAATGTTCAGAACAGCCTTTTATACAAAATCTGAAATTAGCTAGCTCGCGAGGCGAATTTCATGAACAGTCAGCAACCTTTAGCATTCTCGCGAGGCGAGGATATGAAGAGTTTTCTCCTTACGCCCGTTATGGCCATCAGGCCCCAACTGTGATGCTCTCTGACTTCCAGACTCGCGAGGCGAAACTCTTCAACTTCAAAACTGCCACGGCCATGACCTTCAACACGGGCAAGCCGTGATCGTCTCTGACTTTTTCAGGGTTGCAAGACTCGCGGGGCGAGACCTTCTTCGCGAGGCGAACCAGAGACTTAGCAATTTCTTGGAACAGTCGGGCTTGGGGTCGCGTGGCGAAGCGTGTCCTTCGCGGGCGAATCCCCTGCTCTTTATTTTCTCAACTTTTACTTAACCTGAAAACAAGGAAATAACCATAAGTGTATTATTTTGACTCAAAACTAGCTTAATTAACTTAAAACTACTCTAGAGACTCAAAACCCTGCTTGAGGACAATCTAATCTAATTTGGGTGAAAATACGATATAATTTGCACAAAACCCTGGTCATACTAGCTATAAAACTAGATGAGCCAGAGGCTTATCACCTAACCATTAGCTTATGATGCTACCAGTTGCATGACAGTTTGAAGCGTTGTATATTTTTCAATTTATACAACCATGAAACTCCTATTAACAGCTCTTAAAACTCCAGCGGCAACCATGAAAACAGTAAATGGAGCATAGTTTTCCTTGGAAGTCTCAAAAGTTTCTAGGAGAAAAAACATGTACTTTATCCAAAATCTGGACATTGATCAAGTTTGACATAACCCAATCAATCAAATAAAGAATCATGAGTCCATAAAAATACTACCTTGAAGCCCATCTTCCTTGTTCCAAATTTAAAATAAAGAATCCAATATTCTATGATAAGAACAATAACAGAAGATGATAGAGCATACCCAATTCCAAAGAAGAACATCAGCCACAAGTTCTGTAAATGAACCAAGTAATTGACACTTCTCTATCAACAATCTAGACAGCAAGTCGAAGCAGACTGTTTTAGTTCTTTCAGATAAATAAGTTAGAAAAGAAAAGGCACCTAAAAGGACATGGTACACGTTTGACATACCAAAAGGAAAAAGGCAAAATCAAAGGTCCAATGAAAGTATTTGAAACTATATGCTCGATGCTCTAACAAACAATAAAAATGATCAGTGCAATAAAGTATGGCTACAAAATGTTGCAATTCTTGAGACTTTAGAATAATATAACTAATTTGGCTATGAAAAATATGAAACGAAGTTTGAAGGGAGGAATCCTTGGCCAACAACAGATAGAGGAGGATATATTATTAATCCGATATTGTCATCCAATAAAGAGAGTTTGTTTATAAGGCTGACAACCAATAAATTGAAATCATGCAATCTCTTTCATCTATCTACAGTCTGTATATTTATGAATAAAAACTACATGAAACCCTGAACTCAACTCTCGACAGGGCAAATAAAGCTATCAGAATGGCCCCCCTAGTAGTATCTGAACCCAAAAACTAAAATTTACTAGTTACCACCACTACTTAAATTTACTCCCATTATCGGTACTTACGCGATGTCTGCGATTTCCATTGCATATTTTTCGAATCAAATTCCACAACGCATATCATACATTGCAGTAATCCCATGTCAAATCACAATTTCTGCATAATAACCAAACATAGATAGAACTGTAAACAAAAAAGTAAAAGAAAAATACCTTTCACGCCTTGAGAGACAGAGATGGGAGGGAGAAGCAGAAACGGAGACCGGCGAGCAGCAGGGAGAGACACAGATGGGAGGTCGCGGCGAAGCAGTAGGGACGAAGCAAAGAGCAGTGAGAGAGATGGAGAAGCAGTGACAAAGGAATGAAAAACAAATGGAATGGAAGACGGCGCGAAGAGTAGGAGGGAATGAAAGTAGAAACTTTGGTTAATTTTTGTCAAATATTACACATCGGTTTAAAAAAACCGATGTGGTTAGTGATATTTCACATCGGTTTCCATATAGCCAATGTAGAAACTTACAATTTATTTTAAAATTTCATTTTTTTTTAATTTACTACATCGGTTATTGGAAAACCGATGTGTAATCTTACGGCTGATTAAAAAAATTTTATTTTTGTTTCCCTTTTCCACATAGGTTATTCAAAACCGATGTCTAATCTTATGTCTAATAATTTTTTTTTTTGGTTTCACTTTTCCACATTGGTTTTATTTAAAACCGATGTTAAATATTTTTATCACATCGATTTAGCTATAACTGATGTTAAAATATTTCAGTTTAATTTCAAAAATGCCAACGCCTCCTATTTCACATCGGTTTTATTAAAACCGATGTTAAAAAACTGATGTTAAATGTATATTTTGCACTAGTGAGGTTTCACAAGAATTGTCAAATTAGGCCAAAAGCAAGGCTAAATTAGGTCCTGAGTTCTCTGGAGCGGATCAGTGTGCAGTCCATGATGTTCCTTCACTTAAATGGGCCTAACTTACTCATCTTAAGCCCAATTAAGGAATATGATACCACGTTGGAAAGCTTATTCAGAGGCTCTTAATTTGGTCTAGGGTTGGGTCAGGATTATTAAGCATAAATAGCAGTTTATAGCCGCACAAGCCAGAGAGGCGGAAATTAGACAACTTTTACAATCATTGTTTTTGCTTTTACATTATTGGGCTTAATTGGGCTTAATTGCTAAACAATGTTAATTTTCGGATTTTTCACTCTTCCGGACCTTGTTGCCTTGCGCAGAGCATAACAAGAGCTACAAATATCGGATTTTGGTGATCTTGCTGTCCCTAGAAAGATAAGGAAGAGACCTACATTTTCAGGTGTCACAAGAATTGTCAAATTAGGCCAAAATCAAGGTTAAATTGGGTCCCGAGTTCTCTGGTACGGATCAGTGCGCAGCCCATCATGTTCCTTCACTTAAATGGGTCTAAGTTACTCATCTTAAGCCCAAATAAGGCATATGATACCTTGTTGGAAAGCTTATTCAGAGGCTCTTAATTTGGTCTAGGGTTGGGTCAGGATTAATAAGCATAAATAGCAGTTTACAGCCGCACAAGCCAGAGAGAGACGGAAATTAGATAAATTTTACAATCATTTTTTTGCTTTTACATTATTGGGCTTAATGGCTGAACATTGTTAATTTTCGGATTTTTCACTCATCTTGACCTTGTTGCCTTGCGCCGAGCATAACTAGAGCTACAGATATCGGATTTTGGTGATCTTGTCGTCCCTAGAAAGATAAGGAAGAGACCTACATTTTCATGTTTCACAAGAATTGTCAAATTAGGCCAAAAGCAAGGCTAAATTAGGTCCCGAGTTCTCTTGAGCGGATCAGTGTGCAGTCCATGATGTTCCTTCACTTAAATGGGCCTAACTTACTCATCTTAAGCCCAATTAAGGAATATGATACCTCGCTGGAAAGCTTATTCAGAGGCTCTTAATTTGGTCTAGGGTTGGGTCAGGATTATTAAGCATAAATAGCAGTTTATAGCCGCACAAGCCAGAGAGGCGGAAATTATACAACTTTTACAATCATTGTTTTTGCTTTTATATTATTGGGCTTAATTGCTAAACATTGTTAATTTTCGGATTCTTCACTCAACCTGACCTTGTTGCCTTGTTCAGAGCATAAGTTGAGCTACAGATATCGGATTTTGGTGGTCTTGCTGTCCCTAGAAAGATAAGGAAGATACCTACAATTTCATGTTTCACAAGAATTGTCAAATTAGGCCAAAATCAAGGCTAAATTAGGTCCTGAGTTCTCTAGAGCGGATCAGTGTGCAGCCCATGATGTTCCTTCACTTAAATGGGCCTAACTTACTCATCTTAAGCCCAATTAAGGAATATGATACCTTGTTGGAAAGCTTATTCAGAGTCTCTTAATTTGGTCTAAGGTTAGATCAGGATTAATAAGCATAAATAGCAGTTTTCAGCCGCACAAGCCAGACAGAGACGGAAATTAGATAAATTTTACAATCATTTTTTTACTTTTACATTATTGGGCTTAATTGCTGAACATTGTTAATTTTCGGATTTTTCACTCATCCTGACCTTGTTGCCTTGTGCCGAGCATAACTTGAGCTACAAACATCGGATTTTGGTGATCTTGTCGTCCCTAGAAAGATAAGGAAGAGACCTACATTTTCATGTTTCACAAGAATTGTCAAATTAGGCCAAAAGCAAGGCTAAATTAGGTCCCGAGTTCTCTGGAGCGGATCGGTGTGCAGTCCATGATGTTCCTTCACTTAAATGGGCCTAACTTACTCATCTTAAGCCCAATTAAGGAATATGATACCTCGTTGGAAAGCTTATTCAGAGACTCTTAATTTGGTCTAGGGTAAGGTCAGGATTATTAAGCATACATAGCAGTTTACAGTCGCACAAGCCAGAGAGGCGGAAATTATACAACTTTTACAATCATTGTTTTTGCTTTTACATTATTGGGCTTAATTGGGCTTAATTGCTAAACAATGTTAATTTTCGGATTTTTCACTCTTCCTGACCTTGTTGCCTTACGCAGAGCATAACTAGAGCTACAAATATCGGATTTTGGTGATCTTGCTGTCCCTAGAAAGATTAGAAAGAGACCTACATTTTCAGGTGTCACAAGAATTGTTAAATTAGGCCAAAATCAAGGATAAATTGGGTCCCTAGTTCTCTGGTACGGATCAGTCCGCAGTCCATGATGTTCCTTCACTTAAATGGGCCTAAGTTACTCATCTTAAGCCCAATTAAGGCATATGATACCTTGTTGGAAAGCTTATTCAGAGGCCCTTAATTTGGTCTAGTGTTTGGTCAGGATTAATAAGCATAAATAGCAGTTTTGCAGCCGCACAAGCCAGAGAGAGACGGAAATTAGACAACATTTACAATCATTGTTTTTGCTTTTAAATTATTGGGCTTTATTGGGCTTAATTGCTAGACATTGTTAATTTTTGGATTCTTCACTCAACCTGACCTTGTTGCCTTGCGCAGAGCATAACTAGAGCTACAGATAACGGATTTTGGTGATCTTGTTGTCCCTAGAAAGATAAGGAAGATACCTACAATTTCAGGTTTCACAAGAATTGTCAAATTAGGCCAAAATCAAGTCTAAATTGGGTCCCCAGTTCTCTGGAGCGGATCAGTGTGCAGTCCATGATGTTCCTTCACTTAAATGGGCCTAACTTACTCATCTTAAGCCCAATTAAGGCATATGATACCTTGTTGGAAAGCTTATTCAGAGGCACTTAATTTGGTCTAGGTTAGGTCAGGATTAATAAGCATAAATAGTATTTTACAGCCGCACAAGCCAGAGAGAGACGGGAATTAGACAACTTTTACAATCATTGTTTTTGCTTTTACATTATTGGGCTTAATTGCTAAACATTGTTAATTATTGGATTTTTCACTCATCCTGACCTTGTTGCCTTGCACAGAGCATAACTAGAGCTACAGATAACGGATTTTGGTGATCTTGCTGTCCCTAGAAAGATAAGGAAGATACCTACAATTACAGGTTTCACAATTACTGTCAAATTTGGCCAAAATCAAGGCGAAATTGGGTCCCCAATTCTCTGGTGCGGATCAGTGCGCAGTCCATGATATTCCTTCACTTAAATGGGCCTAACTTACTCATCTTAATCCCAATTTAGGCATATGATATCTTGTTGGAAAGCTTATTCAGAGGCCCTTAATTTGGTCTAGGGTTAGGTCAAGATTAATTACCATAAATAGCAGTTTACAGCCCAGAAGCCAGAGAGAGATGGAAATTAGACAACTTTTACAATCATTGTTTTTACTTTTACATTATTGGTCTTAATTGCTAAACATTGTTAATTTTAGGATTTTTCACTAATCCTGACCTTGTTGCATTGCGCAAATGCATAACTAGAGTAACAGATATCGGATTTTGGTGATCTTGCTGTCCCTAGAAAGATAAGGAACATACCTACTATTTCAGGTGTCACAAGAATTGTCCAATTAGGCCAAAATCAAGGCTAAATTAGGTCCCGAGTTCTCGGGCGCGGATCAGTATGCAGTCCATGATGTTCCTTCACTTAAATGGGCCTAACTTACTCATCTTAAGCCCAATTAAGGCATATGATACCTTGTTTGAAAGCTTATTCAGAGGCCCTTAATTTGGTCTAGGGTTAAATCAGGATTAATAAGCATACATAGCAGTTTACAGCCGTAAAAGCCTGAGAGAGACGGAAATTAGACAACTTTTACAATCATTGTTTTTGCTTTTACAATATTGGGCTTAATTGGGCTTAATTGTTAAACATTGTTAATTTTCGGATTTTTCACTCATCCTGACATTGTTTCCTTGCGCAGAGCATAACTAGAGCTACAATTATCGGATTTTGGTGATCTTGCTGTCCCTAGAAAGATAAGGAAGAGACCTACAATTTCAGGTTTCAAAAGAATTGTCAAATTAGGCCAAAAGCAAGGCTAAATTAGGTCCCGAGTTCTCTGGAGCGGATCAGTGTGCAGTCCATGATGTTCCTTCACTTCAATGGGCCTAACTTACTCATCTTAAGCCCTATTAAGGAATATGATACCTCGTTGGAAAGCTTATTCAAAGGCTCTTAATTTGGTCTAGGGTTAGGTCAGGATTATTAAGCATAAATAGCAGTTTACAGCCGAACAAGCCAGAGAGGAGGAAATTATACAACTTTTACAATCATTGTTTTTGTTTTTACATTATTGGGCTTAATAGGGCTTAATTGCTAAACAATGTTAATTTTCGGATTTTTCACTCTTCCTGACCTTGTTGCCTTGCGCAGAGCATAACTAGAGCTACAAATATCGGATTTTGGTGATCTTGCTGTCCCTAGAAAGATAAGGAAGAGACCTACATTTACAGGTGTCACAAGAATTGTCAAATTAGGCCAAAATCAAGGGTAAATTGGGTCTCGAGTTCTCTAGTGCGGATCAGTACGCAGTCCATGATGTTCCTTCACTTAAATGGGCCTAAGTTACTCATCTTAAGCCCAATTAAGGCATATGATTAGAGGCCCTTAATTTGGTCTAGGGTTAGGTCAGGATTAATAAGCATAAATAGCAGTTTAAAGCCGCACAAGCCAGAGAGAGACGGAAATTAGATAAATTTTACAATCATTTTTTTGATTTTACATTATTGGGCTTAATTGGGCTTAATTGCTGAACATTGTTAATTTTCGGCTTTTTCACTCATCCTGACCTTGTTACCTTGCGCCGAGTAAAACTAGAGCTACTGATATCGGATTTTGGTGATCTTACTGTTCCTAGAAAGATAAGGAAGAGACCGATATTTCCATGTTTCACAAGAATTGTCAACTTATGCCAAAATCAAGGCTAAATTGGGTGCCGAGTTCTTTGGTGCGGATCAGTGCGCAGTCCATGATGTTCCTTCACTTAAATGGGCCTAAGTTACTCATCTTAAGCCCAATTAAGGCATATGATACCTAGTTGGAAAGCTTATTCAGAGGCCCTTAATTTGTTCTAGGTTTTGGCCAGGATTAATAAGCATAAATAGCAGTTTACAGCCGCACAAGCCAGAGAGAGACGGGAATTAGACAACTTTTACAATCATTACTTTTGCTTTTACATTTTTGGGCTTAATTGCTAAACACTGTTAATTTGCGGATTTTTCGCTCATCCTGACCTTGTTGCCGTGCGCAGAGCATAACTACAGCTACAGATATCGGATTTTGGTGATCTTGCTGTCCCTAGAAAGATAAGGAAGAGACCTACAATTTCAGGGCTCACAAGAGTTGTCAATTTAGGCCAAAATCAAGGCTAAATTAGGTCCCGAGTTCTCTGGAGCGGATCAGTGTGTAGTCCATGTTGTTCCTTCACTTAAATGGGCCTAACTTACTCATCTGAAGCCCAATTAAGGAATATGATACCTTGTTGGAAAGCTTATTCAGAGGCTCTTAATTTGGTCTAGGGTTACGTCAGGAATAATAAGCATAAATAGCAGTTTACAACCGCACAAGCCAGAGAGAGACGGAAATTAGATAAATTTTACAATCATTTTTTTGGGCTTAATTGTGCTTAATTGCTGAACATTGTTAATTTTCGGATTTTTCACTCATCCCGACCTTGTTGCCTTGCGCCGAGCATAACTAGAGCTACAGATATCTGATTTTGGTGATCTTGCCGTCCCTAGAAAGATAAGGAAGAGACCTACATTTTCATGTTTCACAAGAATTGTCAAATTAGGCCAAAAACAAGGCTAAATTAGGTCCCAAGTTCTCTGGAGCGGATCAGTGTGCAGTCCATGATGTTCCTTCACTTAAATGGGCCTAAGTTACTCATCTTAAGCCCAATTAAGGCATATGATATCTTGTTGGAAAGCTTATTCAGAGGCACTTAATTTGGTCTAGGGTTAGGTCAAGATTAATAAGCATAAATAGTAGTTTACAGCCGCACAGGCTAGAGAGAGACAAAAATTAGACAACTTTTACAATCATTGTTTTTGCTTTTACATTAATGGGCTTAATTGGGCTTAATTGCGAAACATTGTTAATTTTCTGATATTTCCCTCATCCTGGCCTTGTTGCCTTGCTCAAAGCATAACAAGAGCTACAGATATCAGATTTTGGTTATCTTGCTGTCCCTAGAAAGATAAGGAAGAACCCTACAATTTCAGGTTTCCAAAGAATTGTCAAATTAGGCAAAAAATCAAGGCTACATCGGGTCCCGAGTTCTCTGGTGCGGATCAGTGCGTAGTCCTTGATGTTCCCTCACTTAAATGGGCCTAACTTACCCATCTTAATCCCAATTATGGCATATGATACCTTGTTGGAAAGCTTATTCAGAGGCCCTTAATTTGGTCTAGGGTTAGGTCAGGATTAATAAGCATAAATAGCAGTTTACAGCCGCACAAGCCAGAGAGAGATGGAAATTATACAACTTTTACAATCATTGTTTTTTCTTTTACATTATTGGGCTAAATTGCTAAACATTGTTAATTTTCGGATTTTTCACTCATCCTGACCTTGTTGCCTTGTGCAGAGCATAACTTGAGCTACAGATATCGGATTTTGGTGATCTTGCTGTCCCTAGAAAGATAAGGAAAAGATCTACAATTTCAGGTTTCACAAGAATTATCAAAGTAGGCCAAAATCAAGGCTACATCGGGTCCTGAGTTCTCTGGCGCGGATCAGTTCCCAGTCCATGATGTTCCTTCACTTAAATGGGCCTAACTTACTCATTTTAAGCCCAATTAAGGCATATGATACCTTGTTGGAAAGCTTATTCAGAGGCCCTTAATTTGGTCGTGGGTTAGGTCAGGATTAATAAGCATAAATAGCAGTTTACAGCCGCACAAGTCAGAGAGAGACGGAAATTAGACAACTTTTACAATCATTGTTTTTGCTTTTACATTATTGGGCTTAATTGCTAAACATTGTTAATTTTCGGATTTTTCACTCATCCTGACCTTGTTGCCTTGCGCAGAGCATAACTAGAGCTACAGATATCGGATTTTGGTGATCTTGCTGTCCCTAGAAAGATAAGGAAAAGATCTACAATTTCAGGTTTCACAAGAATTGCCAAAGTAGGCCAAAATCAAGGCTAAATTGGGTCCCGAGTTCTCTAGCGTGGATCAGTGCACAGTCCATGATGTTCCTTCACTTAAATAGGCCTAACTTACTCCTCTTAAGCCCAATTAAGGCATATGATACCTTGTTTGAAATCTTATTCAGAGACCCTTAATTTGGTCTAGGGTATGTCAGGATTAATAAGCATAAAGAGCAGTTTACAGCCGCACAAGCCAGAGAGAGATGAAAATTAGACAACTTTTACAATCATTGTTTTTGCTTTTACATTATTAGGCTTAATTGCTAAACATTGTTAATTTTCAGATTTTTCACTCATCTTAACCTTGTTGCCTTGCGCAGAGCATAACTTGAGCTACAGATATCGGATTTTGGTGATCTTTCTGTCCATAGAAAGATAAGGAAGAGACCTACAATTTCAGGTTTTACATGAATTGTCAAATTAGACCTAATTCAAGGCTAAATTGGGTCCCGAGTTCACTGGCGCGGATCAGTGCGCAGTCCATGACGTTCCTTCACTTAAATGGGCCTAACTTACTCATCTTAAACCCAATTAAGGCATACGATACCTTGTTGGAAAGCTTATTCAGAGGCCCATAATTTGGTCTAGGGTTAGGTCAGGATTCATAAGCATAATTAGTAGTTTACAGCCGTACAAGCCAGAGAGACATAAATAAGACAACTTTTACAATTATTGTTTTTGCTTTTACATTATTGGGCTTAATTGCTAAACATTGTTAATTTTTGGATTTTTCACTCATCTTAATCTTGTTGCCTTGCGCAGAGCATAACTAGAGCTACAGATATCATATTTTGGTGATCTTGCTGTCCATAGAAAGACAAGGAAGAGACCTACAATTTCAGGTTTCACACGAATTGTTAAATTATGCCAAATTCAAGGCTTAATTGGGTCCCGAGATCTCTAGCACGGATCAGTGTGCAATCCGTGATGTTTCTTCACTTAAATGGGCCTAACTTACTCATCTTAAGCCCAAATAAGGCATACGATACCTTGTTGGAAAGCTTATTCAGAGGCCCTTAATTTGGTCTAGGGTAGGTCAGGATTAATAAGCATGAATAGCAGTTTACAGCCGCACAAACCAGAGAGTGACGGAAATTAGACAACTTTTACAATCATTGTTTTTGCCTTTTAATTATTGGGCTTAATTGCTAAACATTGTTAACTCAGAGCATAACTAGAGCTACAAATATCAAATTGTTATGATCTTGCCGTCCCTAGAAAGATAACGAAGAGACCTACAATTTCTGGTTTCACAAGAATTGTCAAATTAGGCGAAAATCAACGCTAAATTGTGTCCCGAGTTCTCAGTGCGGATCGATCTGTGATCCATGTTGTTCCTTTACTAAAATGGGCCTAACTCAATCATGTTAAGCCCAATTAAGGCATATGATACCTTGTTGGAAACTTATTCAGAGGCCCTTAATTTGGTCTAGGGTTAGGTCATGATTAATAAGCATAAATAGCAGTTTACAACCGCACAAGACAGAGAGAGAAGGAAATTAGACAACTTTTACAATCATTGTTTTTGCTTTTACGTTATTGGGCTTAATTGGGCTTAATTGCGAAACATTGTTAATTTTTGGATTTTTCGCTCATCCTGACCTTATTGCCTTGCGCAAAGCATAACTAGAGCTACAGATATCGGATTTTGGTGATCTTGCTGTCCCTAGAAAGATAAGGAAGAGACCTACAATTTCAGTTTCCAAAAGAATTGTCAAATTAGGCCAAAATCAAGGCTAAATTGGGTCCCGAGTTCTCTGGTGCAGATCAGTGTGCAGTCCTTGAGGTTTCTTCACTTAAATGAGCCTAACTTACTCATTTTAAGCCTAATTATGGCATACGATACCTTGTTGGAAAGCTTATTCAGAGACCCTTAATTTTGTCTTGGGTTAGGTCAGGATTAATAAGCATAAATAGTAGTTTACAGTCGCAGAAGTTTGAGAGAGACGAAAATTAGATAACTTTTACAATCATTGTTTTTGCTTTTACATTATTGGGCTTAATTGCGAAACATTGTTAATTTTCTGATATTTCCCTCATCCTGGCCTTGTTGCCTTGCTCAGAGCATAACAAGAGCTACAGATATCGGATTTTGGTTATCTTGATGTCCCTAGAAAGATAAGGAAGAACCCTACAATTTCAGGTTTCCAAAGAATTGTCAAATTAGGCAAAAAATCAAGGCTACATCGGGTCCCGAGTTCTCTGGTGCGGATCAGTGCGTAGTCCTTGATGTTCCCTCACTTAAATGGGCCTAACTTACCCATCTTAATCCCAATTATGGCATATGATACCTTGTTGGAAAGCTTATTCAGAGGCCCTTAATTTGGTCTAGGGTTAGGTCAGGATTTATAAGCATAAATAGCAGTTTACAGCCGCACAAGCCAGAGAGAGATGGAAATTATACAACTTTTACAATCATTGTTTTTTCTTTTACATTATTGGGCTAAATTGCTAAACATTGTTAATTTTCGGATTTTTCACTCATCCTGACCTTGTTGCCTTGCGCAGAGCATAACTTGAGCTACAGATATCGGATTTTGGTGATCTTGCTGTCCCTAGAAAGATAAGGAAAAGATCTACAATTTCAGGTTTCACAAGAATTATCAAAGTAGGCCAAAATCAAGGCTACATCGGGTCCTGAGTTCTCTGGCGCGGATCAGTTCCCAGTCCATGATGTTCCTTCACTTAAATGGGCCTAACTTACTCATTTTAAGCCCAATCAAGGCATATGATACCTTGTTGGAAAGCTTATTCAGAGGCCCTTAATTTGGTCATGGGTTAGGTCAGGATTAATAAGCATAAATAGCAGTTTACAGCCGCACAAGTCAGAGAGAGACGGAAATTAGACAACTTTTACAATCATTGTTTTTGCTTTTACATTATTGGGCTTAATTGCTAAACATTGTTAATTTTCGGATTTTTCACTCATCCTGACCTTGTTGCCTTGCGCAGAGCATAACTAGAGCTACAGATATCGGATTTTGGTGATCTTGCTGTCCCTAGAAAGATAAGGAAAAGATCTACAATTTCAGGTTTCACAAGAATTGCCAAAGTAGGCCAAAATCAAGGCTAAATTGGGTCCCGAGTTCTCTAGCGTGGATCAGTGCACAGTCCATGATGTTCCTTCACTTAAATAGGCCTAACTTACTCCTCTTAAGCCCAATTAAGGCATATGATACCTTGTTTGAAATCTTATTCAGAGACCCTTAATTTGGTCTAGGGTATGTCAGGATTAATAAGCATAAAGAGCAGTTTACAGCCGCACAAGCCAGAGAGAGATGAAAATTAGACAACTTTTACAATCATTGTTTTTGCTTTTACATTATTAGGCTTAATTGCTAAACATTGTTAATTTTCAGATTTTTCACTCATCTTAACCTTGTTGCCTTGCGCAGAGCATAACTTGAGCTACAGATATCGGATTTTGGTGATCTTTCTGTCCATAGAAAGATAAGGAAGAGACCTACAATTTCAGGTTTTACATGAATTGTCAAATTAGACCTAAATCAAGGCTAAATTGGGTCCCGAGTTCACTGGCGCGGATCAGTGCGCAGTCCATGACGTTCCTTCACTTAAATGGGCCTAACTTACTCATCTTAAACCCAATTAAGGCATACGATACCTTGTTGGAAAGCTTATTCAGAGGCCCATAATTTGGTCTAGGGTTAGGTCAGGATTCATAAGCATAATTAGTAGTTTACAGCCGCACAAGCCAGAGAGACATAAATAAGACAACTTTTACAATTATTGTTTTTGCTTTTACATTATTGGGCTTAATTGCTAAACATTGTTAATTTTTGGATTTTTCACTCATCTTAATCTTGTTGCCTTGCGCAGAGCATAACTAGAGCTACAGATATCATATTTTGGTGATCTTGCTGTCCATAGAAAGACAAGGAAGAGACCTACAATTTCAGGTTTCACACGAATTGTTAAATTATGCCAAATTCAAGGCTTAATTGGGTCCCGAGATCTCTAGCACGGATCAGTGTGCAATCCGTGATGTTTCTTCACTTAAATGGGCCTAACTTACTCATCTTAAGCCCAAATAAGGCATACGATACCTTGTTGGAAAGCTTATTCAGAGGCCCTTAATTTGGTCTAGGGTAGGTCAGGATTAATAAGCATGAATAGCAGTTTACAGCCGCACAAACCAGAGAGTGACGGAAATTAGACAACTTTTACAATCATTGTTTTTGCCTTTTAATTATTGGGCTTAATTGCTAAACATTGTTAACTCAGAGCATAACTAGAGCTACAAATATCAAATTGTTATGATCTTGCTGTCCCTAGAAAGATAACGAAGAGACCTACAATTTCTGGTTTCACAAGAATTGTCAAATTAGGCGAAAATCAACGCTAAATTGCGTCCCGAGTTCTCTGGTGCGGATCAGTGCGCAGTCCATGTTGTTCCTTTACTAAAATGGGCCTAACTCAATCATGTTAAGCCCAATTAAGGCATATGATACCTTGTTGGAAACTTATTCAGAGGCCCTTAATTTGGTCTAGGGTTAGGTCATGATTAATAAGCATAAATAGCAGTTTACAACCGCACAAAACAGAGAGAGAAGGAAATTAGACAACTTTTACAATCATTGTTTTTGCTTTTACGTTATTGGGCTTAATTGGGCTTAATTGCGAAACATTGTTAATTTTTGGATTTTTCGCTCATCCTGACCTTATTGCCTTGCGCAAAGCATAACTAGAGCTACAGATATCGGATTTTGGTGATCTTGCTGTCCCTAGAAAGATAAGGAAGAGACCTACAATTTCAGTTTTCAAAAGAATTGTCAAATTAGGCCAAAATCAAGGCTAAATTGGGTCCCGAGTTCTCTGGTGCAGATCAGTGTGCAGTCCTTGAGGTTTCTTCACTTAAATGAGCCTAACTTACTCATTTTAAGCCTAATTATGGCATACGATACCTTGTTGGAAAGCTTATTCAGAGACCCTTAATTTTGTCTTGGGTTAGGTCAGGATTAATAAGCATAAATAGTAGTTTACAGTCACAGAAGTTTGAGAGAGACGAAAATTAGATAACTTTTACAATCATTGTTTTTGCTTTTACATTATTGGGCTTAATTGCTAAACAATGTTAATTTACGGATTTTTAACTCATCCTGACCTTGTTGCCTTGCGCAGAGCATAACTAGAGCTACAAATATCGGATTTTGGTGATCTTGCTGTCCCTAAAAAGATAAGGAAGAAATCTACAATTTCAGGTGTCCCAAGAATTGTCAAATTAGGCCAAAATCAAGGCTAAATTGGTTCCCGAGTTCTCTGGTGCGGATCAGTGTGCAGTCCATGATGTTCCTTCACTTAAATGGGCCTAACTTACTCATCTTAAGCCCAATTAAGGCATATGATACCTTGTTGGAATGCTTATTCAGAGGCCCTTAATTTGGTCTAGGGTTAGGTCAGGATTAATAAGCATAAATAGCAGATTACAGCCAAACAAGCTAGAGAGAGACGGAAATTAGACATCTTTTACAATCATTGTTTTAGCTTTTACTTAATTGGGCTTAATTGCTAAACATTGTTAATTTTCGGATTTTTCACTCTTCCTGACCTTGTTACCTTTCGCACAGCATAACTAAAGCTATAGAAATCGGATTTTGGTGATCTTGATATCCCTAGAAAGATAAGGAAGAGACCTACAATTTCATATTTCACAAGAATTGTCAAATTAGGCCAAAATCAAGGATAAATTAGGTCCCGAGTTCTCTCGGCGTGGATCGGTCATGCAGACCATGATGTTCCTTCACTCAAATGGGCCTAACTTACTCATCTTAAGCCCAATTAAGGCATATTATACCTTGTTGGAAACCTTATTCAGAGGCCCTTTAATTGGTCTAGGTTTTGGTCAGGATTAAAAAGCATAAATAGCAGTTGAAAGCCGCACAAGCCAGAGAGAGACGAAAATTAGACAACTTTTACAATCATTGTTTTTGCTTTTACATGATTGGGCTTAATTGCTAAACATTGTTAATTTTCTGATTTTTCACTCCTCCTGACCTTGTTGCCTTCCGCAGAGCATAACTAGATCTACAAATATCGGATTTGGGTGATCTTGATGTCCCTAGAAAGATAAGGACGAGATATACAATTTCAAGTTTCACAAGAATTGTCAAATTAGGCCAAAATCAAGGCTAAATTGGGTCCCGAGTTCTCTAGCACGGTTCAGTGCGAAGTCCATAATGTTCCTACACATAAATGGGCCTAACTTACTCATCTTCAGCCCAATTAAGCCATATGATACCTTGTTGGAAAGCTTATTCAGAGGCCCTTAATTTGGTCTAGGATTAGGTCAGGATTAATAAGCATAAACAGCAGTTTCCAGCCGCACAAGCCAGAGAGAGATGGAAATTAGACAACTTTTATAGTCATTGTTTTTGCTTTTACATTATTGGGCTTAATTGCTAAACATTGTTAATTTTCGGATTTTTCACTCATCCGGACCTTGTTGCCTTGCGCAAAGCATAACTAGAGCTACAAATATCGGATTTTGGTAATCTTGCTGTCCCTATAAAGATAAGGAAGAGACCTACAATTTCGGGTTTCACACGAATTGTTAGATTAGGCCAAATTCAAGGCTAAATTGGGTCCCGAGTTCTCTTGCACGGATCAGTTTGCAGTCCATGATGTTCCTTAACTTAAATAGGCCAAACTTACTCATCTTAAGCCCAATTATGGCATATGATACCTTATTGGAAAGCTTATTCAGAGGTCCTTAATTTTGTCTAGGGTTAGGTCAAGATTAATAAGCATAAATAGTATTTTACAGCCTTACAAGCCAGAGAGAGACGGAAATAAGACAACTTTTACAATCATTGTTTTTGCTTTTTCATTATTGGGCTTAATTGCTAAACATTGTTAATTATTGGATTTTTAACTCATCTTGACCTTGTTGCCTTGTGCAGAGCATAACTAGAGCTACAGATATCGGATTTTGGTGATCTTTCTCTCCCTAGAAAGAAAAGGAATAGACCAAAAAATTTAGGTTTCACAAGAATTTTCAAATTTAGTCCAAAATCAAGGCTAAATTGGGTCCCCAATTCTATGGTGCGGATCAGTGCGCAGTCCATGATATTCCTTCACTTAAATGGGCCTAACTTACTCATCTTAATCCCAATTTAGGCATATGATACCTTGTTGGAAAGATTATTCAGAGGCCCTTAATTTGGTCTAGGGTTAGGTCAAGATTAATTACCATAAATAGCAGTTTACAGCCCAGAAGCCAGAGAGAGATGGAAATTAGACAACTTTTACAATCATTGTTTTTACTTTTACATTATTGGTCTTAATTGCTAAACATTGTTAATTTTAGGATTTTTCACTAATCCTGACCTTGTTGCATTGCGCAGTGCATAACTAGAGTTACAGATATCGGATTTTGGTGATCTTGCTGTCCCTAGAAAGATAAGGAACATACCTACTATTTCAGGTGTCACAAGAATTGTCCAATTAGGCCAAAATCAAGGCTAAATTAGGTCCCGAGTTCTCGGGCGCGGATCAGTATGCAGTCCATGATGTACCTTCACTTAAATGGGCCTAACTTACTCATCTTAAGCCCAATTAAGGCATATGATACCTTGTTGGAAAGCTTATTCAGAGGCCCTTAATTTGGTCTAGGGTTAAATCAGGATTAATAAGCATAGATAGCAGTTTACAGCCGTAAAAGCCTGAGAGAGACGGAAATTAGACAACTTTTACAATCATTGTTTTTGCTTTTACAATATTGGGCTTAATTGGGCTTAATTGTTAAACATTGTTAATTTTCGGATTTTTCACTCATCCTGACATTGTTTCCTTGCGCAGAGCATAACTAGAGCTACAAATATCGGATTTTGGTGATCTTGCTGTCCCTAGAAAGATAAGGAAGAGACCTACAATTTCAGGTTTCACAAGAATTGTCAAATTAGGCCAAAGCAAGGCTAAATTAGATCCCGAGTTCTCTGGAGCGGATCAGTGTGCAGTCCATGATGTTCCTTCACTTAAATGGGCCTAACTTACTCATCTTAAGCCCTATTAAGGAATATGATACCTCGTTGGAAAGCTTATTCAGAGGCTCTTAATTTGGTCTAGGGTTAGGTCAAGATTATTAAGCATAAATAGCAGTTTACAGCCGCACAAGCCAGAGAGGAGGAAATTATACAACTTTTACAATCATTGTTTTTGTTTTTACATTATTGGGCTTAATAGGGCTTAATTGCTAAACAATGTTAATTTTCGGATTTTTCACTCTTCCTGACCTTGTTGCCTTGCGCAGAGCATAAATAGAGCTACAAATATCGGATTTTGGTGATCTTGCTGTCCCTAGAAAGATAAGGAAGAGACCTACATTTTCAGGTGTCACAAGAATTGTCAAATTAGGCCAAAATCAAGGGTAAATTGGGTCTCGAGTTCTCTAGTGCGGATCAGTACGCAGTCCATGATGTTCCTTCACTTAAATGGGCCTAAGTTACTCATCTTAAGCCCAATTAAGGCATATGATTAGAGGCCCTTAATTTGGTCTAGGGTTAGGTCAGGATTAATAAGCATAAATAGCAGTTTACAGCCGCACAAGCCAGAGAGAGACGGAAATTAGATAAATTTTACAATCATTTTTTTGATTTTACATTATTGGGCTTAATTGGGCTTAATTGCTGAACATTGTTAATTTTCGGCTTTTTCACTCATCCTGACCTTGTTACCTTGCGCCGAGTAAAACTAGAGCTACTGATATCGGATTTTGGTGATCTTATTGTCCCTAGAAAGATAAGGAAGAGACCGATATTTTCATGTTTCACAAGAATTGTCAACTTATGCCAAAATCAAGGCTAAATTGGGTGCCGAGTTCTTTGGTGCGGATCAGTGCGCAGTCCATGATGTTCCTTCACTTAAATGGGCCTAAGTTACTCATCTTAAGCCCAATTAAGGCATATGATACCTAGTTGGAAAGCTTATTCAGAGGCCCTTAATTTGTTCTAGGTTTTGGTCAGGATTAATAAGCATAAATAGCAGTTTACAGCCGCACAAGCCAGAGAGAGACGGGAATTAGACAACTTTTACAATCATTACTTTTGCTTTTACATTTTTGGGCTTAATTGCTAAACACTGTTAATTTGCGGATTTTTCGCTCATCCTGACCTTGTTGCCGTGCGCAGAGCATAACTACAGCTACATATATCGGATTTTGGTGATCTTGCTGTCCCTAGAAAGATAAGGAAGAGACCTACAATTTCAGGGCTCATAAGAGTTGTCAATTTAGGCCAAAATCAAGGCTAAATTAGGTCCCGAGTTCTCTGGAGCGGATCAGTGTGTAGTCCATGTTGTTCCTTCACTTAAATGGGCCTAACTTACTCATCTGAAGCCCAATTAAGGAATATGATACCTTGTTGGAAAGCTTATTCAGAGGCTCTTAATTTGGTCTAGGGTTACGTCAGGATTAATAAGCATAAATAGCAGTTTACAGCCGCACAAGCCAGAGAGAGACGGAAATTAGATAAAATTTACAATCATTTTTTTGGGCTTAATTGTGCTTAATTGCTGAACATTGTTAATTTTCGGATTTTTCACTCATCCCGACCTTGTTGCCTTGCGCCGAGCATAACTAGAGCTACAGATATCTGATTTTGGTGATCTTGCCGTCCCTAGAAAGATAAGGAAGAGACCTACTTTTTCATGTTTCACAAGAATTGTCAAATTAGGCCAAAAGCAAGGCTAAATTAGGTCCCAAGTTCTCTGGAGCGGATCAGTGTGCAGTCCATGATGTTCCTTCACTTAAATGGGCCTAAGTTACTCATCTTAAGCCCAATTAAGGCATATGATATCTTGTTGGAAAGCTTATTCAGAGGCACTTAATTTGGTCTAGGGTTAGGTCAAGATTAATAAGCATAAATAGTAGTTTACAGCCGCACAGGCTAGAGAGAGACGAAAATTAGACAACTTTTACAATCATTGTTTTTGCTTTTACATTAATGGGCTTAATTGGGCTTAATTGCGAAACATTGTTTATTTTCTGATATTTCCCTCATCCTGGCCTTGTTGCCTTGCTCAGAGCATAACAAGAGCTACAGATATCGGATTTTGGTTATCTTGCTGTCCCTAGAAAGATAAGGAAGAACCCTACAATTTCAGGTTTCCAAAGAATTGTCAAATTAGGCAAAAAATCAAGGCTACATCGGGTCCCGAGTTCTCTGGTGCGGATCAGTGCGTAGTCCTTGATGTTCCCTCACTTAAATGGGCCTAACTTACCCATCTTAATCCCAATTATGGCATATGATACCTTGTTGGAAAGCTTATTCAGAGGCCCTTAATTTGGTCTAGGGTTAGGTCAGGATTAATAAGCATAAATAGCAGTTTACAGCCGCACAAGCCAGAGAGAGATGGAAATTATACAACTTTTACAATCATTGTTTTTTCTTTTACATTATTGGGCTAAATTGCTAAACATTGTTAATTTTCGGATTTTTCACTCATCCTGACCTTGTTGCCTTGCGCAGAGCATAACTTGAGCTACAGATATCGGATTTTGGTGATCTTGCTGTCCCTAGAAAGATAAGGAAAAGATCTACAATTTCAGGTTTCACAAGAATTATCAAAGTAGGCCAAAATCAAGGCTACATCGGGTCCTGAGTTCTCTGGCGCGGATCAGTTCCCAGTCCATGATGTTCCTTCACTTAAATGGGCCTAACTTACTCATTTTAAGCCCAATTAAGGCATATGATACCTTGTTGGAAAGCTTATTCAGAGGCCCTTAATTTGGTCGTGGCTTAGGTCAGGATTAATAAGCATAAATAGCAGTTTACAGCCGCACAAGTCAGAGAGAGACGGAAATTAGACAACTTTTACAATCATTGTTTTTGCTTTTACATTATTGGGCTTAATTGCTAAACATTGTTAATTTTCGGATTTTTCACTCATCCTGACCTTGTTGCCTTTGCGAGAGCATAACTCGAGCTACAGATATCGGATTTTGGTGATCTTGCTGTCCCTAGAAAGATAAGGAAAAGATCTACAATTTCAGGTTTCACAAGAATTGCCAAAGTAGGCCAAAATCAAGGCTAAATTGGGTCCCGAGTTCTCTAGCGTGGATCAGTGCACAGTCCATGATGTTCCTTCACTTAAATAGGCCTAACTTACTCCTCTTAAGCGCAATTAAGGCATATGATACCTTGTTTGAAATCTTATTCAGAGACCCTTAATTTGGTCTAGGGTATGTCAGGATTAATAAGCATAAAGAGCAGTTTACAGCCGCACAAGCCAGAGAGAGATGAAAATTAGACAACTTTTACAATCATTGTTTTTGCTTTTTACATTATTAGGCTTAATTGCTAAACATTGTTAATTTTCAGATTTTTCACTCATCTTAACCTTGTTGCCTTGCGCAGAGCATAACTTGAGCTACAGATATCGGATTTTGGTGATCTTTCTGTCCATAGAAAGATAAGGAAGAGACCTACAATTTCAGGTTTTACATGAATTGTCAAATTAGACCTAATTCAATGCTAAATTGGGTCCCGAGTTCACTGGCGCGGATCAGTGCGCAGTCCATGACGTTCCTTCACTTAAATGGGCCTAACTTACTCATCTTAAACCCAATTAAGGCATACGATACCTTGTTGGAAAGCTTATTCAGAGGCCCATAATTTGGTCTAGGGTTAGGTCAGGATTCATAAGCATAATTAGTAGTTTACAGCCGCACAAGCCAGAGAGACATAAATAAGACAACTTTTACAATTATTGTTTTTGCTTTTACATTATTGGGCTTAATTGCTAAACATTGTTAATTTTTGGATTTTTCACTCATCTTAATCTTGTTGCCTTGCGCAGAGCATAACTAGAGCTACAGATATCATATTTTGGTGACCTTGCTGTCCATAGAAAGACAAGGAAGAGACCTACAATTTCAGCTTTCACACGAATTGTTAAATTATGCCAAATTCAAGGCTTAATTGTGTCCCGAGATCTCTAGCACGGATCAGTGTGCAATCCGTGATGTTTCTTCACTTAAATGGGCCTAACTTACTCATCTTAAGCCCAAATAAGGCATACGATACCTTGTTGGAAAGCTTATTCAGAGGCCCTTAATTTGGTCTAGGGTAGGTCAGGATTAATAAGCATGAATAGCAGTTTACAGCCGCACAAACCAGAGAGTGACGGAAATTAGACAACTTTTACAATCATTGTTTTTGCCTTTTAATTATTGGGCTTAATTGCTAAACATTGTTAACTCAGAGCATAACTAGAGCTACAAATATCAAATTGTTATGATCTTGCTGTCCCTAGAAAGATAACGAAGAGACCTACAATTTCTGGTTTCACAAGAATTGTCAAATTAGGCGAAAATCAACGCTAAATTGTGTCCCGAGTTCTCTGGTGCGGATCAGTGCGCAGTCCATGTTGTTCCTTTACTAAAATGGGCCTAACTCAATCATGTTAAGCCCAATTAAGGCATATGATACCTTGTTGGAAACTTATTCAGAGGCCCTTAATTTGGTCTAGGGTTAGGTCATGATTAATAAGCATAAATAGCAGTTTACAACCGCACAAGACAGAGAGAGAAGGAAATTAGACAACTTTTACAATCATTGTTTTTGCTTTTACGTTATTGGGCTTAATTGGGCTTAATTGCGAAACATTGTTAATTTTTGGATTTTTCGCTCATCCTGACCTTATTGCCTTGCGCAAAGCATAACTAGAGCTACAGATATCGGATTTTGGTGATCTTGCTGTCCCTAGAAAGATAAGGAAGAGACCTACAATTTCAGTTTCCAAAAGAATTGTCAAATTAGGCCAAAATCAAGGCTAAATTGGGTCCCGAGTTCTCTGGTGCAGATCAGTGTGCAGTCCTTGAGGTTTCTTCACTTAAATGAGCCTAACTTACTCATTTTAAGCCTAATTATGGCATACGATACCTTGTTGGAAAGCTTATTCAGAGACCCTTAATTTTGTCTTGGGTTAGGTCAGGATTAATAAGCATAAATAGTAGTTTGCAGTCGCAGAAGTTTGAGAGAGACGGAAATTAGATAACTTTTACAATCATTGTTTTTGCTTTTACATTATTGGGCTTAATTGCTAAACAATGTTAATTTACGGATTTTTAACTCATCCTGACCTTGTTGCCTTGCGCAGAGCATAACTAGAGCTACAAATATCGGATTTTGGTGATCTTGCTGTCCCTAAAAAGATAAGGAAGAAATCTACAATTTCAGGTGTCCCAAGAATTGTCAAATTAGGCCAAAATCAAGGCTAAATTGGTTCCCGAGTTCTCTGGTGCGGATCAGTGTGCAGTCCATGATGTTCCTTCACTTAAATGGGCCTAACTTACTCATCTGAAGCCCAATTAAGGCATATGATACCTTGTTGGAATGCTTATTCAGAGGCCCTTAATTTGGTCTAGGGTTAGGTCAGGATTAATAAGCATAAATAGCAGATTACAGCCAAACAAGCTAGAGAGAGACGGAAATTAGACATCTTTTACAATCATTGTTTTAGCTTTTACTTAATTGGGCTTAATTGCTAAACATTGTTAATTTTCGGATTTTTCACTCTTCCTGACCTTGTTACCTTTCGCACAGCATAACTAAAGCTATAGAAATCGGATTTTGGTGATCTTGATATCCCTAGAAAGATAAGGAAGAGACCTACAATTTCATATTTCACAAGAATTGTCAAATTAGGCCAAAATCAAGGATAAATTAGGTCCCGAGTTCTCTGGCGTGGATCAGTGCGCAGACCATGATGTTCTTTCACTTAAATGGGCCTAACTTACTCATCTTAAGCCCAATTAAGGCATATTATACCTTGTTGGAAACCTTATTCAGAGGCCCTTTAATTGGTCTAGGTTTTGGTCAGGATTAAAAAGCATAAATAGCAGTTGAAAGCCGCACAAGCCAGAGAGAGAGACGAAAATTAGACAACTTTTACAATCATTGTTTTTGCTTTTACATGATTGGGCTTAATTGCTAAACATTGTTAATTTTCTGATTTTTCACTCCTCCTGACCTTGTTGCCTTCCGCAGAGCATAACTAGATCTACAAATATCGGATTTGGGTGATCTTGATGTCCCTAGAAAGATAAGGACGAGATATACAATTTCAAGTTTCACAAGAATTGTCAAATTAGGCCAAAATCAAGGCTAAATTGGGTCCCGAGTTCTCTAGCACGGTTCAGTGCGAAGTCCATAATGTTCCTACACATAAATGGGCCTAACTTACTCATCTTCAGCCCAATTAAGCCATATGATACCTTGTTGGAAAGCTTATTCAGAGGCCCTTAATTTGGTCTAGGATTAGGTCAGGATTAATAAGCATAAACAGCAGTTTCCAGCCGCACAAGCCAGAGAGAGATGGAAATTAGACAACTTTTATAGTCATTGTTTTTGCTTTTACATTATTGGGCTTAATTGCTAAACATTGTTAATTTTCGGATTTTTCACTCATCCGGACCTTGTTGCCTTGCGCAGAGCATAACTAGAGCTACAAATATCGGATTTTGGTAATCTTGCTGTCCCTATAAAGATAAGGAAGAGACCTACAATTTCGGGTTTCACACGAATTGTTAGATTAGGCCAAATTCAAGGCTAAATTGGGTCCCGAGTTCTCTTGCACGGATCAGTTTGCAGTCCATGATGTTCCTTAACTTAAATAGGCCAAACTTACTCATCTTAAGCCCAATTATGGCATATGATACCTTATTGGAAAGCTTATTCAGAGGTCCTTAATTTTGTCTAGGGTTAGGTCAAGATTAATAAGCATAAATAGCAGTTTACAGCCTTACAAGCCAGAGAGAGACGGAAATAAGACAACTTTTACAATCATTGTTTTTGCCTTTTCATTATTGGGCTTAATTGCTAAACATTGTTAATTTGCGGATTTTTAACTCATCTTGACCTTGTTGCCTTGTGCAGAGCATAACTAGAGCTACAGATATCGGATTTTGGTGATCTTTCTCTCCCTAGAAAGAAAAGGAAGAGACGTAAAATTTTAGGTTTCACAAGAATTTTCAAATTAGTCCAAAATCAAGGCTAAGTTGGGTACCGAGTTCTCTGGCGCGGATCAGTGCGGAGTCCATGATGTTCCTTCACTTAAATGGGCCTAACTTACTCATCTTAAGCCCAATTAAGGCATATGATACCTAGTTGGAAAGCTTATTCAGAGGCCCTTAATTTGGTCTAGGGTTAGGTCAGGATTAATAATCATAAATTGCAGTTTACAGCCGCACAAGCCAGAGAGAGACGAAAGTTAGACAACTTTTACAATCATTGTTTTTGCTTTTATGTTATTGGGCTTAATTGCAAAACATTGTTAATTTTCGGATTTTTCACTCATCTTGACCTTGTTGCCTTGTGCAGCGCATAACTGGAGCAACAAATATCAAATTTTTATGATCTTGTTGTCCCTAGAAAGATAAGGAAGAGACCTACAATTTCAGGTTTCATACGAATTGTCAAATTAGGCCAAAATCAAGGCTAAATTGCGTCCCGGGTTCTCTGGTGCGAATTAGTGCGCAGTCCATGTTGTTCCTTTTCTAAAATGGGCCTAACTTAATCATCTTAAACCCAATTAAGGTATATGATACCATGTTGGAAAGCTTATTTAGAGGCCCTTAATTTGGTCTAGGGTTAGGTCAGGATTAATAAGCATAAATAGCAGTTTACAGCCGCACAAGATAGAGACAGACAACTTTTACAATCATTGTTTTTTGCTTTTACGTTATTGGGCTTAATTGGGCTTAATTGCTAAATATTGTTAATTTTCGGATTTTTCACTCATCCTGACCTTGTTGCCTTGTGCAGAGCATAACTAGAGCTACAGATATCGGATTTTGGTGATCTTGCTGTCCCTAGAAAGATAAGGAAGATACCTACAATTTATGGTGTCAAAAGAATTGTAAAATTAGGCGAAAATCAAAGCAAAATTGGGTCCCGAGTTCTCTGGTGCGAATCAGTGCGCAGTCCATGAGGTTCCTTCACTTAAATGGGCCTAACTTACCTATCTTAAGACCAATTAAGGCATATGATATATTGTTGGAAAGCTTATTCAGAGACCCTTAATTTTGTCTAGGGTTAGGTCAGGATTAATAAGAATAAATAGCAGTTTACAGCGGCAGAAGCCAGAGAGAGACTGAAATTAAACAACTTTTACAATCATTGTTTTTGCTTTTACATTATTGGGCTTAATTGCTAAACATTGTTAATTTTTGGATTTTTCACTCATCCTGACCTTGTTGCCTTGCGCAGAGCATAACTAAAGCTACAGAAATCGGAATTTGGTGATCTTGCTATCCATAGAAAGATAAGGAAGAGACCTACCATTTCAGGTTTCACATGAATTGTCAAATTAGGCCAAATTCAAGGCTAAATTGGGTCCCGAGTTCTCTGGCGCGGATTAGTGTGCAGTCCATGATGTTCCTTCACTAAAATGGGCCTAACTTATCTTAAGCCCAATTAAGGCATACGATACCTTGTTGGAAAGCTTATTCAGAGGCCCTTAATTTGGTCTAGGGTTAGATCAGGATTAATAAGCATAAATAACAGTTTCAGTCGCTCAAGCCAGAGAGAGACGGAAATTAGACAACTTTTACAATCATTGTTTTTACTTTTTCATTATTGGGCTTAATTGCTAAACATTGTTAATTTTCATATTTTTCACTCATCCTAACCTCGTTGCCTTGCGCAGAGTATAACTAGAGCTACAGATATCGGATTTTGGTGATCTTGCTGTCCCTAGAAAGATAAGGAAAAGACCTACAATTTCAGGTTTCACAAGAATTGTCAAATTTGGCCAAAATCAAGGCTAAATTGGGTCCCGAGTTATCTGGCGCGGATCAGTGCGCAGTCCATGATGTTCCTTCACTTAAATGGTCCTAACTTACTCATCTTAAACCTAATTAAGGCATACGATACCTTGTTGGAAAGCTTATTCAGAGGCCCTTAATTTGGTCTAGGGTTAGGTCAGGATTAATAAGCATAAATAGCAGTTTACAGCCGGACAAGCCAGAGAGAGACGGAAATTAGACAACTTTTACAATCATTGTTTTTGCTTTTACATTATTTGGCTTAATTGCTAAACAATGTTAATTTTCGGATTTTTCACTCATGTTGACCTTGTTGCCTTGCGCAGAGCGTAACTAGAGCTACAAATATTGGATTTTGGTGATCTTGCTGCCCCTAGAAAGACAAGGAAGAGACCTACAATTTCCGGTGTCACACGAATTGTCAAATTAGGCCAAAATCAAGGCTAAATTGGGTCCCGAGTTCTCTGGTGCGGATCACTGTGCAGTCCATGATGTTCCTTTACCTAAATGGGCCTAACTTACTCATCTCAAGCCCAATTAAGGCATATGATACCCTGTAGGAAAGCTTATTCAGAGGGCCTTAATTTGGTCTAGGGTTAGGTCAGGATTAAGAATAATAAATAGCAGTTTATAGCCGCCAAAGACAGAGAGCGACGTAAATTAGACAACTTTTACAATCATTGTTTTTGCTTTTACTTTATTGGGCTTAATTGGGATTAATTGCTAAAAATTGTTAATTTTCAGATTTTTCACTCATCCTGAGCATGTTGCCTTACGCAGAGCATAACTCGAGCTGCAGATATCGGATTTTGGTGATCTTGTTGTCCCTAGAAAGATGAGGAAGAGACCTACAATTTCAGGTTTGAAAGAATTGTCAAATTAGGCCAAAATCAAGGCTAAATTGGGTCCCGAGTTCTCTGGCGCGGATCAGTGCGCAGTCCATGATGTTCCTTTACTTAAATGGGCCTAACTTACTCCTCTTAAGCCCAATTAAGGCATACAATACCTTGTTGGAAAGCTTATTTAGAGGCCCTTAATTTGTTCTAGGTTTCCGACAGGATTAATAAGCATAAATAGCATTTTACCGCCGCACAAGCCTGAGAGAGACGGAAATTAGACAACTTTTACAATCACTGTTTTTGCTTTTACATTATTGGACTTAATTGGGCTTAAATGCTAAACATTGTTAATTTTCAGATTTTTCACTCATCCTGACCTCGTTGCCTTGCGTAAAGTATAACTAGAGCTACAGATATTGGATTGTAGTGATCTTGTTGTCCCTAGAAAGATAAGGAAGAGACCTACAATTTCAGGTTTCACAAGAATTGTCAAATTTGGCCAAAATCAAGGCTAAATTGGGTCCCGAGTTCTCTGGTGCGGATCAGTACGCAGTCCATGATGTTCCTTTACCTAAATGGGCCTAACTTACTCATCTTAAGCCCAGTTAAGGCATATGATACCTTGTAGGAAAGCTTATTCAGAGGCCCTTAATTTGGTCTATGGTTAGGTCAGGATTAAGAAGAATAAAGGGCAGTTTACAGCCACCAAAGACAGAGAGAGACGTAAATTAGACAACTTTTACAATCATTGTTTTCGCTTTTACATTATTGGGCTTAATTGGGATTAATTGCTAAAAATTGTTAATTTTCAGATTTTTCACTCATCCTAAGCTTGTTGCCTTGCGCAGAGCATAACTCGAGCTACAGATATCGGATTTTGGTGATCTTGCTGTCCCTAGAAAGATGAGGAAGAGACCTACAATTTCAAGTTTCAAAGAATTGTCAAATTAGGCCAAATTCACGGCTAAATTGGGTCCCAAGTTCTCTGGCGCGGATCAGTGCGCAGTCCATGATGTTCCTTCACTTAAATGGGCCTAACTTACTCCTCTTAAGCCCAATTAAGGCATACGATACCTTGTTGGAAAGCTTATTCAGAGGCCCTTAATTTGGTCTAGGATTAGGTCAGGATTAATAAGCATAAATAGCAGTTTACAGCCGCACAAGCCAAAGACATTGTTAATTGTCAAAAATTAGGCCAAATTCAAGGCTAAATTGATTCCTAGAAAACCAGACTGGTATTCTTGTGAAGGAATCTACATTGATTCCTAGCAAACCATATCACCCATATGGTATTGATTATGGCAGCCATGATCACATCCTTCAGTTGAGGTCTATGGCTTTGGTGATGGAAAGCAAACAGAGATTCAAAAGAGGAGGAATCCATAGGGGAAGTCAATGCAGATCCCAACCAGTGCCACATTGACTGAGCATAGCAGCAGGATAGGAAAAGGTGGGAAGCTGATTCTTCCTCTAGCCCACATAAACTAAACATGGAAGCCATTGAAACGCCTCTCCTCCTTATGTTCTCATCAGTTGGCATCTTGTGGTGAAAAATTCTCCAAACCAAAAAAGATCTAGCAGGAGGAATAGACTTGGACCAGATCTGTTTGAACTTAGGAGCCGAGTTTCTAACAGGATTCAGGAACAGGAAGGCTTCTTTAAGGGAGAGCATTCCATTTGTTGAGCTGTTCCATACCAATCTGTCTTCACAAGCCTCCACCGGAATCTGAATTTGGTGAATACCGTCAACCACATTTGGGAAATGATGTTGCAAACAGTCAGGAATGCTACAATCTCCATCCACCAGAAAGTCTTTAACCAAGGCAACCAGGGAAGGATGCCAAATGCTCCGGAATATCCATCATAGAAACCAAGGGTCATCCAACCATTTATCTGACCAGAAGTTGATAGATTTACCATCACCAATTAACCAAGAGGAGTTATCTAAAACAATACCACTTCCTTAAAGCCGGCCAAATAGAGGAGTTGACATGATGACCTATTGGCTTGTAGTTATTGAGAAATATGGCTCTAAGGAACCTAGCCCACTGATCAGCAGAGGTGGTCAGTTCCCAAGTTAGTTTCAGCATAAAGGCTTCATTTATTGCTCTGATAGACCTGATGCCTAGGCCACCATCAGAAACAGAAGAGCAAACTGATTTCCAAGCCACTGTAACATGTTTCCTTTTGTGAATGTCCCCTGACCAAACAAAGTTTCTGATCCAACCATCCAGTTGCTTAAGCAGAGAAACAGGCCACATGTATATGTGAAAACTGTAAACTAGTATACCTCGAATCACAGAATTAACAAGTTGCACTCTACCCATAATTGAGAGAAGGGAGCCTTTCCAAGAGGAAAGCTTGCATTTGATTCTGTCTAGGATGGGTTGAATGTAGGTTGTTTTCGGTTTGCCTTTAAACAAAGGGACCCCAAGATAGGTGAAGGGGAGAGAGCCTACTGAAAATCCAAGGAAAGAGCTCATCTCAGCTATCCTTCTAGGAGACATTGAGCCTGCAAAAAATTTACACTTATCCAGACTCAGAATCTGCCCTGAACCTTGACCATAAACCTCAAAAAGCTGCATAATGGTTCTAATATTAGCTTTTGTGCCCTTATAGAAGACCATGATGTCATCTTTATAGAGAATATGGCTAGGAGTCACAAAACCTCTTGGGCTGGACATGGGAAGCAACCTTCCAGACTCAACAAGCTTGGTGATTCCCCTACTTAGTACTTCTTCAGCAAGGCAAAAAAGGAGGGGGGAGAGGGGGTCACCTTGCCTCACCCCTCTTTTGCAAGTGAAGAAGCCAATTGAATTGCCATTCAGTGAGATAGACAGGTGAGCCGAATGCAGGATGACACTAATCCAAGAGAAGAACTTGTGATCAAAGCCAAAAGCAAACAGAACCTTTAAGAGGAAGCTCCAATCTAAGGTATCGAAAACCTTTTTAATGTCTAACTTCAAAGCCATGTTTCCTCCAAAGCTTCTGTTGCTTAGCATATTGACTGCTTCAGAGGCTATGCAAACACAATCAGCAATGTGTCTTCCCTTAACAAAACCTCGCTGTTCAGTAGAAATTACTTTTGGCATGATTACTGCAAGTATGTCTGCCAGAACTTTGGTAATAACTTTGAATTGGAAGTTGGCAAGTGCAATTGGCCTGTAGTTTTCGATTCTCGCACCATCAAACTTTGGAATAAGCACCAATCTGTTGGAATTGAGATTTGGATAAATCCATCGCCCCCTTGAAAAACTAAATTACAGAACTGTGAAAATTTGGGTTTTCTTTTGGTTTCTACTTTTGGTCTCTCTTCAGAATCTCATTCCAATTGACTTTCATCCTCTACAGTCAGACACCCTTTGGGATTTTCTTCTTAAATTTCACAGCAAGTTTCAGTTTTTTTTTGGTGAATAGAAAGTTTCATTTTTGGGTTTAATTAAATAGTTTTTTTTGCAAAATTTTGTTTTTTTTTTTCATTTGGGTGCTTTTGGTTTTTTTTTGTTGTTGTTGTGGGTTTGTGTTGAAAGGGAAGAAAAAAAAAGTAGTGTTTGGAATCTGGGGGAAAAATGGGTTTGATTTCTGGGATTTTCATGGGGATGTTATTTTTCATCGCATTGATGGCAGGATGGGAGCGCATGATGAGATACCGAAGTGCAAAGCCAATTGCAAAGGTATGAATGGTGGTTTTTTGTAATTTTATCTCATTCAGGTGTTGTTCTATTTGTATTGATTTTGGCTTTGCTGATAAAATTTTTTACGAAGGTGTGGATTTTTTTGTTATAAGCAATGTTGGAAAAAAGAGAGTTGATAGTTGAAATTTGATCAGTGGTTGAATTTTTCAAATTTGAAATGAAAAATTGGGAGTTCATTAGGTTCATGGGAGAAAGTAAAAAATCATACTAGTGAATTTTAATAAAACTTGTTCTATTGGAGGGGTGTAATCAAGGTGAGAAAGAAGGATCACATTGGGAAGCATAGCAATACTGAGTTTGATTACTATTTATGGAGAAAATTATACACTTAAACACGATGGCTCAAGAAATTGGTTTGAAAAGGCAGAAGCAGACCCTTATAAGCAATACCTCTGACAAAGTTTTTTTTTTTGCGGTGATATACAATCCTTCGCTGCAATTCAACAGTGCAGGGCAATATAAGTTGAATTTTGGGAGAGAAATTGATTCCTGTTAAGGGAGAGAGACTTTTTGGGTTAATTTTCTTCTTCCTTCTCATTCTCATTCATATATATATATATATATATATATATATATATATATATATATATAACAACCTGGATACAATACTACTTCCTAATAATAAGGACTAAGGGACACCCGGACACAATCCATATTTGTAAAAGCATAGTCCTAAATGACTAATCATTCTAGAATATTCCTAACATAGGTAATTTGGTGCCCGTATATTTAGACATAATCCTGACACAGCGAGCTAGTTTCTTTTGGGACCTTTTTGGTCTATTGCTTGCAATTGAAGGCCCAAGTGTAATATTTGCTTTGTTGAGTTCTTGTAGGTCTGGTTCACTTGTATCAATGTTGTGGTCGCATTCTCGTGACCAACATAGTGGATAAGACCCTTCTTTGATTAAACAAAATTTTTGATAACACAACGAATGTGGATTAACTTTAATTTATGGTGTGTCACGACTGAACTTAGCATACAGAATAAACATCCCATTTTCCCAATACAATAATTAAAGCATAAAAAGGTAATTAATTAGTGCCTCTTTGTTTTAGATTTTGAGAGGTCCAAAATCACGCTTTCAGTAAAAGTGATTTTGGGATTCTGAAGGTGTTTGTTTTAAATTTTACCTCCAATAAAATCAATTATGGGTTGGTAGAATTGATTTTAAGAAAAGCAAGAATTTCTAGCTTTTCCGTTGAAAAGAATTTATTCCAGTTAAAATTGTCTCCTGCCTCTCCACCCAAATCTTCTTTGCTTTTTATTTTGAAAGATGATACCTAATCCGGTATAGAGTGTAAATCAGCCTGCTGGACCACTGGAAACGCAGGAGAGAAGCCGGATCCAATTGATTATAGGTGTGAGACCTAAAAAATTATTTATATTTACATCTCAAGAGTGATTTTACTTTATCATCCAAACAAAACTAATTCTTCTAAACTCAATTTTAAAATTTCATTACCCAGTAGAAATCAAATTTTTCAACCCAATTTTTTTAAAAGAAATTTTTTTATAAAATCAATTCTACCAAATCTAAAACAAACCGACCCCTAAGCAATATTTGCATAGCACAGTACAAACGTTAAAAGTAGATACCAGGATATGACACCGACACCCTTTTGATTAATGCAGTTGGAGTTTCAGATGTTGGTGTACTAAAAAAGCACTTTGGAAGGAAGATAACACGGTTGAAGAATGAAAAAAAATAATAGTAAAGAATTCAAATTCAATTTTTGTTTTCATATCTCATTAATCACTCTATACAGAGTACCTTTTAAAGACAATTTCTACATCAATATGAGTTTTGATTGACGATTGTTAGATGCACGCAATTAGAAGTGTTAACAAAGTAATTAAATACTGAGGACATTGAATTGGTAAGTAAGCTAAGCACCCGTAATTGTTCCAAAAAATTCAACCTATGGAGAGTTAATTTTAAAGTGTTATACTCAATGGAATTCTGATCGAGATTCTCCCTCCTCTGCCTCTTCGATTCAACATAATTCAATTATTATGCTTTGTTATGTACTGGTTTTGTCCCTCAACAAGAGGTTCTTTGAGCTTAGAGCATTGGTTCCTCTTTGATAATAATTGAAAAATTTATGGACATTGAACGGAAGAACCAAATTTGCAATACCAAAAAAATTGATGAACCAAATGTACATAAAAAAACTTCAGGTACCAAAATTACACATGACCAATAGTAAAAAGATCAAAAGTGCAATTATGCCTTTTTTATTTTAGTATTTGTATGTTATTTCTCTTCCTCAATTATTCCAATCACAATCAAACCTTAAATTTATATTTTTGATACGGAAATATTAAATTTATACAAATATTTATTATAACATTATCTTAGTTTAGTTTTTGTTTCTTCTTATCATGTTCAAGTTTAAATTAATCTCATTTATTAAGTTGGATATATTTTTTTCATTACTTTTATTAATAAAAATAAATTTTAAAAAAAAGTTGAGGTGGTAAGTAACAACAAAAGTTCAGCCTCTCAATTGGTTTGTCACAAAATGTAGTAGGGGTGTTCGCGGTTCGGTTTTGATCGGTTTTATGGGAAAAATAAAAAGAACATGCGGTTCAGTTCGATTTGAATGACTTCTATAAAAAAAATCCGATCCGATCCATGATCCAATTGGATGAGGTTTGGATCGGTTCGGTTAGTTCGGTTTTTAACTACACATCATTACCTATTTGTATTAAGTTAAATAACCTATTATAAATATCATATACTCTACTTGTCAAAAAAGAAATTGTCATATAATCTACCTAATAGTTAAATAATCTACCTGATAGCTGATACTATTACGTTAAAAAAAAGTAACAATTTTGCATATACTTTATCTAATTTCAGCCAGCATATACGTTAAAACATCAACACATAGTCACATATGTTGTTGATCCCCATATTCACATATTCAACAAATGAGGCTTCCTTGATTCAACATCAACACAGATTCAACATCAACACAGCTTCAACAAAACAAATATTAGGGGAAAATGGATACTTCCATGGTGCTACTGCTACAGTTAAAAGAGGATGCAAAATCAGTGAATCAAATTAATCAAATGTAGCAAATCTGCATTGAAAACATGAGGAAAAAACAAGACACAAAATCAGTCAATGAATAACCATAAATGAACAAACCCACAAATCAGTGAACTAACCATACAATCAAAACTCAAATTTAAAACAAACCCACTCACCGGAGCAGTGACAAACAGGGAGGGAGCACAGACAGGGAGGAGCGCGAGCAAGGGGGAGAGACGGAGACGCAGACACTGACGGGGCGAGAAGGAAAGCGAGGCGGCCATAACTGGATCGGAGCACGAGGCGACAACGATCGGGGACGAAGTGCAACACGACGGAGATGATACTCAAAGCATGGAAACCCAAGGCGACGGCATAAGGGAGAGACGATGGTGGCGGCAGCCAGAGTGGAGGGAGACTTGCAAAGTTAGGGTTAGGGTTGGAAGGGAGGGACTGAAGTGTGAAATGAACTGATGACAAAGAAAGAGTGTGAAGCTATTAGTCTCATGTACTCTGATACGATAAACACAAAACGGTATTGGGGCACACATAAAACGCATAGCAATGATAGCATAATATAAGTCATCGGTTCGGTTCCTGAACACAAAACCGATAACCGAACCGATCGGTTCCCTTAGAAGCCAATCCAAAAAAATACAAATAAATTCGGTTCTCGTCGGTTTTCGGTTAATTTGGATCGATTTTGTGGTTTTTTTGGGATCGGTTTGGATCTGAACACCTCTCAAATGTAGTATAGTTTTCCAAACAATATTTCACCAAAAAAATAATTAATAGAAACAAATCAGTTGTGAAAATGAACAAACATAAATAAATAACATAAAATCCAAAATATAATCACACGACACATGTAAAAAAGTGTTAAATATCCAAAAAAAAATTTATTTCAATATCATCATCATATTATTCTTTAATTAAATTCAAGTCAAATTATGAGTTTGTTGTGCAGATCTTATAATTGTTAAACAAATTATCTTATAAAAAAATGTTAAATAAACTAAATGAAATTAGAAGAAAGTACAAAAATCAAATTCAAAACTCAAGATTCGCGCCGTATGATCAAACGATTCAAAAAATTTTGGAAATAGTACAATAATAATTAATCAAACCATTCCCAAATCAACCTGCTATCAATTTATCATTATATCAAATTTATTTGAAGATTTCTTGAGTTGCCATGTGTCGTTTCCTTTATTTTTGATTTTCTATATCCTACTGATCTTTGTGCTTCAAAAAAAAAAATATCCTAATGATCTTTATAATATAATAATATATAGATAGAGATATAGATGGTTAGATAGTTAGATAAAATAAATTGACAATGATCATTTACTTAATTACTTGGCCCTTAAAATTTTCCAAGAAAATCTATACTTATCTATATACGTATCTGAACTATTAATTAACATCATATCAAATTTTGAGTTTCTGTTTTTGTAATTAAGATTAAGATTCTGTAAGTTACAACCTAATTAAATTTGACAACTCTTCCAAGCTATTGCTCTATATATAAAAAGGGGCATATAACGTTAAATCTCACAAAGCCACGATTAGTACCTTGCTCCTTCCTAATACTTGTGACAGTGATACTCTCACTCATTGTCCATTCCATGGAGTCTCGTACTTACGTTCGTGTCATCCCTAGAGAAGATCCCATACCCACCCAATATTCTATCCCACAAGATCAACAATGTCCTTTATTAGGTCCATGTTTCAGTATAAATTTTTACTTGACACATGTAGAAGAACACACAAACTCTGATATACTCTCTACAACAACCATATTGAACGACACATTCTTCATTCCATGTTACATTTTATGTGATTGTGACCCATTTGAAGTGTTTAACCCTGATAGCATTACCATGACCTATTTACATGAAACCTTCTCCTCGGTACCTTTTATTACTTTTGAGCAGTAGAACTCGATTCTAATTTTGATGGGTGAACGTGCTAAGAGCAGATGCTGGATAGTGACAGGGGTGGTCCCACTCCCACACAGAGAAAGTGCTCACTCCATATAGAGTCTATTAAGGTTCCCAGACATCAGAGATGTGGAAGTAGTCCACTTGAAGGCAAAGAGGACCCTCCTTCAGCCAACTGCTGTACCAAATCGAAACTGGAAACCATCTTTGAGCCATTGGGCTGCCTTAAGAATAGAACGCCAAGTACAGGAAAAGCATTATTGCTAGAGTTTTGGAACAACTCCCAAACAAGTTTACCAAGCAAAGCAATATTAGAAATTCTAGCTTCCCTCCAACATTTCGGTGACAAGTAATCTTCTGCCATCATTGTTTTTTCACACAAAATTTGCATAGTATATAGATAGGGATACAAGTAATCATAGAATTTGCAAGCGTAATCCTCCCAGCCTTATTCAAAAGCTTACCCTTCCATGCTGATAACCTTAAGTTTGTATATTTTCTACTAGAAAATTGTAATCTGTTTTTTTCATTCTCCCTTGGATGAGAGGAAATCCAAGATAACGACTCGTTAGCAAGCTGGATTCTCCAATTTTTATTTGTTCTTTTTTTTACTCCGTCATTATTTGATGGTGCTTTGAATTTTTCATTCTATCATTTCACTATTTTCATCTGAACACATAAGATGTTTAAAAATTTAAAAAAAATTGATTATATTATAATACAAGAAACTATTAATAATTTAAAAGAGATAACTAATCAAAGAGATTCTTGGAAAATGGCGTTAACGTTAACATGAAATATATATAAGAACAAAACTTAGGCTATGTTTGGGAGTTTTGGAGAGGATGGAGTGGAATGATTAGTAATGTAGTGGTTTACAGTGGAGTTGGATGGAGTGGTAAAAGTATACCACTCTATTGTTTGGTAGTTTTAATGTTCCCTCCCAAACCCCCCAAATTGGAGGGTATGAAAAATAGAGCTTTGGATGGTTTGGAGTGGTTTGGCTTCCCATCCCCAACCTTTCCATTCCATCGTTTAAAAAACTCCCAAACAATAAGTCAAAGGATTTGTACCATTCTACTTCATTACTAACCATCCCACCCCATCCTCCCAAACACACCCTTAAGTAGAATTCCGTAAGTACATTTGATATTGTTTTCCCATGACAATATTGTAATTGAATTGCAAGGGTGTTCTTGCATCGTCTATCTACACTAGGTCTTGCCGCGTCCATTCTTAGTATGTAAAAGTCTAGCTATAAGTGATTTTGTCTCTTTCTGATAAAAAAACATATAGGAGTGTTTGGGCATCGGTTTATATCATTCTAATTTTGAGCTAAAAAGTTATCCAATCCAAAAATAAAAACAAATTACAGTTCAATTTGAATTAGATTGTTTCAAGTATATCAAATCTAAACCCATCCAATCCGATTAAAAGTATTTTGGATTGGATTGAATTATTCAATTTTTATCAACACATTAACTAAAAAGTAAGTCCAAATAACATTAATAATAGATATAGCTTATAACATACAAAAAATTAAAATTTTACGAGTTAACAAATATCAATTTTATTTGGGTTTATGTCTAGATGAGTTTATTAAATAGGCTTATAAAACTCAATTTTCACTTTGATGCTTGAAATAATACTAGAAAGAATTGTTTATATAAAAGCATCTTTTACTAGATGAAAAGCACTACACTGTCTATCTTTATTTTTTTTAAAAACACTACACTGACTAGATAATAATGTGACCGATTTACACAAGAAGTAAATAGTTTTAATTTGTGGGTGGGATTCATTTATTTCTCTACCTCAATTATGCCAATCACAATCAAACCTTAAATTTAGATTTTTGGTACATAAATCTTAAATTTATAGAAATATTTATAATAACATTATCTTAGTTTAGTTTTTGTTTCTTCTTATCATGTTCAAGTTCTTAAGTTTAAATTAATCTCATTTATTAAGTTGGATTTTTTTTTTCATTAAGTAATAAAAATAAATTTTTAAAAAATTTGAGGTGGTAAGTAACAACAAAATTTCAGCCTCTCAATTGGTTTGTCACAAAATGTAGTATAGGTTTCCAAACAACATTTCACCAAAAAAAATAATTTATAGCTTTTTTTTATAGAATAGGAACAAATCAGTTGTAATTACAGTAAAAACCTATAGCCGTCCCTCTCTCTCAACCTGCCCTCTACTCTTTTCCTTCTTCCTCATCCACTGAAAAGGGGTAGTTTTGGGCCATTTTTTTGTCCTGGAATCACCCCTCTACATCATTTTTTGTCTCCTTTTATCTAAATAAGTGGTTTTTCCACATAGATCATTTTTCTTTCATGTTTTTCCGTGTTTTCGTCATCTGCGTGCGGCAGTGTTTTGATCGTCGTCTTGTTACGACGTCGTTTGGTTTCCGTCTTGTTGCGGTGTTCGTTTGGTTCAGATTGGCAGATCAGCTTCGATCCATTACAGATTCAATCAAGACTTGAACGTCAACGTTACAGATCCGGAGGCATGGGTATTCCGGTCACTTTGATTTTGTCACATTTGTAGACATTTTGTCGTCTTATGCTAGTAACCTGGGTGCTGTGAATTTGTTCGTAGATTCAACCTTTTCGGTTTTTAACGAGGTTGAATTTGTATTGTTTTCGATGTATTTCATGATTAGCTATGACAAATTTGATAGCTAATTCGTAGCTAATCTCTAGTAAAAAAATTTAGCTATAGGTTAACTAAAAATAGCTGCAAAATTGATGGTAGCATAAATTGAGTGGCAAATTAGCTCGAAATATTTTCCTAGCTAATCTTAAAATCTTATAGCTATTTAGTAGCCAATCCCTAGTAATGCATTGTTATGAATTGCTTTTCTTAGCTAAATAGCTATGATATTGTCGTAGCGATTTTGCAACCAGTCTATAGCTAAAATTCATGGCAATTTTGTAGTAATTTCCTAGCTATTTGGAAAAAAAATATTGTCCCTAGATTGGCCCCAAACACCTGTCCTTCAGACCAATTTAGCGATCGATATTAGTCAACTTAATTTATTATCAGGTTGGAACTAACAAAGATGAAACCTTCAATACCACAAATAATATGCCACTAAAATTGTTGTAAGCATCATGTTGATTAATATTTGGCCAAACAAAAAGCATCCTAAACTTATTAAATGTAAACATATAAATATATCTTAGCAATTGACACCAAAAAGACATCTTTGCAAACAAAAAATATATCACAAATGCACAAGCTGCCAAAAATTGTTTCACAAAAATATACAACCCCTTTATATGTCATTATACAATCCAGTAATTCTCGCCTTTTCCTATCCTTCATTTTCAATCACCCAAAAAAATAAAATTTACATATAGAATCAGAGTTAAAAACCTTTTCTTGATACTTTGTGTCTCCGGTCCTTTGAGATAGAGCGACAAATTCTAGTTGTTCAGTGTCAGAATACTCTCACCCTTGGAAAAATGAAGTGAAAAAGAATTAGAGACATAGATGAAGTAACTCTAGGGATTGACTAACATAGTCACAATCAAGAATCCAAAACTAATGCACAAATAAAAAGTCAAATAATAAAAAAAACCCAATAAAAATAACACAGGAAGTCTCTGCTTAATATTAGGTGGGTCAGTGATCTTTCCAATTTAAATACCCAAATTTTATACCTTAATTGTAGCAAACCGAGACAAAATACTATCCTTCTTAATTCTTATAACAATTCTAAATATTGAAGCACAAAAAGATATGAATAATATATTGTTTGGATAAATTACAAATTTAAGGTCCAAATAGCAACAAAAAAAAAATCACTGAAAATGATCAATGGAGAACAAACTAAATTCCTCAAAAATCAATGAGTGAAGCAATCAGCATTACAAGGTATATATAGAGTATCACAGCAAGACATCTTAGATTCTTAACAACCAGAAGGCAATATAACATAACATAAGTCAAAAGAAAAAAGCACCAATTACTTTATCACTAGATGCCCTCAACATTTAATTCCTTTTGATGAGTAAATACTGCAAGTAAATACAAGACATAACAAAGAGAACTTTCATAACAAGAACTTACCATTAATTCCAACATGTGTCTTCCCAGTGCTTTTTGATTCTAAACATACCAGACCAGCCAAAAGTAAGAATCAAGAAATTGCATGTAAATCACCCTATTCTACACATAATAAACCTATTCTTACTCTGTACAGGAAGAGGAATTTCAGTTGCTATGACTTTGATAGGCTGAAGACTCCGGGCATTGCAGTTTTCGAGCAAATTATAATAGATCAGGATAAAAAAATGATGAAACCATATAATTTTAAAGAAACAGATACAGTCACAGAAAATGTGGGGAAAAAAGAACTGCAATAAGTAAAGAATTTGAGTTCCTCAACCTTAAGACTAATGCATCACATGGAATTGAAGTTCCAAACATGCTATCCTGTAACTTCTTAGATTTTAAATTACAACTTGAGGCATTGCACAACACCTGAATCATACACATAGGCAGTGACGGATCTAGGACCCTGAGCCAATGGGAGCAATTTATTTCCCAAAAAAAATTAATAGTAATTATTATCATACATATAATACATATAAAGATAAATACATAAATGTTAAATTATAAAATTTTAATGGTTTAATTAATTTGTAGGTCGCTGAATTATTTGAGAATATTCAAATAGGTCCCTCTGCTTTTAAAGTTTGTAATTCGGTCCCCGAATACATAAAAATTGAGATTAGGTCCCCCCATACACTATTTTGTTAAGGTTACGTTAGGATTCAAAAAAGTACAGAGACCTATTTGATTTTTTCCTAAAACGTATAGGGACCTATTTGAATTTTTGCAAAAAAATAAGGACCCACAAAGACGAGTTGATAGATCATTTAACATATATTTAACGGAACCCTAGCGGAAAAGTGTATGAGGGACCTAATTGCTAATTAATAAATTTCTGTGTTTAGAAACCCAATTACAAACTTTAAAAGCATAATGAACTATTTGAAAGTTTCCAAATAGTTCAGGGATCTTCAAAATAATTTAACCAATTTTAATATACCTAATCAAATAAATTACATATTTCATAATTGTCATTTACGTGATTTCATGTTTTGAAATCGTTGAATGACCTGTTCATTGTCAATGTTATTGAACATATCTCTCTCAATATAAGTCATTAGACAAGTGGTTTGAACATGATCAAATGAAGAAAGAAAAAAGATAGAGTGGTATGGGTGCAAATAAATCAACAATAGGGGGGCAAAATAAAAATATTTAGAGGAATAAATTTTTTTTTATAACTGAGGGTGTGCAAGCATGCCCCTCACCAACACCTGGATTCGCCAATGCATATAGATACATTAATCATGGATCTACTAAGAACTATAGAAACTCTCCCTACCCCACTCTAAATAAAGAGTTAAATGAAACAAGAATTTGAAGTTCTTTCACCACTGTGAAGAAACATGCTCTATTTGAAGTTGGACATTCAAGTAAACATGTTTCTTTTGATAAATAAAGTTGTGCTAATTATGTACATGACCCTTAAAATAATAATGGATTTATTCACCAAAAGAATAAGCCACCAAAAGACAATCTAATTGATGACTACTTCCAATCTGCACAAAAACAGGAAGAAACAAATGCACAATTATAGGACAGCAACCAAAGGTGAGGCGATGCATTCATCTATCCAGTTACATAAGCTTTCCATGGTTCTAATTATGTACATTACAGGATCATATTCCTATAGTTAATGGATTTATAGCTTTCAAATGGTCCTTTGGCATTTGTCTTGCAGGAAAGTTAGAAAGTTGATACTTTAAAATGAAAATCTGAACTCAAATGATGAACAAAAGCAGGAAAGATATAACTAAATCAAACATTAAAAAATAGACAATAAAAAGTATCAAATGGCAAACCTCTAACAGAGGTTCTTTCACCTTCTCTTTCACATTATATATATCCCTACTGATCTAAATCACTCTAAAAAAGACAGTAGCAAAGAGAAATTTAATAAAGATTGTAATGTTACAAACACAAAATAACTCCATTTCTCATAATTGTTTAAACATGCATCTGCTATGATTTTAGCAACCAACTGGTGAATGATAACAAAAGTTGATGCTATGGTTACTTTCACTAACTCCTTCCAATGAAGACCTATAACAATAACAGGTTGATAGTCCAATGCTACAACATCATAAACAAAAACAATTTACCTGATAGAAAAATAGGACAATTTTTAACAAAAATGGGTTCAAACTCCTCAAACCGCCACTTAAAATGATGCTTCCACTGTTACAAAACAAGAAAACTTGAGTAAGTGGAATGGAGGAAACCAATATAGAGACTTATTCCTCAAATTTACAATATATTATAATTCCAAAATAAATTAGTTGTAACAGTAGGTGGAAAACTTGAGATGAATTAGAGGTATGAATCGATAGAAGGAATAACATAGTCAATTAAGATTGGAAACCAAAATACATTGTATCTCGACACAATAGAAACAGGATTTTAAAACCAGATAGCAAGATTAAAAGTAATGCAGCAACACAAAAAGGAGCACATTCTAGCTGTAAGTGAAAAAAAAAGAACAGATTTTTTTAATAATAACAAAAGAAGATTTGAAGGATGCACCTGAGGAAGCAAGTTTTGGTAGATCAGATGCAGAACAGAAACAACTATCATTTTGAGCAGCATTTTTGGCAAAGGAAATTGCAAAAATCAAAAGAAATGCACCAACCAAGCAAGAATCAGAAGATTTTCAATGAAATATATGTAAATAACAGCAAAATCGTCAACAATTAGAGATTTACCTTCTCTTCAATTTCGAGAACCTTGAGCACCTTCAGATTCACCTAAATACCATGCAAATTCGATTAGACTTTGTGAATAGGGGTCTCTTTGTCGATGAACTCGGTGAAGAAGCGTTCGACGTCGAGGGCGGAGACATCACTATGGTAGTACACGAGTCAGAGTGAAAACGGATTGCACCGAGGGAGATTGAAAACGGATTTGAAGCAAGAAGCTTCGCATTGCAGATTGGGGAGAAAGAGAGAGAGAGAATGAAGATTAGGATTTTGATTTCCTGTTTTTGTAATTAAGATTAGGATTCTGTAAGATATCAAATTTTGATTTTGTTTTTGTAATTAAGATTAGGATTCAGTAAGATATCAAATTTTGATTTTCTGTTTTTGTAATTAAGATGATATCAAATTTTGATTTTCTGTTTTTGTAATTAAGATTAGGATTCTGTAAGATATCAACCTAATTAAATTTGACCACTCTTCCAAGCTATTGCTCTATATATAAAAAGGGGCATATAACCTTAAATCTCACAAAGCCACAATTAGTACATTGCTCCTTTCTAATACTTGTGACATTGTGATATGCTCACTCATTGTCCATTCCATGGAGACTTACAGGAACTATTTTGAGTCGTTGAACTCGATTCTAATTTTGATGGGTGAACGTGCTAGACAAAGGGATGAAGAACTTGACATGTTGGAGATGGCTGCAATGGTTCGAATTAACACACCACCTACTGGTGTTCAAGATCAAGAAGATGATGAAGAAGAAGATGTTGATGAACATCATAATGCATCTGTGGCAATGGATCAGAATGTGTGATTTGTTTGGAGGAATTATTATGCAATGGATCAGAATCAAAGCTTGGTCGCACTAAGTGCATGCATGTCTTCCATGAAGATTGTATAGTCAAGTGGCTTCAGCAATGTTCCTATTCCTGCCCATTGTGTCGCTGTCAAATTCTTCCATCGGTTGAATATGTTGATCAAGAAAATTAATGTTTCATAATCTTTTGTAATATCTTTTTTTTTATCTTGAAATATCTTAGGAAATCTTTTAGAAGTCACTTCTTATTATTTCATATTTTGTTTTCTTGTTTAATGTAGTGTGCTATCAATATAAATAAGACTTGATTTGTTTACTGTATCACACATTTTGCATCATTATTTCTTTGTTTTCCTTATTAATTACTTGTAATAACTATAAACCTGTTCAACCTCTTTTTTCATTGATATTATTTTTGTTTCTTGGATTTTCATGGATACGTATTTTTCGGGAGTAGATCATTTACTTATTATGAATTATTAGGTATAGTTCAAGTGATTATTTTTGTTTCTTGGATTATCAGTGACACCTGATGGCACAACAAAATAATCAGTGATATTCATATGGCATTTGACAAGTAACACATCTTGTTTATAATGTTGAGAAAATTTGCAAGGAACGCATACAAACTACTTCAGTTTTGCCCCAATTTACAATCACGATAATAGATTTTAAAATTTATAAAAATATATTCTTTTATCCACAACTTACCAAAAATAATTTATTATGTGAGTTACACATGCTCGCTGATACATGTCATATTTTATTACTCATTTAATAGTTTTAATATCTTTTATATTTTTGCCTAAAAAAAATCTTTAATCTTTTACATATAATTCTCGTTTCAATAATAATAAATAAATAAATAATTAATATTATGATATCGTTATCATTATTCGATTATTACTTGACAGTAAAGTTAAGAAAGACATGAATAATATGGTCTAGTGGAGTATGATAGATTCTCGTATCTAAGAGATTGCAGGTTCGAGTCTCACTAATCTCTTTGAGGTGAGGTAGATATAAATCCCTTTATAAGCGTTCATAAAGCCCGAAGATTTTCCCTACTTTGAACCGATGTACCATCCCTTCATCCTAAATTTTTTAGAGAAAAAAAAGGACCTAAACCGTGCTTCTATAATAATCCGCACATCCTGCCAAGTGGGACCTAAATTGTTATCAATGAATAAGATATTCTAACTCTATGATGGATATTTAAACAGTGTTCCCAACCTAACATGTGACAATATGTTCTTTTCTTTCAATGCCTGCTCCCACCCTCCAAAAAAAAATAGAGAGAGAGAGAAATACATCTCCTTTTACGAACTTGTGGAATAAAAAAGATTACAATAAATTAATTTAAGATGCAAAGTCAATTGCCAAAGAAAAAAGAGAAAGAAAATTATAAATAAATAACTAACTTAATTCTCACTCACAATTTAACTCCTGAATTTAATTTGTTTATAAGTAGTTCTTAAATTTATAAAACTTATATCAATTTAATTATTCTCAAAACTAAAATGAAATACAAATATGATGAGTTTTATTCCTTCAACACTAATTTTATATACGCAAATAATTTTATAAAATAAGTGAGAATAAAATAATTCCACAAACAAAATTAGTAGTTTACTCAAGAAAAATCTCACCTTAATAGCAAAGCAAATGGAGCCAATTGTACATATACATGTGAGTACTAGTATTTTTTGTCTTTTTATTATTATTTTAAGAAAATTTAATTTTTTTTTACTTTTTTTAAAGAAAACTTTAATTTTTTATACTTTTTTTTACATTTATTTGTTTTATTTTTAAAAAAATTATTTTTTTTAAATTTTTTTTTATGTTTTCATTAATTTTTTAATTTTTTTCCTAATACTTTTTTTTTGGTAATGCTTTTTTTTTTTGAATTTATTTGTATACACTGAAAGTGTAAAGTTTTTTCACACTGTCAATGAATCATATATTGGCAAACAGTAAAAGTAGAGTTGTCATGTTCTTGATGTTTTAATTTTTATATACTTATATTTTAATGTATATATAATTTAATATTTTTAATATTTTTTATTTATATATTTATATATATTTTAATATTTTTCGATTCGAACCGAATCAAACCAAACCAATTTTAATTGGTTCGGATATTGTTATTGACTTTTTGAAGTTTATAAATTTTTTTTGTATTTAAATATTTTTAGCAAGGAAATGTAGCAAAGCCCCCTATTCTTCGAAAAAAGTTTAGGGTTGTAAGACTCGAACCAGTAATTCGATGAATTGGAAAATCCGAAACAACCAATTAAATGGGTTTTTTTTTTCTTTTTTATGGACGGCTCAGAATTGAACCAAACCCAATGGTCATTAATTTGGTTATTTTTGGAACCGAACCAATTACTATATTTTAATATTTATATATTTTAATATTCAATATGTATATCACTTTATCAATTAACAACTTTTCTTCTACTGTTCCTGTAACAGCAGAAGGAGTTGTCAACCAGTAGATCATTTTAGATTATTTAAATTTAATTATTTATTTTTTAAACATATATTCTTTATAATATTCTTTAAAATATTTAATTTTTTCCCGAATTAGTTTTTTCTAATTTAATTTTTTAAAATGTTTTTTTAAAATATTTTTGTTTTCTAATTAATTTTACTATTCTAATTTTTGTGAATATTTTTTCTAATTATTATTTTCCTATTTTTTAAAAAATATTTTGTATATAATTTTTTGTAATTGTTTTCCTTATTTTTTGTTTTTTAATAATTTTTTAAATATATATTTTCCTAATTTTTTTAATTATATATTTTTTCTAATTAATATATAATTTTTTTATAATTAATTTTATTTTTATAATATTTTTAAATATATTTATTTTCTAATTTTTAAAATATTGTTTTCACAAATTTTTTTTCTAATTTACTTTTTCCTTTTAAAATATTTTTTTTATAATTATTTTTTTAAATTTTTTTTTACGTTTTCCTTAATTTTAAAAAAAATGTTCCTAATAATTTTTTTTGCTGATACTTTTTTTTGAATTTATTTGTATAAATTGATAGTGTAAAGTTTTTTTACACTGTCAATCAATAATAAATTGGCAAACAGTAAAAGAAGAGTTATCGTGTTCTTAATGTTTTAATTTTTATATACTTATACTTTAATGTATACTAATTTAATAGTTTAAAATTTAAAATTTTTATATTTTTTAATATTTTCCGGTTCGAATCAAATCAAACCAAACTAATTTAATTGGTTCAGATATTGTTATCGACTTTTTAAAGTTTATAATTTTTTTTTGTTTTTAAATATTTTTAGCTAGGAAAGGTAGCAAAACTACCGTGTTCTTTGAAAAATTTTAGGATCATAAGACTAGAACCAATAATTCAATGAATTTGAAAATCCGAAACAACTAATTAAATTGATTCTTTTTATTTTATTTTTGTGCACGGCTCCGAGTTGAGCCAAACTCAATGGTCATTAATTCGTTTATTTTGGAACCGAACCAATTACTATATTTTAATATTTATATATATTTTAATATTCAATATGTATATCACTTTATCAATTAACAACTTTTCTTCTACTGTTCCTGTAACAGTAGAAGGAGTTGTCAACTGGTGGATTATTTAAATTTATTTATTTATTTTTTAAACATATATTCTTTATAATATATTTTTAAAAATTTATTTTTTAACGGCTCTGAATTGAACCAAACCCAATGGTCATTAATTCAGTTATTTTTGAACCGAACCAATTACTATATTTTAATATTTATATATATTTTAGTATTCAATATTTATATCACTTTATCAATTAACAACTTTTCTTCTATCGTTCCTATAACATTAGAATGAGTTGTCAACTAGTGAATTCTTTTGGATTATTTAAATTTATTTATTTATTTTTTAAACATATATTCTTTATAATATTTTTAAAAAAAATTTATTTTTTTCCTGAATTAGTTTTTTTCTAATTTACTTTTTTTAAAATGTTTATTTTTATAATTGATTTTTTTAAAATTTTTTGTTTTCTAATTAATTTTATTTTTCTAATTTTTTTGAATATCTTTTTATAATTATTATTTTCCTTTTTTTAATATACTTTTCTATTTTTTTTTGAATTTTTTTTCCTAATTTACTTTTTAATTTTTCTAATATTTGTATTGACATAAATAGAGGTAGATCTATTCATAATTTGTATTTTTTTTCTATATCATTGACTTTGTTTTTTTTATTTTAAATAATAAATCTATATCTATACTAATTAATAAGGGGAAATGCTGATTTTAGTGTAGCACAATGGTGCAAGTCACATGTCAAGTGATGAAATTTTTTTATTATTATTTTTTATTTTCTAAACTTTATATTTTTTTTGTTTTAAAATATTTACAAACCGATACATGTACAATGTTTTGGGAATCAAACACGACAATCTCTGAATTGACATAAATAGAGGTAGAGCTATTCATATTTTCTAATCTATTTTTTTCTACATCCTTGCCTTTGTTTTTTATATTTTAAATAATAAATCTATATCTATACTAATTAATAAGGGGAATTGATGATTTTCTAATAAAGTGACACGTGTCAGCACTACATTGTTGGAACCAAAGTGGTTATGGTTTATTTAATCTCTAAGTTTTGATGCTAACAAAAGGATTAAATTTTCTTGGTAAAGTATTAGTTGAGATCTAACAAGTAAGTTCAGTTTATGCAGGAATATCAAAAATAATATAAGGTATGCAATGCTTGGACTCGAGCAAAGAATTACACGTCTAAAGGTTATTTAAACTGTTTATATTTTAAATGATAAGTAGACTGGTTTTCCTTAGTAGACGAGGCTATAAATGAATACCTAAAAAACTTGTTCGGTACAGCAAGTCCAAAGACTTGAAAATAAGCGCGTCCATCTTGCCACGTCAGCAGACGTGTGCTATCATTGAAACTCAAGTATACATCCACAATGCCTAATTAAAATTCAATAGACGTCCATAGTGCCACGTCACTGGACGGAGTCTTTCTAAGGACTTAGCAAGTCCAAAGACTTCAGTGGACGAGCGCTTCTGTCACTTCAGTGGACAAGCGCTTCTGTCACTTCAGTGGACGAGCGCTTCTACCACATCAGTGGACGAGCAGAATTAAAATCTTGTGTAGATGCGTTCGTAAAACTAAGTAGACGGCTCTATATGTTTTATATCTTTACTACAATGAATATGATTTAATGCAATCTGGTCCACAATGAATTTATTTCAAATGATTGATATTTATTTCAAATGAATATTTGTTCTTCCCATTTGTCTTTATCCGATTTAATGTCTTGTTTCCTTATGAGAAAGTTCATAGTACTATCAAGGAAATACAAAAAGCAAATAGTACAATTGGAATTGCAAAACGATCTGTATGATGACATCTCTATTGCTGGACAAAGAGCGAGTTATACACAAAGGAGGAAAGAAAGCTTTTAAGGTACAACTACTCAGAACAGTGAGCCTCCATTTTTGTGATTTTCTGATAACTAATGACACTTTTCAACATAGCCAAAATCAAGCTATCAGTATCAACGGATATCATGCATTAAATGCTATCTCTAAACGGGATTATTCAAAGTAACCGTTGAAGAATTACAAGAGTAGAAGAAGGTCACTATATAAATAGAAGACCTCAGATACTGAAGAAAGTACTCTTACCTGCAAGAACTTTTGCTAGCTAACAACTCCTGCCTATACAATATTTACGAGAGCACGCTCTTATTTATTCTTTAAAAAGGCAAAAGTTTGTAATCTCTTAGTTTGAATATTGTGAAAATATTCAACAGATCTCAAACTTTCATATTCTCACACTTAGTGAGTTAAGTAGATCAAAGTTGTAAATCTCTTTGTTAGAGTTAGAGCCTGAAAAGGCTTGGTAGAGAAAGAATACTTGTAGCCTGAAGAGGTGTTGAATACTTGTTTGTAACCTATTTGGAGAATAGTAGAGAAAATCCTTCAAGTCGAAGGGACTGGACGTAGCTCTTGGTTGGAAGAGAGTGAACCAGGATAAAATCTGTTGCGTGAATTTTCTATCCCTAAACTCTTGATTTTATTTGCTTATACTAACTGTGGGGTTTTGATATTGCTTTTGTTAATCTTTTAAAAAGGATTTCTTGTGTGCTTTATCTCTTTATCTTCTGCTTGTTACAAAGTTGTTCAAAAAGGTTTTTTACGAAAATAATTAACAAACACAATTCAACCCCCCTTCTTGTGTTTGCCTGTGCCAACTTCAGTTGGTATCAAAGCTTAGCCTTGACAAGGTTGAGCATCTAACAAGTGCTTAGGCAGTACGATCCTACAATCATGGATGCAGAAGGACAAGCTATCAACGGACCTCCTCTCTTTGATGGAACTGATTATGATTATTGGAAAAAGAGGATGATGGTATTCTTGGATGCACAGAATACTGACATCTGGGAACTGATAGAAAATGGCTACACTGAGCCACGGAGTGAAGCTGGAGCTGCTTGCCTAGAGATGAATGGACTCAAGAGCAGAAAAGCCACCATCAATTAAACTTGAAAGCTAAGCACTATCTTATGTGTGCTATCACCAGATATGAGCATGACAAGGTTCATAGTTGCAACATGACTAAAGAAATGCGGGACACTCTTGCACTAGCTCATGAAGGTTCCTCACAAGTGAAGGAATCAAAGATAAGCATGCTGGTTCACTAGTATGAGTTATTCAAGATGGCAGACATTGAATCTATAGATAAGATGTTTGGAAGATTCCAAACAATCACCAACAATCTCAGGTCTCTTGGAAAGGTCTATGAAACTAGAGATCATGTGAGAAAAATTTTGAGAAGTCTCTCAAAGCAGTGGAGACCTAAGGTAATTGCTATCCAGGAAGCAAAGAATCTGAATACTCTTTCTCTAGAAGAGCTTCTGGGGTCATTAAAAGTTCATGAACTTGAACTTAATGAAGAGGAAAACTCCAGAAAAGGAAAGTCCATTGCCTTAAAGGCCAAGAGAGCTAGTTCCTCAAAGATGCTTAAAGTTGCTGAGTAAATCAAAATCTTAAAGATGAGAATTAAACATTAAAGTCAAACAATGTTAGTCTGGCTGACAAGACTAAGTGTAAGTCTAATAGCTCTTGTGAAGTTGAACAAGTGAAACAAGATGTGACATACTTGAATGATCTCTCTGTCAAAACTAGTTGGTAGCTCAAATAAATTAAATCTTATATTAAGATATTCTAGATCACCTTATGACAAATCTGGCATTGGTTATGATAAAGAGAAGCAATTTGCATCTAAGTAAACCAAACGTTCATGCACAATATAAGGTCTCTAAAGTCCGTCCCACGACATACTAAGTCAAAACCAAGCCCTTCCAATACTTACTGCAAAGTATGTGGAAAAAGTGGGCATGTGTCATCTAAATGCATACATAACAAGCACGCAAAGCATTCACGACCTATGATCACTAACAAGAAAGGACCCAAGTCAATTTGGGTACCTAAAGATAAGATAATCCCTGAGGATGAGCGATGGATTTGGCACAAAAGGTTAGGTCATGCAAGTTTGAGATTAATCTCCAAACTGAAAAAGCATAACCTTGTAAGAGGTCTACCAAACCTTAGTTTCAAATCTGATGCTCTATGTGATGCATGTCAGAAGGGAAAACAAGTCAAATGTTCCTTTGAATCTAAGAATGTTGTTAGTCCCAACAGACCATTAGAATTGCTACACCTTGATCTTTTTGGTCCAACAAGGACTGCCTCTATCAGTGGAAAGAAATATGGTCTTGTCATAGTAGACGAATACACTAGATGGACATGGGTTATGTTACTTGCTCACAATGATGAGTCATTCAAGGTCTCTTTTGTATTCTGCAAACGTGTACAGAATGAAAAAGGCATGTGTATAGCTTCAATTAGAAGTGATCATGGGGGAGAATTTGTCAATGAGCCATTCCATGAGTTTTGTGAAGAAGGTGGTATTCAACACAACTTCTCAATACCAAGAACCCCTCATCAAAATGGTGTGGTAGAGAGAAAGAACATATCTCTTCAAGAGATGGCTAGGTCTATGCTCAATGACAATTATGTCCCTAAGCACTTCTGGGCTGAAGCTGTGAACACTGCCTGCTACATTCAGAATAGAATATACATTAGACCTATTCTGAATAAGACTCCTTATGAATTGTGGAAAGGTAGAAAACCCAACATTTCATACTTTCACCCTTTTGGATGTAAATGTTATATTTTGAATACAAAATATCAACTTGGTAAATTTGATGCTAAAGTAGATAATGGAATCCTTCTAGGATTTTCTGAAACTTCAAAAGGCTTTACAGTTTATAATTCTAGAACTTTAGTTGTAGAAGAATGTATTCATGTAAAATTTGATGACAAACAGCCTGATAAGAGACTATCAGAGCTAGAAGCAGCTTTTGCAGATCTTGATCTAAATATCTCAGGAGAAAAACCATAAATCAAGTCTGATATCCAAGTAGACGACACTTCTCAACAACAACCAGAAACGTCTATCTCTCAACAGGAAAATGCTCATAAATCTAGGTATTTCAGAAACTACCATCCTCAAGATCAAATCATTGGTGACCCCAATGACAAGCTAAGAACTAGGTCAACCTTCAGAGAACAAAGTGATTCTGCTCTTGTCTCTGAATGTGAACCAAAGACAGTGGATAAAGCTCTACTGGATGAAGGATGGATTCTTGCTATGCAAGAAGAGCTAAATCAGTTTGAGAGAAGTGAAGTCTAGACGCTTGTACCCCTGCCTGAAGACAAGTCGGTCATTGGAACAAAGTGGGTCTACAGAAACAAGCGTGATGAAGATGGTAAGGTTGTGAGAAACAAGGCAAGACTTGTTGCTCAAGGCTACTCTCAAGAAGAAGGTATAGACTACACTGAAACTTTTGCACCAGTTGCTAGACTAGAAGCTATAAGAATTTTAATATCGTTTGTTGCACATCATAGCTTTATGCTTTTTCAAATGGATGTTAAAAGTGCCTTTTTGAATGGCTTTATTAATGTAGAAGTATATGTCATGCAACCTCCTGGCTTTGAAAATACAAATCACCCTGAACATGTTTATAAGCTTAAGAAAGCATTGTATGGACTTAAGCAAGCTCCTAGAGCTTGGTACGATAGGTTAAGTTTGTTTCTAATGGAAAATGGTTTTAACAGAGGAAAAGTAGACACAATTCTATTTAGAAAATCCATTAAGTCAGATTTCATTATAGTACAGATTTATGTTGATGATATCATTTTCGGTGCTACTAATGAATCTCTCTGTGCAAGGAATTCTCTAAGTTAATATAGAAAGAATTTGAAATGAGCATGATGGGAGAACTCAAATTCTTCCTTGGACTTTAAGTTAAACAGTCTATGAACGAGGTGTACATCCATCAGACTAAATATACCAAGGAACTTCTAAAGAGGTTTAAGATGGATGATTGCAAACCAATGAATACCCCTATGCATCCCACTTCAATACTAAACAAAGATGATAGATAGAAAAAGGTTGATCAAAAGGTATATAGAGGTATGATAGGATCTCTTTTATATATGACTGCGTCTAGACCTGATATAATGTTCAGTGTTTGCTTATGTGCTCGTTTTCAATCTGATCCTAGAGAGTCTCATCTCTCGGTGATTAAAAGAATATTCAGATATTTAAAAGGTACTACTAATCTGGGCTTGTGCTTTAAGAAAAATGATGATTACAGATTAGTTGGTTTTTGTGATCTTGACTATCTTTGGAGATAGAATTGAAAGAAAAAGCATCGGGTGGAGGATGTCACTTCATTGGAGCTAACCTAGTATCATGGTTAAGCAAAAAGCAAAGTACCATTGCTCTATCAACTGCTGAAGCAGAGTACATATCAGCTGCAAGTTGCTACTCACAACTTCTATGGATCAAACACCAATTAGAGGACTACAATGTATTTGTAAGTAGTATTCCACTTATGTGTGATAATCTTGTTGCAATCAATTTATCTAAGAATTCAATACTGCATTCTAGAGCTAAGCATATAGAAATCAAACATCATTTTATTAGGGATTATGTGCAAAAGGTGTGTTTGATATTCAATTTGTAGATCTTGACCATCAATGGGCAGATATCTTTACTAAACCTCATGCAGAGGACAGATTTATCTTTATAAGAAAGCATTTGAATATGTTGTATGTGGATTGAGCTAGTATATTTATAGTTAAATTGGTCGCCATTGCATGTTCTCTCTGCACGTCCACTAGTCATGACGTCCAGAGCAAGTGGATTCTACGCGTCCACTACCTATGTCTTTACGCGTCCACTCCTAGTCCTGTGTGGACTCGTCTATGCACACATTTATTGATTATATTAATTTGTTCTTGAACACATTTATATTAAACACTTCTCTTTCCTTACTAAGTCAGCTACCCTCATCAATCCCATAGGAACTTTTTACGGTTCCAAGATTACCAATGCCGTTTTACCCTTAATGACATGTCTTGCCATTGTCTTTTTTTAGAAACTGTTGGTTTTCAGAAATATTTAAAAGTAACCTCTTTCCCTCTGAAAACCTTTTCGCGTCTCTTCATCAGCAACCTCTCTCTCTCTGAATCTTTGGAACTCTCTGTCTACCTTTGTTCTTCCAAAACTATTCTTACTCAACCATGGCTTCAAACACTGCTCCCATGCCTGCTTTTGCAACTGATAATATGTCCATATTCGTGGAACATCACTTCAACTTTGGAATTCTACAAAAATATAATTTGGATGTGAGTAAGTTCATTAACGCTGTTGGTTGGGATGGAATCTTCTTGGAAAAGGTCTCAGTGTATCCCGATTTGATAAAGGGAGTTCCGGAGGAGACCAAAGATCTCTCGAAAGAAGTGATTGGGTTTGTACTAAGAAAGAAAGTGATAGTATCAGAGAAAACCATCTCTGATGCGATTGCTTGTGCTCAAGAAGGATTAGTCGTTATTGAGAACTGGGAAGAAGACCTATGTGGTCCAGAGACAATTGCTGTTACCCTTATGAGGCAAGACAGCATGAGAAATCATTCTTGGAATTCATTTGAGATGAAAGATCACATCAGGATTCTTCACCAGATTCTGAATAAGGTGGTGCTGCATAAGATTGGCTCCAAGGACAATTTATCAGTTCTTCACAAGTTCTGCCTTTGCCATCTGGTTTTTGAAACCAAGATTAACCTTCCATGGATCCTATTTCATCGCTTCAAGGATGCCATTACCAACATAGAATTTGCCTCTCACATTACTTTCACCCATCTCTTGTCAAAAATTCTCAAGCAGCAAGGCGTGTACAATATATATTCTAAGTGCAAAGCCTACGGATGAACAAGAAAGACTCCTTCGTGAGAAAGGTTTGTAGGCTGTTGACTTTGGCCGAGTTAATCTCAGCGGCATGCAACTCAGCACTTACAAGCAAGTGGAGTTGGCAAAGCTTGAAGAGAAAATGAAGGTTAAGGAAGAATCTGTAAAAGCCAACGAAGCTGCAATTCTTGGATTAAAGAAAGGAACCAAGAGAAAGGCTGTGGCTATGAGGCAACCCATTTCCAAGAGGACTACTAGAGGATTCGTTCCCTCTGTATCTTCTGGTGCTACTCTTCCACCTCCACCAAAAAGGACAAGGAAAGTCATCATGTCTGAAGAAGAAGAAGATGATGAACTTCCTATTGCTGCTATTCTTGAAAAACAAGCTGCTGTTGTTGCTAGTCCAATTGTAAAGAAGAAGAGGCAACCAACAAAAAGGGCTAGAACAACCTTGACTTCTGAGGTAGTAATCTCTGCTAATGACCCTGTTAGGTTAGCAGTAGATGAATTAGTGTCAAATTTAAGAACTCGGGATGACAATATCTCTGCTTCACATGATGTGAATGATTTTTGTATTCCTACCCTGCCACAATCACCACCCTCACCACTACCACACATAGACAATATCATTACCATTGGAGCCCCCTTTCCAAAACCCTTGAAAACTTTATTTCCACCCATAATTCCCTCTTCCACTCTCTATACTAGTAAATCTGAAAATTGGGAAGTACAGAGAGAATGGAAAATACTCTTCCACACCATTCCACAAGAACCAAAACTCATTCTAACAAAATGGTATCCCCCGGCTGAGTATGAGTATGAACCCCTCAACATGTATCCATACTTTGTCAATCCTGAGCCCCATACTCCAACTGGCCCATTCCCTTCTCAGATGTTCAATGAATATGGACCTCTTCTCATTCACCTTCCCCAATAAAGATTCCCTGCCAAGAAAATCTACCCCAACCTTGTGAATTTTCCACCTCTTAAACCTTTCACTGATGGAGTAGAAAGAGTTATCATATGTGATTGGCATACAGATCCGAGAAAGAAGAATCTTGGAAGTGTTCTTGAGAAAAGAGCCAGATCCTTCAAGCAAATTCCCTTTGTCATGGATCAGACTACAAAATGGATGACTTTCAAACATACAAGTATATATGGAGCTGCTGTTGACCAGTTTGTAGACACACTAATGTATGAAATGCTGAAATGGGAATTCAGCCAATTCAGAGCAGACAGAGCTACACGATTTATCCCCCCCACCTGGTTAAGACACTCCACTTCTACAAATGTTAGAGTCAAGCCCAACAAGATCTGTCCTAGGTTATCAATGATTGATCTAAACAAGGACAAGGACAGGAAGCATCCAAGGCACAAAGGAAAGATGCCAGTTGTTGAAGATATCATGCTGGATCTCAATTATGAACCTTTTGACCACTCACAAATGGATTATATTCTGTCCTTACCAATTGAGATGGTCAATGAATCTAATTATGCGGGAGCTTTCTGCCAATCCCACCTAATTCACTACACCGGAGAAGCCTCCACTTCTGGCCCGACTGCTGAAGAAAAGAAGAAGACTCCTAAATTCAGAGGCAGATGTGGACTCTCAAGTGTCAGATATCTGATCTTTAAGGATCTGTGGGGTCTACCAATAACCAGCCGTGATGTGGAAATTTCTAATCCAATTCACTGGGCAAAGGATATCCCTGAGGCAATTCTACAATATGCTTTTTCCTCAGCTTCAACCTCATCCTCTGAGCATACATCTGTAGAATTAGTTGTAGAAGACCCTGAGCTGAATGTAGAAATCTTCTCAAAACCTGCTTATGAACCTTCCACTCCTTTAGCCGATGCAATTGCTATTTGCTCTTTGTTGAGCCAACTATGATATAATAGTTTGATGAGATATGTGCTTCTAAGCAAGGTGCTGAGTCTGCTAAGACATCTTATTAACCATTAGCTCTTGCTATGGTTCATCCACCAGCCCAAGCTCAAGACACTGTCTCAGACTCTGCTGAGAGCTCAAGACAACTATCCTTGCCATCCAATCTTGAAGACATCATTGGAAGAATTGTTGATGATAAGGTTGGAAAGATAGTTGAAGAGAAGACTGAGCAGATGGCACAACAAATTGAAGAAAAAGTGCAAAAGCAAGTGCAAGATACCTTGGCCCCTACAAATTCCATGGTGACTCAAATGCTGGCTTTGTTAATGGAATTTCAGAAAAATCAAAATCCAAACCAACCCCCTCCACCACCTCCTTCTACCTAACTCCTTTCTTTCTTATCTTATTTGTTTTGCTGACTATGATGGTCCACTCCTTTTACCTTTTTGGCTGATGACAAAAAGGGGGAGAAATAAAAATAAAGAAAATTATATATAAAGTCAGTTGTTGAAAAGCTCGCTCTTATGTGTTTGCATTTGCATATTCTTTTCTACTTGACATATTGCTCTGATACTTGTGTTTATATAGATTCTATGTATGATAAGTGTTTGTACCTATCTGTTAGTCTACTTAAGTATTTGAATGCTTTGTCTCAGGGGGAACCTTGCAAGCTCTCTTAGACTTTGCTATTTAAATATAATCAGTTTTTGTCATCATCAAAAAAGGGGAGATTGTTGGAACCAAAGTGGTTATGGTTTATTTAATCTCTAAGCTTTGATGCTAACAAAAGGATTAAATTTTCTTGGCAAAGTGTTTGTTGAGATCTAACAAGTAAGTTCAGTTTATGCAAGAATATCCAAAATAATATAAGGTATACAATGCTTGGACTCGTGAAAAGAATTACCCGGCCAAAGGTTATTTAAACTGTTTATATTTTAAATGATAAGCAGACTGGTTTTCCTTAGTAGACGAGGCTATAAATGAATACCTAAATAACTTGTTGGGTATAGCAAGTCCAAAGACTTGAGGATAAGCGTGTCCATCTTGCCACGTCAGCAGACATGTGCTATCATTGAAACTCAAGTATACATCCACAATGCCTAATTAAAATTCAGTAGACGTCCATAGTGCCACGTCATTGGATGGAGTCTCTCTAAGGACTTATCAAGTCCAAAGACTTGATGGACGAGCGCTTCGGTCACTTCAGTGGACGAGCGCTTTTGTCACTTCAGTGGATGAGCGCTTCTACCACATCAGTAGACGAGCATAATTAAAATCTAGTGTAGATGCATTCTTAAAACTAAGTAGACGGCTTGTCGAGACCGAACAAAAAGAAAACAAGTTTTTCTTTTGAAAAAAAAACATGGAGTCGCCACCAACTTTTTTAATTTCGGGAAAGATAGAAAACCCTAAAAAAAGATGGGTTCGGGAGTCGATTACGTCTAGGGAAGGCATGGAGACTTAACCCCACGGCACCCTGGAATAAAAATGATTACCCAAAATTAGTTTTGTAAATTATTAATCACTTTGAAAATATTTGTTTTATCCCGAAAATCATTTAAAGGAAAAAATCATTTTTAATTTTAAGATATTTTGTATTTTTCATCAGTTTTATATTTGTGAAAACTTTTGATTAAACCTAAATGAGGTTGAACATGGCACGTAAGTCCACAGGGCAACCTCTAAATCTAAAGGGTTGAGCATGACACTTGCCATAGAGCAACCCAAGAATAACATTGATTTAATTGAGTATTTAGAAAAATATCACATAGGAATTAGGAAGAGAAATGTTATTTCATGATCTCATTTTTTATTTTATTCTATCTTTTTGATTGAATGTTGAAAAGTCCTTAATAGGTTGAACATGACACATAAGTCCATAGGGCAACCTTTATTCTAAGGGGTTGAATATGGCAACCAAGTCCATACACAATCCCTAAATAAAATAAGTTCAATTATTTATTTATCAAAAGGCAATTTTCTTTGTTTGGTAAAAAATGGAACAAACCGGTTGAAGGGGATTTAAGTAATCATCTTTTATTTTTATGTAAAAAAATAGTTTTACCTTATGAAAACAGAACAAAAATGAAACATTTTAAGTGTTTAGTAACAGTATAACCATATGAAGGTTACTAATGTATCATGTATTTCAGCATATGACAACAAACAATGAAACAGGAACCTTACGATACACCATTTCTGAAATAGACATAAGAACTCATATAGCAAACATCATACTAACTCATTCAGTTTCAACATCCATGATTTTTCTTTTCATCATAAACAGAGACATGGAAAAATAAGAATGTCAAGAGAAACTCACGACTAATATCAACAAAGAGAACAAGGATTACCAAATGAGAGCAGAATAACAATGATTTGGCTTTCTCCAAGTAGTAAAATTTTAAGATCAAAACCCTTACATTTCAGTTTCACTGACTCTTTTAACTCTCTCTTCTTCTGAAAACTTGGAACCACTCTAATGACAGAGAAAAGAAAAAAGAAACTCGAACCCTATCTTTTTTTTTTTCACAAAGAAAATATGAGATAAAAATCTCTCTCTCTATCTGTCTTCCTATCCTTCCTCCATATCTCCTCTTTTTCTCCCTTTTGTTCCCCGACTTCCTTTGTTCTTCTTCGTCTCAATTTATAGATGGAGGAGAGGGCTTCATGCTTCTCCTTACCCAACGGCTTCAAGGTTGGTCTCACGAAATCCGGAGCTTGGGCGGCTCTGAGCAGAGATCGCGTGTGTCCAGATGGAGGTGGCTCGAGCAGAGGAAAGGAGACGATTTGATGTGAAGGTTGCATGTTTGAAGATGGAATGAAGTATGGTGCGGTTAAGAGAGTGGAGGAGATGAGGGAGAAGAAGGACCAATGGGTAGAGGAGGTGTAGGGGCGGTTGGAGAATGGGAGGAGTTGAGGTTTTGTCTGATATGTAAAATGAGGTTTTTTAGGGTTAGGAGAAGTAACTCAATCTCTTTTCTTCTATTTGCTGATTGTTCTTTTCTCCTTCTTTTCTTCCTCCTTTCTTCATTACTAATTTTTAGCCTCCGATTTGAAAATAAAATTGCAGTGGACGGAACCTCCTCGTCCAACAGAAAATTAGATCAATGCAGTGGAAGGGACCTCCTCGTCCAACAGAAAATTAGATAATTGCAGTGGACGAGACCTCCTCGTCCAACAGAAAATTATAAAATTTCAATGGACGGAACCTCCTCGTCCAATAGAAAATTAGATCATTGCAGTGGATGGAACCTCCTCGTCCCAACGAGAAAATTAAATAATTGCGGTTGAGGCGAAACCTCCTCGTCCAACGAGAAAATTAGATCATTGTAGTGGGCGAAACCTCCTTGTCCAACGAGAAAATTAGATCATTGTATTGGACGGAATCTCCTCGTCCAACAGAAAATTATAAAATTGCAGTGGACGGAATCTCCTCGTCCAACAGAAAATAGATCATTATAGTGGACGGAACCTCCTCGTCCAACATTAAATTATAAAATTACAGTGGATGTAACCTCCTCGTCCAACAGAAAATTAGATCATTGCAGTGGACGGCACCTCCTCGTCCAACATTAAATTAAATAATTACAGTGGACGGAACCTACTCGTCCAACATAAAATTATAAAATTGCAGTGGACGGAACCTCCTCGTCCAACATAAAATCAGATCATTGCAGTGGACGAACCTCCTCATCCAACATTATTTTCTTTTTCTTCTTTCTTTCTTCACTATTATTTTTTAGTCTCCCTGAAATATAATAATAATAATAAAATTAGAGTAAAATAACATGAAGACAGACAAAAAATGGGTGTTCATAGTTGCCCCTCTTTACTTGTTGCATACTAGAAGACATGATTAGTCGTGACTTTTCATGTATTGTAGTAATGAACAAGTAAAGAAAATGATCACATATTTTGCCCGACAAAACATGAGGAGCTCAAAAGAAAACCTCACAGTTTGAAAAAATTAAATATACAATGGACGGAACCTCCCCGTCCAACAGAAAATTAAATATGTAATGGACGGAACCTCCTCGTCCAACAGAAAATTAAATATGCAATGGACGAAACCTCCTCGTCCAACGAGAAAATTAAATATGCAATTGATGGAACCTCCTCGTCCAATAGAAATTTAAATATGCAATGGACGGAACCTCCTCGTCCAACAGAGAAAATTAAATACGCAATGGACGGAACCTCCTCGTCCAACGAGAAAATTAAATATGCAGCGAGCCTCGGGGGCTTGAAAATAAACTTGCGGTGAGCCTCATAGCTCGAAAATTAAATTACAGTGAGCCTCGAGCTCGACAAGATCAATCGATGTAATCCGAAACTAATGAGAATCCATTCCTTTTGAAGACAGCGGAACCAAATTCTCCATGGAAAAACTTCCACCAACCAAACCCTTGTTCACCGACCACTATGAGCCGAGGCATCATTCATTCTTTTAACAACATGGGTCACCCAAGAATCTGGATCATATGAGGTGGATGTTATGTTTATTCTACCAATCTTATCCGCATCATTCTTTTGTCGTCCAGTGCATGCTATCTCTTCCATTGGAGTTTGAAATATTGAGTCCTTTTGGTTCAAACCATTCATTGGTGCCACCATTAGAATTATCAAATCATACCATTAAACTTATATTCATTTTTATTGAGACATGACCATGATGAGAGTGAACACGACGAGGGAATATGAAGGAAAAGCCTCTTGCCTTGATACGAGAATTTAGTTTGTTAAGAGAAAAGAACAATATGAGAACAAAATTACGGAAGGGATCATGAAGATTAAAAGCAAAGATAAACAAAGAAAATTATGAGAATCACATAAAATTTACCCCGGTGTTGGTCCTTTGATTTTCATTTAATTGATTCCCCATGACCTTTTGATGACCACGGACCTTGGCTTCTATTTACGATTCTTCAAACACACCTTCTTCAATCATTCCTTAACAATTTTGCCCCGAGTATACTCGATCGGATAAAATTACCCCAGTGTGGTGAGTGCTTGCAGAAGTTTTGGACCGTATCCTCCTCCTAGGCTGCCTTTGCAGGTTTTCAGCCTAAGGTTTCTTTACCCTAACTTTTGCCTAAGTTGCCCTTTCGGGTTTTCAACCTAGCGGGCTTTTTCTTCTGTTTTCATTGTTCTTTGCCCTAACTTTTGCCTAGGTTGCCCTTTCGGGTTTTCAACCTAGCAGACCTTTTCTTTTCTTTTGTTTTCATTGTTCTTTGCCCTGACTTTTGCCTAGGTTGCCCTTTCGGGTTTTCAACCTAGAGGGCCTTTTCTTTTTGTTTTCATTGTTCTTTTCCCTAACTTTTGCCTAGGTTGCCCTTTCGGGTTTTCAACCTAGCGGGTCTTTTCCAAGCATAGAACTTTTTCACAGCATCAGAGTTTACTGGCCTTGGTAACTCTTCCCCATCCATGTTTTGTAGAATCAAAGATCCTCCTGAGAATGCTTGTTTGACAATATAAGGACCTTCATAATTTGGCGCCCATTTTCCTCGGGCATCCTCCTGATTAGGGAGGATTTTCTTTAAAACCAGGTCTCCCGCACAAAATTCTCTAGAGTGAACCTTCTTATTGAAAGCTCTTGCTATTCTGCTTTGATACAATTGCCCGTGACAGATAGCTGCCAGTCTTTTCTCTTCTATCATGTTCAACTGCTCATATCGAGTTTTCACCCACTCAGATTCTTCTAAATCTGCTTCCATCAAGACTCTTAGCGAAGGGAGTTCTACTTCGATAGGTGAGACAACCTCCATCCCGTACACCAAAGAGAAGGGTTGCCCCAGTGCTTGATCGTATATTAGTCCGATAAGCATGTAGAGCATATGGCAGCATTTCGTGCCAGTCTTTATAATTTAAAACCATCTTGGCAGCAATCTTCTTGATATTTTTATTTGCTGCTTCAACTGCACCATTCATTTGAGGTCTATAAGGAGCTGAATTGTAGTGTTTGATTTTGAAACCATCACAAAACTTTTGAATCTCGGCACCATTAAGATTAGCAGCATTATCTGTGATTATCCTCCTTAATTTTTGCTTCTTTGGAACCATATCCGGGTATAATGGATTTTTATGTGATGCTATCTCAGGATCTAAACCTGGCATATCTTTGTAGGACCATGCAAAAACGTCCAGATACTCTTTGAATAGTGCAACCATTTCTTCACGCTCTGGGTTAGCCACTATTTTCAACTACTTTTTGTCTTCCTCGGTTCCCACATTGATCACTTCTGCAACCCCATCATTCGAGCTACTCCCTTCTTCTGATCGTTTCACCATCTTCATGAATTCTTCAATGTATCCTTCTTCCTCATCAGATTCAAGGTTTTATTCATCAACGGTCGCGAGGGAATCAATAAATGAGTTTTCAAAGTTCCTCTCCTGAGGTAAATCTTTAGTGCAAGAAGTATTCCTGGAAGAAAAAAGTCGGCAATAGGAGCAGTATAGGCAAGAGTCTTATTCATGAAAGAAAAGCTTAAACAAAGTAAAGAAATAAAACAGAGAGAAAAGAAACGATGGAACCAAAAGGAAAACACCAGACAAAGTGCTACATTCTCATTCATGTCTCAAACAAAGTAAACATCAGTTCATACTCAGTACAATAAGATAATTACTTCATGGAAAAAACATCAACAAATGGTTCAGACCGCCAATTATTGAGAACTTCATTGCTAGTAGGGAGATAGATGACAAGGTTCTCGTCCAGCTCCTCTTCAAGTGTCTTTGATAGTGAAGTGAGAGGAAAATAACTTTTTCGGGATTGATAACCCCGGCACTCTTTGGGAAAGTCTGCGCCGGATGGGGAAGATACTTTCTCTCACCATCTTCTCCTTTCTTGTTCTCGAGAGTCATGAATTTCATCTTTTACGCCAAGTAGGGTTGATACTCCAATCCACGCCTTCCTTCTCTCATGGCTGCTTCAATTGGTTGAGAGATCCCTTAAAGCTTAGGCCCTAGGCCTTTTCCTCTTTGATACCCATTCTTTTCCATGATGTGGATTATCACTTCATTCACATTCTTCATTGGCGGCTCCCTTTTCTTGTTCTTTGGCTTCAATACCTCAAAACTACACAGTGAATCATCTTCCATTTGCTCTGTACTTTCTACATAAGGTATTGCGGCGGGCTTTGTCAGCATAATTTCCTCTTCACCAAGGGCGGTAATCATGGAACCATCTTGAATATACTTCAAACAACGATGCAAAGTCGATGGAACAACTCTTTGCTTCATGAATCCAAGGCCTTCCCGGAAGCATAGTATAAGCTGGTTAGATCTCCATGACCTGAAAGAGGACAGAAAAACAACTAGGCCTTATTTCGAGGGACAGAGTTATCTCCCCTAAGATTCCTCTTGCTGTCCCATCAAAGGCCCGTATGATCATTTCTTGTGGTGTCAAATCTGCCATGCTTATGTTTAGTTGCTCGAGAGTGGACATTGGAACCATATTCAATGCCGAACCACCATCTACAAGCACCTTTGAAATCCACAAAACCTTTACACTTTAGGGTAATGTGTAAGGCTTTGGTGGTGCTGCGGGATTTGAAGCCACTTCATCTTAGAAAGTAATCATGTTGACACGCCTTATTGGGTCCACCATATTTACCATATTCTCCATAGTGACGCCTGGGGCTTGACATACGCTTCATTCAACACCTTCAATAATGCCTTATGATGCGACTACGATGTCAAGACAAGTGATAAAGAGATATCCTCAATGGAGTTTTCTTTAAGCTGTTCTACCACATCATATTCACTCTGCTTCATGATCTTGAAACTCTTCTTATTTTCCTTTTCCTTCATCCATGGTCTCCTTTTCTTTGGATTCTTTCATCATTTCTTCTTCAGGGCTGTAGCATCGCCCGCTCCTTGTAATGCCTCCAATTCTCACAATATTAGTAACTTGGGCCTTCGAGGTCTCTCCCACAACTCCACTAGTTCAATCTTACATTCATAATTCCATGTTACAACATGTGTATCATCATAAGCAAAAGGAGCTGGCTTCTTCACCCTTACAATGAATATTTCTGGGGCTGAAGCTTTATTCATGGGTGGTACTAAGACTACAACTTTTTCAACTACACTGACTTCCTCGACCCCCCCGTCTAGCTTGAATTACCCCCAAGGTGAGTCCTTGAACCCGGACTTTGAAATCCCAACAAGTTTCGATGTCGTGCCCCACTTGCCCATGATGATAGTCACACCTTAGATCTTCGGCATACCTCATTTCTTCTCTTGGAATTCTTACTGGTGCAACAATGTTGTATCCCACCTTCCTACTTGGGGGACCTCTTACCTCCAAATTGTTCACCCGATTTCCATCATTATGATTTGGGATTGGATTTTTAACAATATCAGGCCCGACCTCTTCTTCAAACCCTAGCTTTCCACAAGCAATCAACCTTCTCACTGCCGTCTTAAAAGCTTTGCAATCCTCAATGGAATGTCCTGTGACATCCATGTGATACTTTCAAGTATGATTTGGATTTTGGAAACGTCCTTGGTTTTGGAAATTTGGGCGAGGCGGAGGATAGTTTGGGCGGTTTTGTGGGCATGCAGGTGGATAACAGGCGTATGATGGGCGAGCAAGGTTATATGGTTGAGGGGTAGGAATAGTGTTGATTTGGTTTTGTGGTAAGTGTTGGTTTGTGAGGATGATTGTAACGGGTAAAGTGGGGTTTGTGTCTGGTATGGAATATATGGATTCGGGTTATATGGTGCTTGGTACTGAGGATTAAAGTTCTGTTGGTGTTGTACATAATTCACTTCAACTTCTTTCTTCTTTGGTTGGAATCCATTCCGGGATGCACTTCCTTCAACATCATTCATAGGAAGCTTTCCAGCTCTTGCTAAAAATTCAATCCTTTCACCTGCGGGGATTAGGTCGGACAAATTTTTATAGGCTGCCCCAGCCATGGCCCCTATAAAAGCGCTCAGGGTTCCTAAAAGGTATGAGCACATTTCGAGATAAAGTTAATGGGGGTTGAACTTGTGCAGCCAAACTCCTCCACATTTGGGCGTATTGCTTGAAGGGCTCCTCATTTCTTTTCCGCATTGTAGTCAACTCGTTCACGACTCTGAGGCTGCGTCCCAGGTTGAACTTGTCTTTGGTCCATGAATAAGTCAGCCAATTCAGTCCATCGCGAGATCTTGGAATGGTCCAATTGGAGATACTATTCTAAGGTGAGGCCGGTCAAACTTTCGTGGAAAAGGCTGATAAGGAATTTGTCATCCTTGGACCAAATTGCCATCTTGGTGGCATAAGCGATGAGGTGAAATCGTGGGTTCTCACTTCCATCATATTTGGAAAAATTAGGAATCTTGAAGTCCTTGGGGATCACGACATCGTGGCGGGACAAAGTTCTTCTATTTGAAGAGGGCCGTAGGTATTTGGACCTTTTATTGCTCTTATCTGTTCTTCCATTTTCTCCATCCATTCATCTTTCATCTTATCCTTACCGGCTGAACTCCCGCCGATCGATTGTGATTAGATACATGAGGTTGCTCCCATGTCGGTGCGGTATAGCCCGGAACTTCATGATAGGCATTTTCAAAAGGGGGGTATCCTTTTCCAATGGAAAGTGTTATTGGTGCCGTGTGATGTGTCTGGTTGGGGCCAGATATTCCCTGAATGAGACCCGTGCTAATGTTTGAAAACATTGGGTCTTTGTTACTATGGAAGAGATATGTTGCCTACCAAGTTCATTTGTATCTCTGTTCACACTAAGCATGCTGAGAGATTCCCTCATATCTTGCAGTATGGCTTCTAATCTTGCTTGGGTTTCAGACATTTCATTTATCCTTCCCCTCACTTCATCTATTTTAGAGCTTAAGTTTCTTCCTTCCTCAGACGTATTGGCAGCCATCCTGGTCCGAGATCTGGTATTGTGAACTCGCGTTTGATTGGTGTCACCTTTCCTAGGTCGCGCAATGGTTCCGAATTCTCAGAAGGATGTAGCTCTGTAAAGCATCCAAGAATCTCATTAGTAAACCCAATTTTTTTTTTTTTGTGTTTGTGTGTGTATGCATGTGCAAGTTAACACCCTTTGTTTGATCGTGAGAGTGCTCCTAGGAAGACTGTCGTATACACCTATAGCAAAAATACTCATCCTACAATCATATCTAGTGGTATGGTTCCCTCTAGCTTGAATGCAGTTGGTGTCAAGTCCAAGGGAGAATCCACTCCTCGATAGACCACACCCGTACTAGCAACGTTCTTATTTTTACTCGGGAAAACACGTCGTTTTTAGGGTAAAAATATAGCTGATGACGTATCTAAGGGAGAACGCACTCCTCGATAGATATAATCTAAAAAAATGCTCGAAAGACATTGATAAAAACTTCCATTCCATTATAAATATTTCGATACAAATCATGAGTCTTTGATCAAAATAAAAGAAACACATTGATAGTTTCCATCTCTCTCAGGAGGCACAAAGCACTTCGTTAAGAGTGTCATTTTCTTTTTCCTGAACCCTTTGGCAAGTTTCCCAAAATGATTGAAGAACTCAGTCACCTTTGGTGGTATCCGAAGGAAATGGTTCATATGAATGTGGATGGATGCTTCTTCAAATCGCTCCACCAGCTGGGAAGTGTGATATTGGAGCTTATTCATCATGTCCTCGTATTTTCTTTTCCATTTCTAGTACTCTTTTCGGAACCAAACTTTCCAATTTTTTGTTATAAGATGAATACCATAGTCTTCCAACAAAGAGGCACAAGCGGAAAGACAAAAAAAAGAGTATAGTGAAACAAATATATCTTGCATGATTCATGTTGTATGAGGCTGATAGGGTTGAAAACCCTGGACGGGTATCTTTGCCAATGCATCACCTTCATTTTGACATATCCGCTTATTAGATGTGCAATAATATTCGAATATGTCATTCAGGTTTGAGGCGGTAATGTGACGCCCCCTTTGTCCTAAGCCGAGGTAAAACCTAAGGATGGACACACCCTAAGTTAGGACTCTAAGCAGTTCGGCCACTAGGTTTGCTCTATTAGTAAAATCACACTATCAAATCACCCTGAAGCTTATTCAATTGCTTGTCCTCAAGCAATCACTAAGGCCAGAAGAGATAAATAATCAAAGCATGGATAGTGAATCAAGAACCCGAGTAGTAACTAATCCAAGTGACAGACATTTTCAAATAATTCAGCAAGTGACAATCAGTTTCAAGTCCAATTAGAGCTTAGGTTTCCTAGACTCGTATTCTCACTGATTCGGGCACTCTTTCTCACCTGAAGGTCACCCCAAGCTTGTTCATTTGCTTGGATCTCTTTCTCACCTCACTCAAGTGTTTAGGGATAGATGACAATTCGCTCGATTTCCTCAAGGAATGAATTCTACCATAAGCTTGACTATCAACCAAATCTCTACTTTATTAATGAAAACAATTAAGAATCAAGAGGTATTTTGCTTTGGTTGTACTTGGGGCCATGGGATTTATCGTTAGGTGGGGAAATCAAGAAAAAGGGGATTTTAAAAAGGCTACACAAAACAGCAAGCATTGCAATTCAGGACACCTTCTAAAATCCTTTTTGAGTTTAGACTCATTTTTCCACCTTTCTTTCTTTCTTTTCATTTCATTTCTCATTTCTTTTTGTCATCCCCTTCTCTATATTTTTGTTTTCTTTTTCTTTTGTTTTTCTTTTATTTGGAGAAGGGGAGATTTTTCCACTCAGAGAAATCTTTTTTTGATTCTTTCATCCCATATTTTTTTTCAACTACCTTTTTACCCTTTTTGTAATACTTTAGAAGGTCCTATCAAGAATTATTCAACAATATATTTCAAGGTACCAAGAAAAGTATTTTTATTCTTTCAGGCTCAAAATTGGGCAACTAAGGGGTAGCATTTCATCAATCAAAGCTCAGAAGGCCGGAAAAATACCTAGTGCCTCAATCATTTTCAAAAATGTTTTCAAAAATTTTAAGCTTCAAAACGGTTTCAAGTCAAGTTCTAGAGAATACAAACCAAGAGGAATAACACTGTAACACAAGGAATGGGGTAGATTTGGTGAGTACCCTTTTTGGCTCAAAATCTCACATTTTAGTAGCTCAAAAATCAATGAGAAACACAAATCTACGGAACCATATGCTAATTATCAACTATCAAAAGATTATCTCAAATTTTTTTTATTTGTAGCCTTATCACAAGAACAACAAATTGGGTTCAAAAATTCACTATCTCAATTTAATTGGCACTCAGTTCTCACAATTGGATGCAAAATCTAAGCAAGGGCAATATGATCATGTGATCATGCAAACTATTCCTATATGAATACAACATGCAAAATACAAATGTAAAATACCCCTACCCCAGACTTAAGAATTTACATTGTCCCCAATGTAAACAATCAAGTTGGAGAGAGGAGAAAAATGGAGCGACTTACAGGGGCGGCGGCGGGTGCTGGCTAACATTCCGGTCAGAAACTTGTTGGGAAATGCATCACGGTAGTGAACCTCATCACGGGCGGGGCCGTGATCAATTCCAGTTCTCGGGCTGGCCTATCACGGTCGTGACCTCCATCACGGCTGGGCCGTGATGCTCTCCGATCTTTAGGTCCTTCCATCATGCCCGTGATCCGTATCACGCTAAGCCAGTGATCCTTTCTATTCTTCATAGTTGACTCATCACGGCCGTGACCGAGTGTGATGGCACGGGCGTGATGGGCTGTGACTTTGCTTTGTCTTGTTGCTCTTCCATCCTTGTTTCCTTGTTATCACTTGTCAAATGTCTATTTATTATTTTTACTATTTATCTTCTAAAATTATTCAAGAGGTTAAAATCAAAAACAAAAAATAACTAAAGAAAATGAAAATAACTAAAGAGAAGGGTTAAGAAACCGGTTTTGCCTCCCAATAAGCGCTTCTTTAACGTCACTAGCTTGACTCATTAGAAGCATCCACCTGGATCCCATAGCCTGTAGTATAAGGACCAATTGGTGCTCTCAAGATGTGGGATCCTCCACCGAGATCCCATGGTTTGTGGAGTGGCAATTGCAGGAGTAATATGACTCTATCCACAATTCCACCCTAACAGGTGTGTGAAAACTCCATTGACCTCTGCAATTATGAACTCACTTCCGCTTTCGGGTCAAGTGGAATTTTTCAAGAGGAAGTTTGCGGGACAAGTGGAAGGGACTAATTTAGCAGTGTCCACACATGCATGTAAGCCGACATATTTGTCCAATGCAGAAAATTCAGATTGCTCAGCAAGCATGGTAGAGTCCACTACCACTTCATCTACATTTTGAACTATCCCCCAAACCAGATTTTGCTCAAATTGTGCTTCCTCTGACTCCTGTACTAACTGTTTGCAAATCTCCTCAACTTACGTTTTGAAGTTCTGCTTCACAGTTTCGATACTATCACAATTGGCTCTTGCCTTGGCCTCAAAGATGGATAGTTCTTGGGAATATTGTTCTGAAGCGGCTTTCAAAGGTGTTTGCTCCTTCCATTCGCATTCCTCTTCTTGTTGCTCTTCTACCACCACCACTTCATCTACATTCACGTCCGTGATAGCAAGTAGATTCTCTTCAATTTGAATTCCATGTGGCTTTTCTGCTAGCAATTTAGAGAATTCACTAGCTTGTTCTTCCAACTTTTGAAAGATGTCGCTAAAGCGATGCTACTATATTACTAGCATTTTTCCCTGCTCGCATCTCAGCCCTACGAATCATGGAACCAACTTCGTCTCAGCTCGCTCTATGCTCAAGCTCAAAGGATAAGCATCTATATCCCCAAGAATCTCTACCAGATCAGGATCCAGCTCGAAGTGTGGTGGTGGTTGCAAGGATGACAAATAGGACTTCCATTCCTCCTTGGAGTAAATCTTCACGTGCTTATCAGTGATACCATCAAACACGATCCAATCAAGTTGAGATTCCCAAGTTGGATGGTAATGATAGTCCATGTGTTTCCTTAACCTTGCACAAACAAACACTCAAAAGAAAAAAAAATCAAATCTGTACAGAGAAAATGTCAAATATATATACAGAAAAATAAAAGATAAAAATGTCTAAATTAGTTGCCTCTTTTGTTACTAATGATATTGGCAAAACCAATCCCCGGCAACGGCGCCAAAAACTTGTTGACGAAACTGGGTAAGTATACCCAGTCGTGCAAGTAATACGGTGGTGAGGCCGATATCGTTCCCACGAGGATTGGATGTCAATTACCAATTCACAAATTCAGCAACTATCTAGACTATTCAGAGAATTCAAAACAAAAAAAACAAAACGAATAAAATCTTTCCCGTAATTTTTATCGAATACTTGGAATGCGAAAAGGGTATGTTGGGATTAAACTTCACCAAACCTCTCGCCTCATGCACTACCAGGACTAGATACCTCCCATTCATGCTTCAAATATTAAAATCAATCCACTAAATTACTCAAGCCCCCGATTCCTCGGATGACGAACCCTAAATCCACTAATAGACCCTAATTCCTTAGGTGGCCTATATTAATGAATTTGCATTAAGATTAGGGATTACGCGATTACTAGTAAACCAAACTCCATTCCTAGATGCAAGGATTACTAGGTGATTAATTCTAGTTACGGTTCCGATCCGAATTTCCCAATTGCATACCAAAACACTAATCAAGTCATGGGGTGCTAGCCTGACAGGCAGTAGGCGAAGGAAATTAATCACTAATAGAGAAACATAAACATAGATTAATCAGTCAAGACAAATACATGAAGTTTAGTTTAGTTACATCTAATCCCAACAAACGGGGATTAGCTACTCGTAATTACAGGAGAAAGCCAAAACCAGAGAAATAGGAGAAGAGGAGAGAAGAAACTCCATGGGACCTTTCCACCCGTCACAGCGAGTCCCTCTCATCGGCTCCCTTCTAGGGTTTGGAACCCTCTTCGCAGCCTCCCAAGTATCCTTTAGGTTAAAAGTCAGTCCGAGAGTCACGTGTCGAGACCTCCCCATCCCAGAATCCTCTTTTTCGAGTTTGTTCATGCTCTATTTATAGAGAGGCCCAGCGTCACGGCGGTGTGGCGTGTTTTGGGTGGGCGCGCTTGGTTTGGAGCATCGGCCGTGAGCCTCATCACGTAGTGAGCCCCATCACGGCTAGGCCGTGATCGATTCTGGCTTTGTCACCGTAGTGATGGGCATCACGGCTGGCGTGGCGACTCGACTTTGCCTTCAATCTTCTCGGTTTTTCTTGATCATGGCCGTGATGGTCATCACGGCCCGGAAGCGTGATGGGCTCTGTTGATCATTTTCTTCACTTTTCAAGCTCCATTTCATCCAAGCTCCATCAGGCTAATTAAGGCATTTTCCTTAAATTCTGTAAAAACAACGCAAGAAACACTTCACCCGTTCGAGGAAAAACTAAGTAAAATCAAATAAAGAATGCCTAATCATATATGAAAAATGCATGCAAAAGTGTACGAGAAACATGATGTAAAATCACACTATCATAAACCCTTTTTTTTTTTTTTTTTTTGTGTTTGTGTGTGTATGCATGTGCAAGTTAACACCCTTTGTTTGATCGCGAGTGCTCCTAGGAAGGCATCGTATACACCTATAGAAAGAATACTATCGTCTGATCAAATCACAGTGGTATGGTTCCCTCTGCTTGAATGCGGTTGGTGTCAAGTCAAGAGGAGAATCCACTCCTCGATAGACCACACCGTACCAGCGTTCTTATTTTTACTCGGAAAACACATCATTTTTAGGGTAAAAATATTGCGAGATAGCGTATCTAAGGGAAAAGCACTCCTCGATAGATATAATCTAAAAAAATGCACGTAAGACATTGATAAAAACTTCCATTCCATTATAAATATTTCGATACAAATCATGAGTCTTTGATCAAAATAAAAGGAACACATTGATAGTTTCCATCTCTCTCAGGGTCATAAAGCACTATGTTAAGAGTGTCATTTCTTTCCCTGAACCCTTTGGCAAGTTTCCCAAAATGATTGAAGAAATCGGTCACCTTGGTGGTATCAGAAGAAATGGTTCATATGAATGTGGATGGATGCTTCTTCAAATCGCTCCACCGGTGGGAGTGTGATATTGGAGCTTATTCATCATGTCCTCGTGTTTTCTTTTCCATTTATAGTACTCTTTTGAACCACTTTCCAATTTTTGTTATAAGAATGAATACCATAGTCTTCCAACAA
>JAUPTC010000012.1:5656945-5901299 GCA_030762895.1 Sophora flavescens
AGAAGTGATCCAATTGATTATAGTGGTGTGAGACCTAAAAATTATTTATATTTACATTTCAAGAGTGATTTTACTTCATCATCCAACAAAACTAATTCTTCTAATCACTTAAAATCACACACATCACAGTAAAATCAAATTTTTCAAACTCAATTTTAAAAGAAATTTTTTATAAAATCAATTCTACCAAATCTAAAACAAACCTAATTCTTAAGCAATATTTGCATAGCACAAAGACAAACGTTAAAAGTAGATAATGGTGGATATGACAATCACACCCTTTTGATTAATGCAATGGAGTTTTAAAGCTGGTGTACTGAGCACTTTCTGAAGCCGAAGATAACACTAAGCTAAGAATGAAAAGAACAGGTAAAGAATCTAAATTCAATTTTTGTTTTTTATTTCATTAATCACTCTATACAGAGTACCATTTAAAGACAATTTCTACATCAATATGAGTTTTGATTGACGTAATTGTTAGATGCACGGTAATTAGTGGGGCGCACAAAGTAATTAACACCGAGGACATTGAATTGTAAACAAGCTAAGCATCTGTAATTGTCTGTAAAAAATTTCAACTTATGAGAAAGTTAATTTTGTGTCATATACTCATGGAATTCCGATCGAGATTCTCCTCTCGCCTCTTCGATTCAAGACACCCAATTATTATGTTTTGTTATGTAATGTTTCTTGAACTCACAGAGGTTCTTTGAGTTTTTGCAGTATCGGGTTCCTCTTTTGATAATAATTGGAAAAATTTATGGACATTGAACTAAGAACCAATTTGTAGCAATAATGCAAAAAATTGATGAACCAAATGTACATAAAACTTGACTAAAATTACACACAATTAATAGTAAAAAGGATCAAAAGTGTAATTATGTTTTTTATTTTATATTTGTATGTTATTTCTCTTCCTCAATTATTCACCACAATCAAACCTAAATTTATATTTTGATAATTTAAATATTAAATTTATACAAATATTTATTATAAACATTATCTTTAGCTAGTTTTTGTTTCTTCTTATCATGTCTAAGTTTAAATTAATCTCATTTATTGTTGATATATTTTTTTCATTACTTTTATTAATAAACAAATTTTAAAAAAGTCGAGGTGGTGGCAACAACAAAAGTTCAGCCTTCCCAATTGTTTTGTCAAATGAAGAGTAGGTCATGGTCTGGGCTTTTGATCTACGCATGTGGGAAAAATAAAAGAACATGCGGTTCAGTTCAATGAATGACGACTTCTATAAAATCCGATCCAACCCACATCCAATCGCACGAGGTTCGATCGGTTCTAAGTAGTTCGGCTTTTGGTTCACACATCATTACCATTAGGGCTAAGTTAAATAACCTATTATAAACACTGTATTGTCTTACTTGTCAAAAAAGAAATTGTCATAATCCATTTTAATAGTTAAATAATCAATCTAGATAGCCGATACTAATACGTTAAAAAAAGTAAACAATTTTCTATAAGAGTACTTTATCTAATTTCAGCTACATATACGTTAAAACATCAACACATAGTCACATATGTTGTTGATCCCCATATCTTATGATATCTTAAGCAACGAGTTTCCTGATTCAACATCAAACACGCTGCATTCAACATCAAATACGCCTTCAACAAAACAAATATTAAAAATGGATACTCTTGGTGCTACCGCTGATGTTAAAAGAGGGACGAAAATCGTTGAATCAAATTAATCAAATGTAGCAATCAAGATTGAAAATACGAGGAAAACAAGACAAAATCAGTCAATGAATAAACTATAAATGAACAAACCCACAAATCAAGTTGACAACCATACAATCAAAACTCAAATTTAAAAAGAACCCCCCGACGAGGACAACAGGAGGGCACAGGCGGGGAGGAGCGCCACAGTGGGGAGGAGAGGGTAGGAACGGCCAAGCAAAGGAAAGCGGCCATAATCGGATCGGAGCTGTGGCGACGATCGGGAGAAGTGCAACACGACGGAGATGATACAAGCATGGAACCAAAGGCGGATAGAGTGAGACGATGGTAAGGAAGAATGGTGGAGGGAGATTGCAGTTAGTGTTGGCTGGGCGAGGGACCGAAGTGAAGAATATGACAAAGAGAGTGGGAAGTTGGTCTGCATCTGATAGTAGATAAACACAAAACGGTGTTGGGATAACGCATAATGATAGATAATATAAGTCACCGGTTCGGTTCTCAACACTAAACGGAATGCAAGCCGACGGTTCGACAAGCCAATCAAAATACAAAGCGGTCGGTTCTCAAGTTTCATTAATTTGGATCGATTTTGTGGTTTTTTTCGGGGACGGTTTGGATGCGGGAACACCTCTCAAAGGTAGTATAGTTTTCCAAACAATATTTCACCAAAAAAATAATTAATAGAAACAACCAAATTGTGAAAATGTGAACAAACATAAATAAACCAACATAAAATCCAAAAATATAATTCACGACACATGTAAAAAAGTGTTCGTAATATCCAAAAAAATTTATTCCAATATCATCATCATATTATTCTTTAATTAACTTCTCAATATGGTTTGTTAATGCAGATCTTATAATTTGATAAATAAATTATCTTATAAAAAAATGTTAAATAAACTAAATGGAATTAGAAGTTAGTGACAAAAATCAAATTCAAAACTCAAGATTCGCGTAGTATGATCAAACGATTCAAAAAATTTTGGAAATAGTAGAAAATAATAATTAATCAAACCATTCCCAAATCAACTTGCTATCATTTATATTATATCAAATTGATGGAAGATTTTTGAAAGAGTTGCCATGTGTCGTTCCTTTATTTTGATTTTCTACCAACCTCTTGATCTTTGTGCTTCAAAAAAAAATATCCTAATGATCTTTATAATAAAATAATAATATGATAGTAGATATAGATAGAGATAGTTAGATGAAAATAAATATTGACATGATCATTTACTTAATTACTTCAACCTTAAAATTTTCCCAAGAAAATCTATATATCTATATGATTCAACTATTAATTAACATCATATCAAATTTTGAGTTTCTTTTGTAATTAAGATTAAGATTCCGTAGTTAACCTAATTAAATTTGACAACTCTTCCAAGCTATCGCTTCTATATATAAAAAGGGGCATATAACGTTAAATCTCACAAAGCCACGATTAGTACCTTGCCTCCTTCCTAATACTTGTGCGAGATACTCACTCATTGTCCATTCCATGGAGTCTCGTACCTACGTTCGTGTCATCCCTAGAGAAGATCCCATACCCACCCAATATTCTATCCCACAAGATCATCAATGTCCTTTATTAGGTCCATGTTTCAAGATAAATTTTTACTACACATGTAAAGAACACACAAACTTGGATATACTCTCTACAACAACCATATTGAACGACACATTCTTCATTCCATGTTACATTTTATGTGATTGTGACCCATTTGAAGTGTTTAACCCTGATAGCATTACAATGACTTATTTACATGAAACCTTCCTCTGTACCTTTTATTACTTTTGACGGTGGAACTCGATTCTAATTTTGATGGGTGAACGTGCTAGAGCGGGTGGTTGGAGAGGTGGCGGGGGTGGTCCCACCCCACACAGAAAGTGCTCACCCATATAGAGTCTATTAAGGTTCCGGACACCGAGATGTGGAAGTAGTCCACTTGAGGCAAAGAGACCCTCCTTAGGCAACTACTGTACCAAATCGAAACTGAATCATCTTTGAGCCATTGGGCTGCCTTAAGAATAGAACGCCAAGTAGGAAAAAGCATTATTAAGTAGAGTTTTGGAACAACTCCCAAACAAGTTTGCCAAGCAAAGCAATATTAGAATCAAGTTTTACTCCAACATTTCAAAGACAAGTAATCTTCTGCCATCATTGTTTTTCACACAAAATTTGCATGATATAGATGGGGATACAAGTAATCATGAATTTGCAAACGAATCCTCCCAAACTTATTCAAAGTCATACCCTTCCATGTTGGTAACCTTAGTTTAGTATTTTCTACTAGAAGAATTGTAACATTTTCATTCTCCCTTCGATTGAGAGGAACTCCAGATACCCACTTCGTTAGGCAAGCTGGATTCTCCAATTTTATTTGTTCTTTTTTTGATCCGTCATTATTTGATGGTGCTTTGAATTTTTCATTCTATCATTACTATTTTAAAAAGCACACATAAGATGTTTAAAAATTTTAAAAAAAAATTGATTATATTATAATACAAGAAACTATTAATAATTTGGGGAAGTAGATAACTAATGCAAAGAGATTCTTGGAAAATGGGTTAACGTATGACATAGAAATATATATAGAGAACAAAACTTAGGCTATGTTGGGAGTTTTTGAGAGGATGGAGTGAATGATTAGTAAGGTATTTCCAGTGGAGTTGGATGGAGTAGAAAGATACCACTCTATTAATTGAGTAATAATGTTCCCCTCCCAAACCCCCAAATTGGAGGGATAGAAACAGTAAGCTTTGGATGGTTGGAGTGGTTTGGCTTCCCATCCCCAACCTTTAGTCAAATTGTTTAAAAAACTCCCACACAAGGAGTCATAAAGGATTTGTACCATTCTACTTCATTACTAACCATCCCACCCCCGTCCTCCCAAAGGCCACCCTAAATAGAATTCGTAAGTACATTTGATATGGTTTTCCCATAATATTGTAATTGAATAAGGGTGTTACTGTTCGGTCCATCTACACTAGGACTAGTCACTCCATTCTTAGTATGTAAAAGTTCATTGCTAAAGTGATTTTGTCTCTTTCCCGATAAAAAAACATATGGGAGGTTTGGGCACTCAGTTTATATCATTCTAATTTTGAGCTAAAAAGTTTATCCAATCAAAAATAAAAACAAATTGCGCTTCAATTTGAATTAGATTGTTTCAAGTATATCAAATCTAAACCCATTCAATCCGATTAAAGTATTTTGGATTGGATTGAATTATTCAATTTTTATCAACACATTAACTAAAAGTAAGTCCAAATAACATTAATAATAGATATAGCTTATAACATACATTAAAAATTAAAATTTTACGAGTTAACAAATATCAATTTTATTTGGGTTTATGTCTAGATGAGTTTATTAAATAGGCTTATAAAACTCAATTTTCACTTTGATGCTTGAAATAATACTAGAAAGACTTGTTTATATAAAGCATCTTTTACTAGATGAAAGCAACACTTGTCTATCTTTATTTTTTAAAAAACACTACACCGACTAGATAATAATGTGACCGATTTACACAAGAAGTAAATAGTTTTAATTTGTGGGTGGGATTCATTTATTTCTCTACCTCAATTATGCCAATCACAATCAAACCTTAAATTTAGATTTTTGGTACATAAATCTTAAATTTATAGAAATATTATAATAACATTATCTTAGTTTAGTTTTTTGTTTCTTCTTATCATGTTCAAGTTCTTAAGTTTAAATTAATCTCATTTATTAAGTTGGATTTTTTTCATTAAGTAATAAAAATAAATTTTAAAAAAATTTGAGGTGGTAAGTAACAACAAAATTTCAGCCTCTCAATTGGTTTGTCACAAAATGTGGTATAGGTTTCCAAACAACATTTCACCAAAAAAATAATTTATAGCTTTTTTTTATAGAATAGAACAAATCAGTTGTAATTACGGTAGAAAAACCTATAGCCGTCCCTCTCTCTCAACCTGCCCTCTACTCTTTCCTTCTTCCTCATCCACTGAAAAGGGTAGTTTTGGGCCATTTTTTTGTCCCCGAATCACCCTCTACATCATTTTTGTCTCCTTTTATCTAAATAAGTGGTTTTTCCACATAGATCATTTTTCTTTCATGTTTTTCCGTGTTTTCGCCATCTGCGTGAGGCAGTGTTTTGATATGTCGTCTTGTTGCGATGTCGTTTGGTTTCCCGTCTTGTTGCGGTGTTCGTTTGGTTCAGATTGGCAGATCAGCTTCGATCCATTACAGATTCAATCAAGACTTGGACGTCAACGTTACAGATCCAGAGGCATGGATATTCCGGTCTCTTTGATTTTGTCACATTTGTAGATATTTTGTCGTCTTATGCTAGTAACTTGGGTGCTGTGAATTTTTCGTGGATTCAACCTTTTCGGTTTTTTAACGAGGTTGAATTTGTATTGTTTTCGATGTATTTCATGATTAGCTATGACAAATTTGATAGCTAATTCGTAGCTAATCTCTAGTAAAAAAAATTTAGCTATAGGTTAACTAAAAATAGCTGAAAATTGATGGTAGATAAATTGAGTGGCAAATTAGCTCGAAATATTTTCCTAGCTAATCTTAAAATCTTCTAGCTATTTAGTAGCCAATCCCTAGTAATGCATTGTTATGAATTGCTTTTCTTAGCTAAATAGCTATGATATTGTCGTAGCGATTTTGCAACCATCTATAGCTAAAATTCATGGCAATTTTGTAGTAATTTCCTACTCTTTGGAAAAAAATATTGTCCCTAGATTGGCCCCAAACACCTGTCCTTCAGACCAATTTAGCGATCGATATTAGTCAACTTAATTTATTATCAGTTGGAACTAACAAAGATGAAACCTTCAATACCACAAATAATATGCCACTAAAATTGTTGTAAGCATCATGTTGATTAATATTTGGCCAAACAAAAAGCATCCTAAACTTATTAAATGTAAACATATAAATATATCTTAGCAATTGACACCAAAAAGACATCTTTGCAAACAAAAAATATATCACAAATGCACAAGTTGCCAAAAATTGTTTCACAAAATACTACAACCCCTTTATATGTCATTATACAATCCAGTAATTCTCGCCTTTTCCTCATCCTTCATTTTCAATCACCCAAAAAAATAAAATTTACATATAGAATCAGAGTTAAAAACCTTTTCTTGATACTTTGTGTCTCCCCGGTCCTTTGAGATAGAAGCGACAAATTCTAGTTGTTCAAGGTGTCGAATACTCTCACCCTTGGAAAAATGAAGTGAAAAGAATTAGAGACATAGATGAAGTAACTCTAGGGATTGACTAACATAGTCACAATCAAGAATCCAAAACTAATGCACAAATAAAAAGTCAAATAATAAAAAAACCCAATAAAAATAACACAGAAGTCTCTGCAATATTAGGTGGGTCGGTGATCTTTCCAATTTAAATACCCAAATTTTATACCTTAATTTTAGCAAACCGAGACGAAATACTATCCTTATTAATTATTATAACAATTCTATATATTGAAGCAAAAAATTATATGAATAATATATTGTTTGGATAAATTACAAATTTAAGGTCCAAATAGCAAAAAAAAAAAACACTGAAAATGATCAATGGAGAACAAACTAAATTCCTCAAAAATCAATGAGTGAAGCAATCAGTATTACAAGGTATATATAAGAGTATCACAGCAAGACATCTTAGATTCTTAACAACCAGAAGGCAATATAACATAACATAAGTCAAAAGAAAAAGCACCAATTACTTTATCACTAGATGCCTCAACATTTAATTCCTTTTGATGAGTAAATACTGCAAGTAAATACAAGACATAACAAAGAGAACTTTCATAACAAGAACTTACCATTAATTCCAACATGTGTCTTCCCAGTGCTTTTTGATTCTAAACATACCAGACCAGCCAAAAGTAAGAATCAAGAAATTGCATGTAAATCACCCTATTCTACACATAATAAACCTATTCTTACTCTGTACAGGAAGAGGAATTTCAGTTGCTATGACTTTGATAGGCTGAAGACTCCGGGCATTGCAGTTTCCGAGCAAATTATAATAGATCAGGATAAAAAAATGATGAAACCACATAATTTTAAAGAAACAGATATGATCCACAGAAAATTGGGGAAAAAAGAACTGCAATAAGTAAAGAATTTGAGTTCCTCAACCTTAAGACTAATGCATCACATGGAATTGAAGTTCCAAACATGCTATCCTGTAACTTCTTAGATTTTAAATTACAACTTGAGGCATTGCACAACGCCTGAATCATACACATAGGCAGTGACGGATCTAGGACCCTGAGCCAATGGGAGCAATTTATTTCCCAAAAAAAAATTAATAGTAATTATTATCATACATATAATACATATAAAGATAAATACATAAATGTTAAATTATAAAATTTTAATGGTTTAATTAATTTGTAGGTCGCTGAATTATTTGAGAATATTCAAATAGGTCCCTCTGCTTTTAAAGTTTGTAATTCGGTCCCCGAATACATAAAAATTGAGATTAGGTCCCCCCATACACTATTTTGTTAAGGTTACGTTAGGATTCAAAAAAGTACAGAGACCTATTTGATTTTTTCCTAAAACGTATAGGGACCTATTTGAATTTTTGCAAAAAAATAAGGACCCACAAAGACGAGTTGATAGATCATTTAACATATATTTAACGGAACCCTAGCGGAAAAGTGTATGAGGGACCTAATTGCTAATTAATAAATTTCTGTGTTTAGAAACCCAATTACAAACTTTAAAAGCATAATGAACTATTTGAAAGTTTCCAAATAGTTCAGGGATCTTCAAAATAATTTAACCAATTTTAATATACCTAATCAAATAAATTACATATTTCATAATTGTCATTTACGTGATTTCATGTTTTGAAATCGTTGAATGACCTGTTCATTGTCAATGTTATTGAACATATCTCTCTCAATATAAGTCATTAGACAAGTGGTTTGAACATGATCAAATGAAGAAAGAAAAAAGATAGAGTGGTATGGGTGCAAATAAATCAACAATATGTGGGCAAAATTAAATTATTTAGATGTATTTATTTTTTTTTATAACTGAGGGTGTGCAAGCATGCCCCTCACCAACACCTGGATTCGCCAATGCATATAGATACATTAATCATGGATCTACTAAGAACTATAGAAACTCTCCCTACCCCACTCTAAATAAAGAGTTAAATGAAACAAGAATTTGAAGTTCTTTCACCACTGTGAAGAAACATGCTCTATTTGAAGTTGGACATTCAAGTAAACATGTTTCTTTTGATAAATAAAGTTGTGCTAATTATGTACATGACCCTTAAAATAATAATGGATTTATTCACCAAAAGAATAAGCCACCAAAAGACAATCTAATTGATGACTACTTCCAATCTGCACAAAAACAGGAAGAAACAAATGCACAATTATAGGACAGCAACCAAAGGTGAGGCGATGCATTCATCTATCCAGTTACATAAGCTTTCCATGGTTCTAATTATGTACATTACAGGATCATATTCCTATAGTTAATGGATTTATAGCTTTCAAATGGTCCTTTGGCATTTGTCTTGCAGGAAAGTTAGAAAGTTGATACTTTAAAATGAAAATCTGAACTCAAATGATGAACAAAAGCAGGAAAGATATAACTAAATCAAACATTAAAAAATAGACAATAAAAAGTATCAAATGGCAAACCTCTAACAGAGGTTCTTTCACCTTCTCTTTCACATTATATATATCCCTACTGATCTAAATCACTCTAAAAAAAGACAGTAGCAAAGAGAAATTTAATAAAGATTGTAATGTTACAAACACAAAATAACTCCATTTCTCATAATTGTTTAAACATGCATCTGCTATGATTTTAGCAACCAACTGGTGAATGATAACAAAAGTTGATGCTATGGTTACTTTCACTAACTCCTTCCAATGAAGACCTATAACAATAACAGGTTGATAGTCCAATGCTACAACATCATAAACAAAAACAATTTACCTGATAGAAAAATAGGACAATTTTTAACAAAAATGGGTTCAAACTCCTCAAACCGCCACTTAAAATGATGCTTCCACTGTTACAAAACAAGAAAACTTGAGTAAGTGGAATGGAGGAAACCAATATAGAGACTTATTCCTCAAATTTACAATATATTATAATTCCAAAATAAATTAGTTGTAACAGTAGGTGGAAAACTTGAGATGAATTAGAGGTATGAATCGATAGAAGGAATAACATAGTCAATTAAGATTGAAACCAAAATACATTGTATCTCGACACAATAGAAACAGGATTTTAAAACCAGATAGCAAGATTAAAAGTAATGCAGCAACACAAAAAGGAGCACATTCTAGCTGTAAGTGAAAAAAAAGAACAGATTTTTTTAATAATAACAAAAGAAGATTTGAAGGATGCACCTGAGGAAGCAAGTTTTGGTAGATCAGATGCAGAACAGAAACAACTATCATTTTGAGCAGCATTTTTGGCAAAGGAAATTGCAAAAATCAAAAGAAATGCACCAACCAAGCAAGAATCAGAAGATTTTCAATGAAATATATGTAAATAACAGCAAAATCGTCAACAATTAGAGATTTACCTTCTCTTCAATTTCGAGAACCTTGAGCACCTTCAGATTCACCTAAATACCATGCAAATTCGATTAGACTTTGGGAATAGGGGTCTCTTTGTCGATGAACTCGGTGAAGAAGCGTTCGACGTCGAGGGCGGAGACATCACTATGGTAGTACACGAGTCAGAGTGAAAACGGATTGCACCGAGGGAGATTGAAAACGGATTTGAAGCAAGAAGCTTCGCATTGCAGATTGGGGAGAAAGAGAGAGAGAGAATGAAGATTAGGATTTTGATTTCCTGTTTTTGTAATTAAGATTAGGATTCTGTAAGATATCAAATTTTGATTTTGTTTTTGTAATTAAGATTAGGATTCAGTAAGATATCAAATTTTGATTTTCTGTTTTTGTAATTAAGATGATATCAAATTTTGATTTTCTGTTTTTGTAATTAAGATTAGGATTCTGTAAGATATCAACCTAATTAAATTTGACCACTCTTCCAAGCTATTGCTCTATATATAAAAAGGGGCATATAACCTTAAATCTCACAAAGCCACAATTAGTACATTGCTCCTTTCTAATACTTGTGACATTGTGATACGCTCACTCATTGTCCATTCCATGGAGACTTACAGGAACTATTTTGAGTCGTTGAACTCGATTCTAATTTTGATGGGTGAACGTGCTAGACAAAGGGATGAAGAACTTGACATGTTGGAGATGGCTGCAATGGTTCGAATTAACACACCACCTACTGGTGTTCAAGATCAAGAAGATGATGAAGAAGAAGATGTTGATGAACGTCATAATGCATCTGTGGCAATGGATCAGAATGTGTGATTTGTTTGGAGGAATTATTATGCAATGGATCAGAATCAAAGCTTGGTCGCACTAAGTGCATGCATGTCTTCCATGAAGATTGTATAGTCAAGTGGCTTCAGCAATGTTCCTATTCCTGCCCATTGTGTCGCTGTCAAATTCTTCCATCGGTTGAATATGTTGATCAAGAAAATTAATGTTTCATAATCTTTTGTAATATCTTTTTTTTTTATCTTGAAATATCTTAGGAAATCTTTTAGAAGTCACTTCTTATTATTTCATATTTTGTTTTCTTGTTTAATGTAGTGTGCTATCAATATAAATAAGACTTGATTTGTTTACTGTATCACACATTTTGCATCATTATTTCTTTGTTTTCCTTATTAATTACTTGTAATAACTATAAACCTGTTCAACCTCTTTTTTCATTGATATTATTTTTGTTTCTTGGATTTTCATGGATACGTATTTTTCGGGAGTAGATCATTTACTTATTATGAATTATTAGGTATAGTTCAAGTGATTATTTTTGTTTCTTGGATTATCGGTGCCCTGATGGCACAACAAAATAATCAGTGATATTCATATGGCATTTGACAAGTAACACATCTTGTTTATAATGTTGAGAAAATTTGCAAGGAACGCATACAAACTACTTCAGTTTTGCCCCAATTTACAATCACGATAATAGATTTTAAAATTTATAAAAATATATTCTTTTATCCACAACTTACCAAAAATAATTTATTATGTGAGTTACACATGCTCGCTGATACATGTCATATTTTATTACTCATTTAATAGTTTTAATATCTTTTATCTTTTTGCCTAAAAAAAATCTTTAATCTTTTACATATAATTCTCGTTTCAATAATAATAAATAAATAAATAATTAATATTATGATATCGTTATCATTATTCGATTATTACTTGACAGTAAAGTTAAGAAAGACATGAATAATATGGTCTAGTGGAGTATGATAGATTCTCGTATCTAAGAGATTGCAGGTTCGAGTCTCACTAATCTCTTTGAGGTGAGGTAGATATAAATCCCTTTATAAGCGTTCATAAAGCCCGAAGATTTTCCCTACTTTGAACCGAGGTACCATCCCTTCATCCTAAATTTTTTAGAGAAAAAAAAGGACCTAAACCGTGCTTCTATAATAATCCGCACATCCTGCCAAGTGGGACCTAAATTGTTATCAATGAATAAGATATTCTAACTCTATGATGGATATTTAAACAGTGTTCCCAACCTAACATGTGACAATATGTTCTTTTCTTTCAATGCCTGCTCCCACCCTCCAAAAAAAAATAGAGAGAGAGAGAAATACATCTCCTTTTACGAACTTGTGGAATAAAAAAGATTACAATAAATTAATTTAAGATGCAAAGTCAATTGCCAAAGAAAAAAGAGAAAGAAAATTATAAATAAATAACTAACTTAATTCTCACTCACAATTTAACTCCTGAATTTAATTTGTTTATAAGTAGTTCTTAAATTTATAAAACTTATATCAATTTAATTATTCTCAAAACTAAAATGAAATACAAATATGATGAGTTTTATTCCTTCAACACTAATTTTATATACGCAAATAATTTTATAAAATAAGTGAGAATAAAATAATTCCACAAACAAAATTAGTAGTTTACTCAAGAAAAATCTCACCTTAATAGCAAAGCAAATGGAGCCAATTGTACATATACATGTGAGTACTAGTATTTTTTGTCTTTTTATTATTATTTTAAGAAAATTAATTTTTTTTTTACTTTTTTTAAAGAAAACTTTAATTTTTTATACATTTTTTTTACATTTATTTGTTTTTTAAAAAAAAAAATTAAATTTTTTTTAAAATTTTTTTTTATGTTTTCATTAATTTTTTAATTTTTTTCCTAATACTTTTTTTTTGGTAATGCTTTTTTTTTTGAATTTATTTGTATACACTGAAAGTGTAAAGTTTTTTCACACTGTCAATGAATCATATATTGGCAAACAGTAAAAGTAGAGTTGTCATGTTCTTGATGTTTTAATTTTTATATACTTATATTTTAATGTATATATAATTTAATATTTTTAATATTTTTTATTTATATATTTATATATATTTTAATATTTTTCGATTCGAACCGAATCAAACCAAACCAATTTTAATTGGTTCGGATATTGTTATTGACTTTTTGAAGTTTATAAATTTTTTTTGTATTTAAATATTTTTAGCAAGGAAATGTAGCAAAGCCCCCTATTCTTCGAAAAAAGTTTAGGGTTGTAAGACTCGAACCAGTAATTCGATGAATTGGAAAATCCGAAACAACCAATTAAATGGGTTTTTTTTTTCTTTTTTATGGACGGCTCAGAATTGAACCAAACCCAATGGTCATTAATTTGGTTATTTTTGGAACCGAACCAATTACTATATTTTAATATTTATATATTTTAATATTCAATATGTATATCACTTTATCAATTAACAACTTTTCTTCTTCTGCTGTTCGTAATGTGTGAAGGAGTTGTCAACCAGTAGATTATTTTAGATTATTTAAATTTAATTATTTATTTTTTAAACATATATTCTTTATAATATTCTTTAAAAAATTTATTTTTTTCCCGAATTAGTTTTTTCTAATTTAATTTTTTAAAATGTTTTTTAAAAATATTTTTGTTTTCTAATTAATTTTACTATTCTAATTTTTGTGAATATTTTTTCTAATTATTATTTTCCTATTTTTTAAAAAATATTTTGTATATAATTTTTTGTAATTGTTTTCCTTATTTTTTGTTTTTTAATAATTTTTTAAATATATATTTTCCTAATTTTTTTAATTATATATTTTTTCTAATTAATATATAATTTTTTTATAATTAATTTTATTTTTATAATATTTTTAAATATATTTATTTTCTAATTTTTAAAATATTGTTTTCACAAATTTTTTTTCTAATTTACTTTTTCCTTTTAAAATATTTTTTATAATTATTTTTTAAAATTTTTTTTTACGTTTTCCTTAATTTTTAAAAAAATGTTCCTAATAATTTTTTTTGCTGATACTTTTTTTTGAATTTATTTGTATAAACTGATAGTGTAAAGTTTTTTTACACTGTCAATCAATAATAAATTGGCAAACAGTAAAAGTAGAGTTATCGTGTTCTTAATGTTTTAATTTTTATATACTTATACTTTAATGTATACTAATTTAATAGTTTAAAATTTAAAATTTTTATATTTTTTAATATTTTCCGGTTCGAATCAAATCAAACCAAACTAATTTAATTGGTTCAGATATTGTTATCGACTTTTTAAAGTTTATAATTTTTTTTTGTTTTTAAATATTTTTAGCTAGGAAAGGTAGCAAAACTACCGTGTTCTTTGAAAAATTTTAGGATCATAAGACTAGAACCAATAATTCAATGAATTTGAAAATCCGAAACAACTAATTAAATTGATTCTTTTTTTTATTATTTTTGTGCACGACTCCGAGTTGAGCCAAACTCAATGGTCATTAATTCGTTTATTTTGGAACCGAACCAATTACTATATTTTAATATTTATATATATTTTAATATTCAATATGTATATCACTTTATCAATTAACAACTTTTCTTCTACTGTTCCTGTAACAGTAGAAGGAGTTGTCAACTGGTGGATTATTTAAATTTATTTATTTATTTTTTAAACATATATTCTTTATAATATATTTTTAAAAATTTATTTTTTAACGGCTCTGAATTGAACCAAACCCAATGGTCATTAATTCAGTTATTTTTGAACCGAACCAATTACTATATTTTAATATTTATATATATTTTAGTATTCAATATTTATATCACTTTATCAATTAACAACTTTTCTTCTATCGTTCCTATAACATTAGAATGAGTTGTCAACTAGTGAATTCTTTTGGATTATTTAAATTTATTTATTTATTTTTTAAACATATATTCTTTATAATATTTTTAAAAAAAATTTATTTTTTTCCTGAATTAGTTTTTTTCTAATTTACTTTTTTTAAAATGTTTATTTTTATAATTGATTTTTTTAAAATTTTTTGTTTTCTAATTAATTTTATTTTTCTAATTTTTTTGAATATCTTTTTATAATTATTATTTTCCTTTTTTTAATATACTTTTCTATTTTTTTTTTGAATTTTTTTTCCTAATTTACTTTTTAATTTTTCTAATATTTGTATTGACATAAATAGAGGTAGATCTATTCATAATTTGTATTTTTTTTCTATATCATTGACTTTGTTTTTTTTATTTTAAATAATAAATCTATATCTATAGTAATTAATAAGGGGAAATGCTGATTTTAGTGTAGCACAATGGTGCAAGTCACATGTCAAGTGATGAAATTTTTTTTTTTTTTTTTATTTTCTAAACTTTATATTTTTTTTGTTTTAAAATATTTACAAACCGATACATGTACAATGTTTTGGGAATCAAACACGACAATCTCTGAATTGACATAAATAGAGGTAGAGCTATTCATATTTTCTAATCTATTTTTTTCTACATCCTTGCCTTTGTTTTTTATATTTTAAATAATAAATCTATATCTATACTAATTAATAAGGGGAATTGATGATTTTCTAATAAAGTGACACGTGTCAGCACTACATTGTTGGAACCAAAGTGGTTATGGTTTATTTAATCTCTAAGTTTTGATGCTAACAAAAGGATTAAATTTTCTTGGCAAAGTATTAGTTGAGATCTAACAAGTAAGTTCAGTTTATGCAGGAATATCAAAAATAATATAAGGTATGCAATGCTTGGACTCGAGCAAAGAATTACACGTCTAAAGGTTATTTAAACTGTTTATATTTTAAATGATAAGTAGACTGGTTTTCCTTAGTAGACGAGGCTATAAATGAATACCTAAAAAACTTGTTCGGTACAGCAAGTCCAAAGACTTGAAAATAAGCGCGTCCATCTTGCCACGTCAGCAGACGTGTGCTATCATTGAAACTCAAGTATACATCCACAATGCCTAATTAAAATTCAATAGACGTCCATAGTGCCACGTCACTGGACGGAGTCTTTCTAAGGACTTAGCAAGTCCAAAGACTTCAGTGGACGAGCGCTTCTGTCACTTCAGTGGACAAGCGCTTCTGTCACTTCAGTGGACGAGCGCTTCTACCACATCAGTGGACGAGCAGAATTAAAATCTTGTGTAGATGCGTTCGTAAAACTAAGTAGACGGCTCTATATGTTTTATATCTTTACTACAATGAATATGATTTAATGCAATCTGGTCCACAATGAATTTATTTCAAATGATTGATATTTATTTCAAATGAATATTTGTTCTTCCCATTTGTCTTTATCCGATTTAATGTCTTGTTTCCTTATGAGAAAGTTCATAGTACTATCAAGGAAATACAAAAAGCAAATAGTACAATTGGAATTGCAAAACGATCTGTATGATGACATCTCTATTGCTGGACAAAAGCTGGGTTATACACAAAGGAGGAAAGAAAGCTTTTAAGGTACAACTACTCAGAACAGTGAGCCTCCATTTTTGTGATTTTCTGATAACTAATGACACTTTTCAACATAGCCAAAATCAAGCTATCAGTATCAACGGATATCATGCATTAAATGCTATCTCTAAACGGGATTATTCAAAGTAACCGTTGAAGAATTACAAGAGTAGAAGAAGGTCACTATATAAATAGAAGACCTCAGATACTGAAGAAAGTACTCTTACCTGCAAGAACTTTTGCTAGCTAACAACTCCTGCCTATACAATATTTACGAGAGCACGCTCTTATTTATTCTTTAAAAAGGCAAAAGTTTGTAATCTCTTAGTTTGAATATTGTGAAAATATTCAACAGATCTCAAACTTTCATATTCTCACACTTAGTGAGTTAAGTAGATCAAAGTTGTAAATCTCTTTGTTAGAGTTAGAGCCTGAAAAGGCTTGGTAGAGAAAGAATACTTGTAGCCTGAAGAGGTGTTGAATACTTGTTTGTAACCTATTTGGAGAATAGTAGAGAAAATCCTTCAAGTCGAAGGGACTGGACGTAGCTCTTGGTTGGAAGAGAGTGAACCAGGATAAAATCTGTTGCGTGAATTTTCTATCCCTAAACTCTTCAGTTTTATTTGCTTATACTAACTGTGGGGTTTTGATATTGCTTTTGTTAATCTTTTAAAAAGGATTTCTTGTGTGCTTTATCTCTTTATCTTCTGCTTGTTACAAAGTTGTTCAAAAAGGTTTTTTACGAAAATAATTAACAAACACAATTCAACCCCCCTTCTTGTGTTTGCCTGTGCCAACTTCAGTTGGTATCAAAGCTCAGCCTTGACAAGGTTGAGCATCTAACAAGTGCTTAGGCAGTACGATCCTACAATCATGGATGCAGAAGGACAAGCTATCAACGGACCTCCTCTCTTTGATGGAACTGATTATGATTATTGGAAAAAGAGGATGATGGTATTCTTGGATGCACAGAATGCTGACATCTGGGAACTGATAGAAAATGGCTACACTGAGCCACGGAGTGAAGCTGGAGCTGCTTGCCTAGAGATGAATGGACTCAAGAGCAGAAAAGCCACCATCAATTAAACTTGAAAGCTAAGCACTATCTTATGTGTGCTATCACCAGATATGAGCATGACAAGGTTCATAGTTGCAACACAGCTAAAGAAATCTGGGACACTCTTGCACTAGCTCATGAAGGTTCCTCACAAGTGAAGGAATCAAAGATAAGCATGCTGGTTCACTAGTATGAGTTATTCAAGATGGCAGACATTGAATCTATAGATAAGATGTTTGGAAGATTCCAAACAATCACCAACAATCTCAGGTCTCTTGGAAAGGTCTATGAAACTAGAGATCATGTGAGAAAAATTTTGAGAAGTCTCTCAAAGCAGTGGAGACCTAAGGTAATTGCTATCCAGGAAGCAAAGAATCTGAATACTCTTTCTCTAGAAGAGCTTCTGGGGTCATTAAAAGTTCATGAACTTGAACTTAATGAAGAGGAAAACTCCAGAAAAGGAAAGTCCATTGCCTTAAAGGCCAAGAGAGCTAGTTCCTCAAAGATGCTTAAAGTTGCTGAGTAAATCAAAATCTTAAAGATGAGAATTAAACATTAAAGTCAAACAATGTTAGTCTGGCTGACAAGACTAAGTGTAAGTCTAATAGCTCTTGTGAAGTTGAACAAGTGAAACAAGATGTGACATACTTGACAGTCTCTCTGTCAAAACTAGTTGGTAGCTCAAATAAATTAAATCTTATATTAAGATATTCTAGATCACCTTATGACAAATCTGGCATTGGTTATGATAAAGAGAAGCAATTTGCATCTAAGTAAACCAAAAGTTCATGCACAATATAAGGCCTCTAAAGTCCGTCCACAGCATACTAAGTCAAAACCAAGCCCTTCCAATACTTACTGCAAAGTATGTGGAAAAAGTGGGCATGTGTCATCTAAATGCATACATAACAAGCACGCAAAGCATTCACGACCTATGATCACTAACAAGAAAGGACCCAAGTCAATTTGGGTACCTAAAGATAAGATAATCCCTGAGGATGAGCGATGGATTTGGCACAAAAGGTTAGGTCATGCAAGTTTGAGATTAATCTCCAAACTGAAAAAGCATAACCTTGTAAGAGGTCTACCAAACCTTAGTTTCAAATCTGATGCTCTATGTGATGCATGTCAGAAGGGAAAACAAGTCAAATGTTCCTTTGAATCTAAGAATGTTGTTAGTACCAACAGACCATTAGAATTGCTACACCTTGATCTTTTTGGTCCAACAAGGACTGCCTCTATCAGTGGAAAGAAATATGGTCTTGTCATAGTAGACGAATACACTAGATGGACATGGGTTATGTTACTTGCTCACAATGATGAGTCATTCAAGGTCTCTTTTGTATTCTGCAAACGTGTACAGAATGAAAAAGGCATGTGTATAGCTTCAATTAGAAGTGATCATGGGGGAGAATTTGTCAATGAGCCATTCCATGAGTTTTGTGAAGAAGGTGGTATTCAACACAACTTCTCAATACCAAGAACCCCTCATCAAAATGGTGTGGTAGAGAGAAAGAACATATCTCTTCAAGAGATGGCTAGGTCTATGCTCAATGACAATTATGTCCCTAAGCACTTCTGGGCTGAAGCTGTGAACACTGCCTGCTACATTCAGAATAGAATATACATTAGACCTATTCTGAATAAGACTCCTTATGAATTGTGGAAAGGTAGAAAACCCAACATTTCATACTTTCACCCTTTTGGATGTAAATGTTATATTTTGAATACAAAATATCAACTTGGTAAATTTGATGCTAAAGTAGATAATGGAATCCTTCTAGGATTTTCTGAAACTTCAAAAGGCTTTACAGTTTATAATTCTAGAACTTTAGTTGTAGAAGAATGTATTCATGTAAAATTTGATGACAAACAGCCTGATAAGAGACTATCAGAGCTAGAAGCAGCTTTTGCAGATCTTGATCTAAATATCTCAGGAGAAAAACCATAAATCAAGTCTGATATCCAAGTAGACGACACTTCTCAACAACAACCAGAAACGTCTATCTCTCAACAGGAAAATGCTCATAAATCTAGGTATTTCAGAAACTACCATCCTCAAGATCAAATCATTGGTGACCCCAATGACAAGCTAAGAACTAGGTCAACCTTCAGAGAACAAAGTGATTCTGCTCTTGTCTCTGAATGTGAACCAAAGACAGTGGATAAAGCTCTACTGGATGAAGGATGGATTCTTGCTATGCAAGAAGAGCTAAATCAGTTTGAGAGAAGTGAAGTCTAGACGCTTGTACCCCGCCCGAAGACAAGCTCGGTCATTGGAACAAAGTGGGTCTACAGAAACAAGCGTGATGAAGATGGTAAGGTTGTGAGAAACAAGGCAAGACTTGTTGCTCAAGGCTACTCTCAAGAAGAAGGTATAGACTACACTGAAACTTTTGCACCAGTTGCTAGACTAGAAGCTATAAGAATTTTAATATCGTTTGTTGCACATCATAGCTTTATGCTTTTTCAAATGGATGTTAAAAGTGCCTTTTTGAATGGCTTTATTAATGTAGAAGTATATGTCATGCAACCTCCTGGCTTTGAAAATACAAATCACCCTGAACATGTTTATAAGCTTAAGAAAGCATTGTATGGACTTAAGCAAGCTCCTAGAGCTTGGTACGATAGGTTAAGTTTGTTTCTAATGGAAAATGGTTTTAACAGAGGAAAAGTAGACACAATTCTATTTAGAAAATCCATTAAGTCAGATTTCATTATAGTACAGATTTATGTTGATGATATCATTTTCGGTGCTACTAATGAATCTCTGTGCAAGGAATTCTCTAAGTTAATATAGAAAGAATTTGAAATGAGCATGATGGGAGAACTCAAATTCTTCCTTGGACTTTAAGTTAAACAGTCTATGAACGAGGTGTACATCCATCAGACTAAATATACCAAGGAACTTCTAAAGAGGTTTAAGATGGATGATTGCAAACCAATGAATACCCCTATGCATCCCACTTCAATACTAAACAAAGATGATAGATAGAAAAAGGTTGATCAAAAGGTATATAGAGGTATGATAGGATCTCTTTTATATATGACTGCGTCTAGACCTGATATAATGTTCAGTGTTTGCTTATGTGCTCGTTTTCAATCTGATCCTAGAGAGTCTCATCTCTCAGCAGTTAAAAGAATATTCAGATATTTAAAAGGTACTACTAATCTGGGCTTGTGCTTTAAGAAAAATGATGATTACAGATTAGTTGGTTTTTGTGATGCTGACTATGCTGGAGATAGAATTGAAAGAAAAAGCATCAGTGGAGGATGTCACTTCATTGGAGCTAACCTAGTATCATGGTTAAGCAAAAAGCAAAGTACCATTGCTCTATCAACTGCTGAAGCAGAGTACATATCAGCTGCAAGTTGCTACTCACAACTTCTATGGATCAAACACCAATTAGAGGACTACAATGTATTTGTAAGTAGTATTCCACTTATGTGTGATAATACTGTTGCAATCAATTTATCTAAGAATTCAATACTGCATTCTAGAGCTAAGCATATAGAAATCAAACATCATTTTATTAGGGATTATGTGCAAAAAGGTGTGTTTGATATTCAATTTGTAGATACTGACCATCAATGGGCAGATATCTTTACTAAACCTCATGCAGAGGACAGATTTATCTTTATAAGAAAGCATTTGAATATGTTGTATGTGGATTGAGCTAGTATATTTATAGTTAAATTGGTCGCCATTGCATGTTCTCTCTGCACGTCCACTAGTCATGACGTCCAGAGCAAGTGGATTCTACGCGTCCACTACCTATGTCTTTACGCGTCCACTCCTAGTCCTGTGTGGACTCGTCTATGCACACATTTATTGATTATATTAATTTGTTCTTGAACACATTTATATTAAACACTTCTCTTTCCTTACTGAGTCAGCTACCCTCATCAATCCCATAGGAACTTTTTACGGTTCCAAGATTACCAATGCCGTTTTACCCTTAATGACATGTCTTGCCATTGTCTTTTTTTAGAAACTGTTGGTTTTCAGAAATATTTAAAAGTAACCTCTTTCCCTCTGAAAACCTTTTCGCGTCTCTTCATCAGCAACCTCTCTCTCTCTGAATCTTTGGAACTCTCTGTCTACCTTTGTTCTTCCAAAACTATTCTTACTCAACCATGGCTTCAAACACTGCTCCCATGCCTGCTTTTGCAACTGATAATATGTCCATATTCGTGGAACATCACTTCAACTTTGGAATTCTACAAAAATATAATTTGGATGTGAGTAAGTTCATTAACGCTGTTGGTTGGGATGGAATCTTCTTGGAAAAGGTCTCAGTGTATCCCGATTTGATAAGGGAATTCTGGAGGAGACCAAAGATCTCTGAAACAGAAGTGATTGGGTTTGTACTAAGAAAGAAAGTGATAGTATCAGAGAAAACCATCTCTGATGCGATTGCTTGTGCTCAAGAAGGATTAGTCGTTACTGAGAACTGGGAAGAAGACCTATGTGGTCCAGAGACAATTGCTGTTACCCTTATGAGGCAAGACAGCATGAGAAATCATTCTTGGAATTCATTTGAGATGAAAGATCACATCAGGATTCTTCACCAGATTCTGAATAAGGTGGTGCTGCATAAGATTGGCTCCAAGGACAATTTATCAGTTCTTCACAAGTTCTCCCTTTGCCATCTGGTTTTTGAAACCAAGATTAACCTTCCATGGATCCTATTTCATCGCTTCAAGGATGCCATTACCAACATAGAATTTGCCTCTCACATTACTTTCACCCATCTCTTGTCAAAAATTCTCAAGCAGCAAGGCGTGTACAATATATATTCTAAGTGCAAAGCCTACGGATGAACAAGAAAGACTCCTTCGTGAGAAAGGTTTGTAGGCTGTTGACTTTGGCCGAGTTAATCTCAGCGGCATGCAACTCAGCACTTACAAGCAAGTGGAGTTGGCAAAGCTTGAAGAGAAAATGAAGGTTAAGGAAGAATCTGTAAAAGCCAACGAAGCTGCAATTCTTGGATTAAAGAAAGGAACCAAGAGAAAGGCTGTGGCTATGAGGCAACCCATTTCCAAGAGGACTACTAGAGGATTCGTTCCCTCTGTATCTTCTGGTGCTACTCTTCCACCTCCACCAAAAAGGACAAGGAAAGTCATCATGTCTGAAGAAGAAGAAGATGATGAACTTCCTATTGCTGCTATTCTTGAAAAACAAGCTGCTGTTGTTGCTAGTCCAATTGTAAAGAAGAAGAGGCAACCAACAAAAAGGGCTAGAACAACCTTGACTTCTGAGGTAGTAATCTCTGCTAATGACCCTGTTAGGTTAGCAGTAGATGAATTAGTGTCAAATTTAAGAACTCGGGATGACAATATCTCTGCTTCACATGATGTGAATGATTTTTGTATTCCTACCCTGCCACAATCACCACCCTCACCACTACCACACATAGACAATATCATTACCATTGGAGCCCCCTTTCCAAAACCCTTGAAAACTTTATTTCCACCCATAATTCCCTCTTCCACTCTCTATACTAGTAAATCTGAAAATTGGGAAGTACAGAGAGAATGGAAAATACTCTTCCACACCATTCCACAAGAACCAAAACTCATTCTAACAAAATGGTATCCCCCGGCTGAGTATGAGTATGAACCCCTCAACATGTATCCATACTTTGTCAATCCTGAGCCCCATACTCCAACTGGCCCATTCCCTTCTCAGATGTTCAATGAATATGGACCTCTTCTCATTCACCTTCCCCAATAAAGATTCCCTGCCAAGAAAATCTACCCCAACCTAGTGAATTTTCCACCTCTTAAACCTTTCACTGATGGAGTAGAAAGAGTTATCATATGTGATTGGCATACAGATCCGAGAAAGAAGAATCTTGGAAGTGTTCTTGAGAAAAGAGCCAGATCCTTCAAGCAAATTCCCTTTGTCATGGATCAGACTACAAAATGGATGACTTTCAAACATACAAGTATATATGGAGCTGCTGTTGACCAGTTTGTAGACACACTAATGTATGAAATGCTGAAATGGGAATTCAGCCAATTCAGAGCAGACAGAGCTACACGATTTATCCCCCCCACCTGGTTAAGACACTCCACTTCTACAAATGTTAGAGTCAAGCCCAACAAGATCTGTCCTAGGTTATCAATGATTGATCTAAACAAGGACAAGGACAGGAAGCATCCAAGGCACAAAGGAAAGATGCCAGTTGTTGAAGATATCATGCTGGATCTCAATTATGAACCTTTTGACCACTCACAAATGGATTATATTTTGTCCTTGCCAATTGAGATGGTCAATGAATCTAATTATGCGGGAGCTTTCTGCCAATCCCACCTAATTCACTACACCGGAGAAGCCTCCACTTCTGGCCCGACTGCTGAAGAAAAGAAGAAGACTCCTAAATTCAGAGGCAGATGTGGACTCTCAAGTGTCAGATATCTGATCTTTAAGGATCTGTGGGGTCTACCAATAACCAGCCGTGATGTGGAAATTTCTAATCCAATTCACTGGGCAAAGGATATCCCTGAGGCAATTCTACAATATGCTTTTTCCTCAGCTTCAACCTCATCCTCTGAGCATACATCTGTAGAATTAGTTGTAGAAGGCCCTGAGCTGAATGTAGAAATCTTCTCAAAACCTGCTTATGAACCTTCCACTCCTTTAGCCGATGCAATTGCTGTTGCTACTGTTGAGCCAACTATGATATAATAGTTTGATGAGATATGTGCTTCTAAGCAAGGTGCTGAGTCTGCTAAGACATCTTATTAACCATTAGCTCTTGCTATGGTTCATCCACCAGCCCAAGCTCAAGACACTGTCTCAGACTCTGTTGAGAGCTCAAGACAACTATCCTTGCCATCCAATCTTGAAGACATCATTGGAAGAATTGTTGATGATAAGGTTGGAAAGATAGTTGAAGAGAAGACTGAGCAGATGGCACAACAAATTGAAGAAAAAGTGCAAAAGCAAGTGCAAGATACCTTGGCCCCTACAAATTCCATGGTGACTCAAATGCTGGCTTTGTTAATGGAATTTCAGAAAAATCAAAATCCAAACCAACCCCCTCCACCACCTCCTTCTACCTAACTCCTTTCTTTCTTATCTTATTTGTTTTGCTGACTATGATGGTCCACTCCTTTTACCTTTTTGGCTGATGACAAAAAGGGGGAGAAATAAAAATAAAGAAAATTATATATAAAGTCAGTTGTTGAAAAGCTCGCTCTTATGTGTTTGCATTTGCATATTCTTTTCTACTTGACATATTGCTCTGATACTTGTGTTTATATAGATTCTATGTATGATAAGTGTTTGTACCTATCTGTTAGTCTACTTAAGTATTTGAATGCTTTGTCTCAGGGGGAACCTTGCAAGCTCTCTTAGACTTTGCTATTTAAATATAATCAGTTTTTGTCATCATCAAAAAAGGGGAGATTGTTGGAACCAAAGTGGTTATGGTTTATTTAATCTCTAAGCTTTGATGCTAACAAAAGGATTAAATTTTCTTGGCAAAGTGTTTGTTGAGATCTAACAAGTAAGTTCAGTTTATGCAAGAATATCCAAAATAATATAAGGTATACAATGCTTGGACTCGTGAAAAGAATTACCCGGCCAAAGGTTATTTAAACTGTTTATATTTTAAATGATAAGCAGACTGGTTTTCCTTAGTAGACGAGGCTATAAATGAATACCTAAATAACTTGTTGGGTATAGCAAGTCCAAAGACTTGAGGATAAGCGTGTCCATCTTGCCACGTCAGCAGACATGTGCTATCATTGAAACTCAAGTATACATCCACAATGCCTAATTAAAATTCAGTAGACGTCCATAGTGCCACGTCATTGGATGGAGTCTCTCTAAGGACTTATCAAGTCCAAAGACTTCAGTGGACGAGCGCTTCGGTCACTTCAGTGGACGAGCGCTTTTGTCACTTCAGTGGATGAGCGCTTCTACCACATCAGTAGACGAGCATAATTAAAATCTAGTGTAGATGCATTCTTAAAACTAAGTAGACGGCTTGTCGCGACCGAACAAAAAGAAAACAAGTTTTTCTTTTGAAAAAAAAACATGGAGTCGCCACCAACTTTTTTAATTTCGGGAAAGATAGAAAACCCTAAAAAAATGATGGGTTCGGGAGTCGATTACGTCTAGGGAAGGCATGGAGACTTAACCCCACGGCACCCTGGAATAAAAATGATTACCCAAAATTAGTTTTGTAAATTATTAATCACTTTGAAAATATTTGTTTTATCCCGAAAATCATTTAAAGGAAAAAATCATTTTTAATTTTAAGATATTTTGTATTTTTCATCAGTTTTATATTTGTGAAAACTTTTGATTAAACCTAAATGAGGTTGAACATGGCACGTAAGTCCACAGGGCAACCTCTAAATCTAAAGGGTTGAGCATGACACTTGCCATAGAGCAACCCAAGAATAACATTGATTTAATTGAGTATTTAGAAAAATATCACATAGGAATTAGGAAGAGAAATGTTATTTCATGATCTCATTTTTTATTTTATTCTATCTTTTTGATTGAATGTTGAAAAGTCCTTAATAGGTTGAACATGACACATAAGTCCATAGGGCAACCTTTATTCTAAGGGGTTGAATATGGCAACCAAGTCCATACACAATCCCTAAATAAAATAAGTTCAATTATTTATTTATCAAAAGGCAATTTTCTTTGTTTGGTAAAAAATGGAACAAACCGGTTGAAGGGGATTTAAGTAATCATCTTTTATTTTTATGTAAAAAAATAGTTTTACCTTATGAAAACAGAACAAAAATGAAACATTTTAAGTGTTTAGTAACAGTATAACCATATGAAGGTTACTAATGTATCATGTATTTCAGCATATGACAACAAACAATGAAACAGGAACCTTACGATACACCATTTCTGAAATAGACATAAGAACTCATATAGCAAACATCATACTAACTCATTCAGTTTCAACATCCATGATTTTTATTTTCATCATAAACAGAGACATGGAAAAATAAGAATGTCAAGAGAAACTCACGACTAATATCAACAAAGAGAACAAGGATTACCAAATGAGAGCAGAATAACAATGATTTGGCTTTCTCCAAGTAGTAAAATTTTAAGATCAAAACCCTTACATTTCAGTTTCACTGACTCTTTTAACTCTCTCTTCTTCTGAAAACTTGGAACCACTCTAATGACAGAGAAAAGAAAAAAGAAACTCGAACCCTATCTTTTTTTCTTCACAAAGAAAATATGAGATAAAAATCTCTCTCTCTATCTGTCTTCCTATCCTTCCTCCATATCTCCTCTTTTTCTCCCTTTTGTTCCCCGACTTCCTTTGTTCTTCTTCGTCTCAATTTATAGATGGAGGAGAGGGCTTCATGCTTCTCCTTACCCAACGGCTTCAAGGTTGGTCTCACGAAATCCGGAGCTTGGGCGGCTCTGAGCAGAGATCGCGTGTGTCCAGATGGAGGTGGCTCGAGCAGAGGAAAGGAGACGATTTGATGTGAAGGTTGCATGTTTGAAGATGGAATGAAGTATGGTGCGGTTAAGAGAGTGGAGGAGATGAGGGAGAAGAAGGACCAATGGGTAGAGGAGGTGTAGGGGCGGTTGGAGAATGGGAGGAGTTGAGGTTTTGTCTGATATGTAAAATGAGGTTTTTTAGGGTTAGGAGAAGTAACTCAATCTCTTTTCTTCTATTTGCTGATTGTTCTTTTCTCCTTCTTTTCTTCCTCCTTTCTTCATTACTAATTTTTAGCCTCCGATTTGAAAATAAAATTGCAGTGGACGGAACCTCCTCGTCCAACAGAAAATTAGATCAATGCAGTGGAAGGGACCTCCTCGTCCAACAGAAAATTAGATAATTGCAGTGGACGAGACCTCCTCGTCCAACAGAAAATTATAAAATTTCAATGGACGGAACCTCCTCGTCCAATAGAAAATTAGATCATTGCAGTGGATGGAACCTCCTCGTCCAACAGAAAATTAAATAATTGCAGTTGACGAAACCTCCTCGTCCAACAGAAAATTAGATCATTGTAGTGGACGAAACCTCCTTGTCCAACAGAAAATTAGATCATTGTATTGGACGGAATCTCCTCGTCCAACAGAAAATTATAAAATTGCAGTGGACGGAATCTCCTCGTCCAACAGAAAATAGATCATTATAGTGGACGGAACCTCCTCGTCCAACATTAAATTATAAAATTACAGTGGATGTAACCTCCTCGTCCAACAGAAAATTAGATCATTGCAGTGGACGGCACCTCCTCGTCCAACATTAAATTAAATAATTACAGTGGACGGAACCTACTCGTCCAACATAAAATTATAAAATTGCAGTGGACGGAACCTCCTCGTCCAACATAAAATCAGATCATTGCAGTGGACGAACCTCCTCATCCAACATTATTTTCTTTTTCTTCTTTCTTTCTTCACTATTATTTTTTAGTCTCCCTGAAATATAATAATAATAATAAAATTAGAGTAAAATAACATGAAGACAGACAAAAAATGGGTGTTCATAGTTGCCCCTCTTTACTTGTTGCATACTAGAAGACATGATTAGTCGTGACTTTTCATGTATTGTAGTAATGAACAAGTAAAGAAAATGATCACATATTTTGTCCGACAAAACATGAGGAGCTCAAAAGAAAACCTCACAGTTTGAAAAAATTAAATATACAATGGACGGAACCTCCCCGTCCAACAGAAAATTAAATATGTAATGGACGGAACCTCCTCGTCCAACAGAAAATTAAATATGCAATGGACGAAACCTCCTCGTCCAACAGAAAATTAAATATGCAATTGATGGAACCTCCTCGTCCAATAGAAATTTAAATATGCAATGGACGGAACCTCCTCGTCCAACAGAAAATTAAATACGCAATGGACGGAACCTCCTCGTCCAACAGAAAATTAAATATGCAGCGAGCCTCAGGGCTTGAAAATAAACTTGCAGTGAGCCTCATAGCTCGAAAATTAAATTACAGTGAGCCTCAGAGCTCGACAAGATCAATCAGTAATCCGAAACTAATGAGAATCCATTCCTTTTGAAGACAGCGGAACCAAATTCTCCATGGAAAAACTTCCACCAACCAAACCCTTGTTCACCGACCACTATGAGCCGAGGCATCATTCATTCTTTTAACAACATGGGTCACCCAAGAATCTGGATCATATGAGGTGGATGTTATGTTTATTCTACCAATCTTATCTGCATCATTCTTTTGTCGTCCAGTGCATGCTATCTCTTCCATTGGAGTTTGAAATATTGAGTCCTTTTGGTTCAAACCATTCATTGGTGCCACCATTAGAATTATCAAATCATACCATTAAACTTATATTCATTTTTATTGAGACATGACCATGATGAGAGTGAACACGACGAGGGAATATGAAGGAAAAGCCTCTTGCCTTGATACGAGAATTTAGTTTGTTAAGAGAAAAGAACAATATGAGAACAAAATTACAGAAGGGATCATGAAGATTAAAAGCAAAGATAAACAAAGAAAATTATGAGAATCACATAAAATTTACCCCAGTGTTGGTCCTTTGATTTTCATTTAATTGATTCCCCACAGCCTTTTGATGACACAGACCTTGGCTTCTATTTCTGATTCTTCAAACACACCTTCTTCAATCATTCCTTAACAATTTTGCCCCAGTATACTCAGTCGGATAAAATTACCCCAGTGTGGTGAGTGCTTGCAGAAGTTTTGGACCGTATCCTCCTCCTAGGCTGCCTTTGCAGGTTTTCAGCCTAAGGTTTCTTTACCCTAACTTTTGCCTAAGTTGCCCTTTCGGGTTTTCAACCTAGCGGGCTTTTTCTTCTGTTTTCATTGTTCTTTGCCCTAACTTTTGCCTAGGTTGCCCTTTCGGGTTTTCAACCTAGCAGACCTTTTCTTTTCTTTTGTTTTCATTGTTCTTTGCCCTGACTTTTGCCTAGGTTGCCCTTTTGGGTTTTCAACCTAGAGGGCCTTTTCTTTTTGTTTTCATTGTTCTTTTCCCTAACTTTTGCCTAGGTTGCCCTTTCGGGTTTTCAACCTAGCGGGCCTTTTCCAAGCATAGAACTTTTTCACAGCATCAGAGTTTACTGGCCTTGGTAACTCTTCCCCATCCATGTTTTGTAGAATCAAAGATCCTCCTGAGAATGCTTGTTTGACAATATAAGGACCTTCATAATTTGGCGCCCATTTTCCTCGGGCATCCTCCTGATTAGGGAGGATTTTCTTTAAAACCAGGTCTCCCGCACAAAATTCTCTAGAGTGAACCTTCTTATTGAAAGCTCTTGCTATTCTGCTTTGATACAATTGCCCGTGACAGATAGCTGCCAGTCTTTTCTCTTCTATCATGTTCAACTGCTCATATCGAGTTTTCACCCACTCAGATTCTTCTAAATCTGCTTCCATCAAGACTCTTAGCGAAGGGAGTTCTACTTCGATAGGTGAGACAACCTCCATCCCGTACACCAAAGAGAAGGGTTGCCCCAGTGCTTGATCGTATATTAGTCCGATAAGCATGTAGAGCATATGGCAGCATTTCGTGCCAGTCTTTATAATTTAAAACCATCTTGGCAGCAATCTTCTTGATATTTTTATTTGCTGCTTCAACTGCACCATTCATTTGAGGTCTATAAGGAGCTGAATTGTAGTGTTTGATTTTGAAACCATCACAAAACTTTTGAATCTCGGCACCATTAAGATTAGCAGCATTATCTGTGATTATCCTCCTTAATTTTTGCTTCTTTGGAACCATATCCGGGTATAATGGATTTTTATGTGATGCTATCTCAGGATCTAAACCTGGCATATCTTTGTAGGACCATGCAAAAACGTCCAGATACTCTTTGAATAGTGCAACCATTTCTTCACGCTCTGGGTTAGCCACTATTTTCAACTACTTTTTGTCTTCCTCGGTTCCCACATTGATCACTTCTGCAACCCCATCATTCGAGCTACTCCCTTCTTCTGATCGTTTCACCATCTTCATGAATTCTTCAATGTATCCTTCTTCCTCATCAGATTCAAGGTTTTATTCATCAACGGTCGCGAGGGAATCAATAAATGAGTTTTCAAAGTTCCTCTCCTGAGGTAAATCTTTAGTGCAAGAAGTATTCCTGGAAGAAAAAAGTCGGCAATAGGAGCAGTATAGGCAAGAGTCTTATTCATGAAAGAAAAGCTTAAACAAAGTAAAGAAATAAAACAGAGAGAAAAGAAACGATGGAACCAAAAGGAAAACACCAGACAAAGTGCTACATTCTCATTCATGTCTCAAACAAAGTAAACATCAGTTCATACTCAGTACAATAAGATAATTACTTCATGGAAAAAACATCAACAAATGGTTCAGACCGCCAATTATTGAGAACTTCATTGCTAGTAGGGAGATAGATGACAAGGTTCTCGTCCAGCTCCTCTTCAAGTGTGCTGATAGTGAAGTGAGAGGAAAATAACTTTTCGGGATTGATAACTTCGACAGCTACTGGGAAAGTCTCTGCCAGATGGGGAAGATACTTTCTCTCACCATCTTCTCCTTTCTTGTTCTCGAGAGTCATGAATTTCATCTTTTCTGCCAAGTAGGGTTGATACTCCAATCCACGCCTTCCTTCTCTCATGGCTGCTTCAATTGGTTGAGAGATCCCTTAAAGCTTAGGCCCTAGGCCTTTTCCTCTTTGATACCCATTCTTTTCCATGATGTGGATTATCACTTCATTCACATTCTTCATTGGCGGCTCCCTTTTCTTGTTCTTTGGCTTCAATACCTCAAAACTACACAGTGAATCATCTTCCATTTGCTCTGTACTTTCTACATAAGGTATTGCGGCGGGCTTTGTCAGCATAATTTCCTCTTCACCAAGGACAGTAATCATGGAACCATCTTGAATATACTTCAAACACTGATGCAAAGTCGATGGAACAACTACTGCTTCATGAATCCAAGGCCTTCCCAGAAGCATAGTATAAGCTGGTTAGATCTCCATGACCTGAAAGAGGACAGAAAAACAACTAGGCCTTATTTCGAGGGACAGAGTTATCTCCCCTAAGATTCCTCTTGCTGTCCCATCAAAGGCCCGTATGATCATTTCTTGTGGTGTCAAATCTGCCATGCTTATGTTTAGTTGCTCGAGAGTGGACATTGGAACCATATTCAATGCCGAACCACCATCTACAAGCACCTTTGAAATCACAAAACCTTTACACTTTAGGGTAATGTGTAAGGCTTTGGTGGTACTGCGGGATTTCGAAGCCACTTCATCTTCCGAGAAAGTAATCATGTTGACACGCCTTATTGGGTCCACCATATTTACCATATTCTCCATAGTGACGCCAGGCTTGACATACGCTTCATTCAACACCTTCAATAATGCCTTATGATGCGACTCTGATGTCAAGACAAGTGATAAAAGAGATATCCTCAATGGAGTTTTCTTTAACTGTTCTACCACATCATATTCACTCTGCTTCATGATCTTCAGAAACTCTTCTTATTTTCCTTTTCCTTCATCCATGGTCTCCTTTTCTTTGGATTCTTTCATCATTTCTTCTTCAACAGGGCTGTAGCATCGCCCGCTCCTTGTAATGCCTCCAATTCTCACAATATTAGTAACTTGGGCCTTCGAGGTCTCTCCCACAACTCCAGCTAGTTCAATCTTCTGTTCATAATTCCATGGTACAACATGTGTATCATCATAAGCAAAAGGAGCTGGCTTCTTCACCCTTACAATGACTCTTTCTGGGGCTGAAGCTTTATTCATGGGTGGTACTCAGACTACAACTTTTTCAACTACACTGACTTCCTCAGCAGCACCCCGTCTAGCTTGAATTACCCCCAAGGTGAGTCCCTGAACCCGGACTTTGAAATCCCAACAAGTTTCGATGTCGTGCCCCACTTGCCCATGATGATAGTCACACCTTAGATCTTCGGCATACCTCATTTCTTCTCTTGGAATTCTTACTGGTGCAACAATGTTGTATCCCACCTTCCTAATTGGGGGCCCTCTTACCTCCAAATTGTTCACCCGATTTCCATCATTATGATTTGGGATTGGATTTTTAACAATATCAGGCCCGACCTCTTCTTCAAACCCTAGCTTTCCACAAGCAATCAACCTTCTCACTGCCGTCTTAAAAGCTTTGCAATCCTCAATGGAATGTCCTGTGACATCCATGTGATACTTTCAAGTATGATTTGGATTTTGGAAACGTCCTTGGTTTTGGAAATTTGGGCGAGGCGGAGGATAGTTTGGGCGGTTTTGTGGGCATGCAGGTGGATAACAGGCGTATGATGGGCGAGCAAGGTTATATGGTTGAGGGGTAGGAATAGTGTTGATTTGGTTTTGTGGGTAAGTGTTGGTTTGTGAGGATGATTGTAACGGGTAAAGTGGGGTTTGTGTCTGGTATGGAATATATGGATTCGGGTTATATGGTGCTTGGTACTGAGGATTAAAGTTCTGTTGGTGTTGTACATAATTCACTTCAACTTCTTTCTTCTTTGGTTGGAATCCATTCCGGGATGCACTTCCTTCAACATCATTCATAGGAAGCTTTCCAGCTCTTGCTAAAAATTCAATCCTTTCACCTGCGGGGATTAGGTCGGACAAATTTTTATAGGCTGCCCCAGCCATGGCCCCTATAAAAGGCGCTCCGAGGGTTCCTAAAAGGTATGAGCACATTTCAGATAAAGTTAATGGGGGTTGAACTTGTGCAGCCAAACTCCTCCACATTTGGGCGTATTGCTTGAAGGGCTCCTCATTTCTTTTCTGCATTGTAGTCAACTGTTCACGACTCGGAGCTGCGTCCGAGTTGAACTTGTACTGGTCCATGAATAAGTCAGCCAATTCCGTCCATCGCGAGATCTTGGAATGGTCCAATTGGAGATACTATTCTAAGGTGAGGCCAGTCAAACTTTCGTGGAAAAGGCTGATAAGGAATTTGTCATCCTTGGACCAAATTGCCATCTTGGTGGCATAACTGATGAGGTGAAATCGTGGGTTCTCACTTCCATCATATTTGGAAAAATTAGGAATCTTGAAGTCCTTGGGGATCACGACATCTGTGGCGGGACAAAGTTCTTCTATTTGAAGAGGGCCGTAGGTATTTGGACCTTTTATTGCTCTTATCTGTTCTTCCATTTTCTCCATCCATTCATCTTTCATCTTATCCTTACCAGCCTGAACTCCCGCTGACTGATTGTGATTAGATACATGAGGTTGCTCCCATGTCGGTGCGGTATAGCCCGGAACTTCATGATAGGCATTTTCAAAAGGGGGGTATCCTTTTCCAATGGAAAGTGTTATTGGTGCCGTGTGATGTGTCTGGTTGGGGCCAGATATTCCCTGAATGAGACCCGTGCTAATGTTTGAAAACATTGGTGCTGTTACTATGGAAGAGATATGTTGCCTACCAAGTTCATTTGTATCTCTGTTCACACTAAGCATGCTGAGAGATTCCCTCATATCTTGCAGTATGGCTTCTAATCTTGCTTGGGTTTCAGACATTTCATTTATCCTTCCCCTCACTTCATCTATTTTAGAGCTTAAGTTTCTTCCTTCCTCAGACGTATTGGCAGCCATCCTGGTCCGAGATCTGGTATTGTGAACTCGCGTTTGATTGGTGTCACCTTTCCTAGGTCGCGCAATGGTTCCGAATTCTCAGAAGGATGTAGCTCTGTAAAGCATCCAAGAATCTCATTAGTAAACCCAATTTTTTTTTTTTTGTGTTTGTGTGTGTATGCATGTGCAAGTTAACACCCTTTGTTTGATCGCGAGAGTGCTCCTAGGAAGACTGTCGTATACACCTATAGCAAGAATACTCATCCTACAATCATATCTAGTGGTATGGTTCCCTCTAGCTTGAATGCAGTTGGTGTCAAGTCCAAGGGAGAATCCACTCCTCGATAGACCACACCCGTACTAGCAACGTTCTTATTTTTACTCAGAAAACACGTCGTTTTTAGGGTAAAAATATAGCTGATGACGTATCTAAGGGAGAACGCACTCCTCGATAGATATAATCTAAAAAAATGCTCGAAAGACATTGATAAAAACTTCCATTCCATTATAAATATTTCGATACAAATCATGAGTCTTTGATCAAAATAAAAGAAACACATTGATAGTTTCCATCTCTCTCCGAGGCACAAAGCACTTCGTTAAGAGTGTCATTTTCTTTTTCCTGAACCCTTTGGCAAGTTTCCCAAAATGATTGAAGAACTCAGTCACCTTTGGTGGTATCTGAAGGAAATGGTTCATATGAATGTGGATGGATGCTTCTTCAAATCGCTCCACCAGCTGGGAAGTGTGATATTGGAGCTTATTCATCATGTCCTCGTATTTTCTTTTCCATTTCTAGTACTCTTTTCGGAACCAAACTTTCCAATTTTTTGTTATAAGATGAATACCATAGTCTTCCAACAAAGAGGCACAAGCGGAAAGACAAAAAAAGAGTATAGTGAAACAAATATATCTTGCATGATTCATGTTGTATGAGGCCCAATGGGGTTGAAAACCCTGACGGGTATGCTGCCAATGCATCACCTTCATTTTGACATATCGCCTATTAGATGTGCAATAATATTCGAATATGTCATTCAGGTTTGAGGCGGTAATGTGACGCCCCCTTTGTCCTAAGCCAGGTAAAACCTAAGGATGGACACACCCTAAGTTAGGACTCTAAACAGGTCGGCCACTAGGTTTGCTCTATTAGTAAAATCACACTATCAAATCACCCCAAGCTTATTCAATTGCTTGTCCTCAAGCAATCACTAAGGCCAGAAGAGATAAATAATCAAAGCATGGATAGTGAATCAAGAACCCGAGTAGTAACTAATCCAAGTGACAGACATTTTCAAATAATTCAGCAAGTGACAATCAGTTTCAAGTCCAATTAGAGCTTAGGTTTCCTAGACTCATATTCTCACTGATTCGGGCACTCTTTCTCACCTGAAGGTCACCCCAAGCTTGTTCATTTGCTTGGATCTCTTTCTCACCTCACTCAAGTGTTTAGGGATAGATGACAATTCGCTCGATTTCCTCAAGGAATGAATTCTACCATAAGCTTGACTATCAACCAAATCTCTACTTTATTAATGAAAACAATTAAGAATCAAGAGGTATTTTGCTTTGGTTGTAACGGGGCCATGGGATTTATCGTTAGGTGGGGAAATCAAGAAAAGGGGATTTTAAAAAGGCTACACAAAACAGCAAGCATTGCAATTCAGGACACCTTCTAAAATCCCTTTTTGAGTTTCGACTCATTTTTCCACCTTTCTTTCTTTCTTTTCATTTCATTTCTCATTTCTTTTTGTCATCCCCTTCTCTATATTTTTGTTTTCTTTTTCTTTTGTTTTTCTTTTATTTGGAGAAGGGGAGATTTTTCCACTCAAGAGAAATCTTTTTTTGATTCTTTCATCCCATATTTTTTTTCAACTACCTTTTTACCCTTTTTGTAATACTTTAGAAGGTCCTATCAAGAATTATTCAACAATATATTTCAAGGTACCAAGAAAAGTATTTTTATTCTTTCAGGCTCAAAATTGGGCAACTAAGGGGTAGCATTTCATCAATCAAAGCTCAGAAGGCCGGAAAAATACCTAGTGCCTCAATCATTTTCAAAAATGTTTTCAAAAATTTTAAGCTTCAAAACGGTTTCAAGTCAAGTTCTAGAGAATACAAACCAAGAGGAATAACACTGTAACACAAGGAATGGGGTAGATTTGGTGAGTACCCTTTTTGGCTCAAAATCTCACATTTTAGTAGCTCAAAAATCAATGAGAAACACAAATCTACGGAACCATATGCTAATTATCAACTATCAAAAGATTATCTCAAATTTTTTTTATTTGTAGCCTTATCACAAGAACAACAAATTGGGTTCAAAAATTCACTATCTCAATTTAATTGGCACTCAGTTCTCACAATTGGATGCAAAATCTAAGCAAGGGCAATATGATCATGTGATCATGCAAACTATTCCTATATGAATACAACATGCAAAATACAAATGTAAAATACCCCTACCCCAAGCTTAAGAATTTACATTGTCCCCAATGTAAACAATCAAGTTGGAGAGAGGAGAAAAATGGAACGACTTACCGAGGCGGCAGCGGGTGCTGGCTAACATTCCAGTCAGAAACTTGTTGGGAAATGCATCACGGCCGTGAACCTCATCACGGGCAGGCCGTGATCAATTCTGGTTCTCAGGGCTGGCCTATCACAGCCGTGACCTCCATCACGGCTAGGCCGTGATGCTCTCTGATCTTTAGGGTCCTTCCATCATGCCCGTGATCTGTATCACGGCTAAGCCGTGATCCTTTCTATTCTTCATAGTTGACTCATCACGGCCGTGACCAGTGTGACGGCCTGGGCGTGATGGCTGCTGACTTTGCTTTGTCTTCTTGCTCTTCCATCCTTCTTTCCCTGAAATCACTTGGCAAATCTCAATTTATTATTTTTCCTCTTGATCTTCTCAAATTATTCAAGAGGTTAAAATCAAAAACAAAAACTAACTAAAGAAAATGAAAATAACTAAAGAGAAGGGTTAAGAAACTTCGGTTGCCTCCCAATAAGCGCTTCTTTAACGTCACTAGCTTGACTCATTAGAAGCATCCACCTGGATCCCATAGCCTGTAGTATAAGGACCAATTGGTGCTCAAGATGTGGGATCCTCCACCCGGATCCCATGGTTTGTGGAGTGGCAATTGCAGGAGTAATATGACTCTATCCACAATTCCACCTAACCAGTGTGTGAAAACTCCATTGACCTCTGCAATTATGAACTCACTTCCGCTCGGGTCAAGTGGAATTTTCAAGAGGAAGTTTGCCAGACAAGTGGAAGGGACTAATTTAGCAGTGTCCACACATGCATGTAAGCCGACATATTTGTCCAATGCAGAAAATTCAGATTGCTCAGCAAGCATGGTAGAGTCCACTACCACTTCATCTACATTTTGAACTATCCCCCAAACCAGATTTTGCTCAAATTGTGCTTCCTCTGACTCCTGTACTAACTGTTTGCAAATCTCCTCAACTTACGTTTTGAAGTTCTGCTTCACAGTTTCGATACTATCACAATTGGCTCTTGCCTTGGCCTCAAAGATGGATAGTTCTTGGGAATATTGTTCTAGAGCAGCTTTCAAAGGTGTTTGCTCCTTCCATTCGCATTCCTCTTCTTGTTGCTCTTCTACCACCACCACTTCATCTACATTCACGTCCGTGATAGCAAGTAGATTCTCTTCAATTTGAATTCCATGTGGCTTTTCTGCTAGCAATTTAGAGAATTCACTAGCTTGTTCTTCCAACTTTTGAAAGATGTCGCTTAGCGATGCTACTATATTACTAGCATTTTTCCCTGCTCGCATCTCAGCCCTCTGAATCATGGAACCAACTTCGTCCTGGCTACGCTCTATGCTCAAGCTCAAAGGATAAGCATCTATATCCCCAAGAATCTCTAGCAGATCAGGATCCAGCTCGAAGTGTGGTGGTGGTTGCAAGGATGACAAATAGGACTTCCATTCCTCCTTGGAGTAAATCTTCACGTGCTTATCAGTGATACCATCAAACACGATCCAATCAAGTTGAGATTCCCAAGTTGGATGGTAATGATAGTCCATGTGTTTCCTTAACCTTGCACAAACAAACACTCAAAAGAAAAAAAATCAAATCTGTACAGAGAAAATGTCAAATATATATACAGAAAAATAAAAGATAAAAATGTCTAAATTAGTTGCCTCTTTTGTTACTAATGATATTGGCAAAACCAATCCCCGGCAACGGCGCCAAAAACTTGTTGACGAAACTGGGTAAGTATACCCAGTCGTGCAAGTAATACGGTGGTGAGGCCGATATCGTTCCCACGAGGATTGGATGTCAATTACCAATTCACAAATTCAGCAACTATCTAGACTATTCAGAGAATTCAAAACAAAAAAAACAAAACGAATAAAATCTTTCTGTAATTTTTATCGAATACTTGGAATGCGAAAAGGGTATGTTGGGATTAAACTTCACCAAACCTCTGCCTCATGCACTACCAGGACTAGATACCTCCCATTCATGCTTCAAATATTAAAATCAATCCACTAAATTACTCAAGCCCCGATTCCTCGGATGACAAGAGCCTAAATCCACTAATAGACCCTAATTCCTTAGGTGGCCTATATTAATGAATTTGCATTAAGATTAGGGATTACGCGATTACTAGTAAACCAAACTCCATTCCTAGATGCAAGGATTACTAGGTGATTAATTCTAGTTCTGGTTCTGATACGAATTTCCCAATTGCATACCAAAACACTAATCAAGTCATGGGGGTGCTAGCCACAACAGGCATTAGGCGAAGGAAATTAATCACTAATAGAGAAACATAAACATAGATTAATCAGTCAAGACAAATACATGAAGTTTAGTTTAGTTACATCTAATCCCAACAAACGGGGATTAGCTACTCATAATTACAGAGAAAGCCAAAACCAGAGAAATAGGAGAAGAGGAGAGAAGAAACTCCATGGGACCTTTCCACCGTCGTCACAGCAGTCCCTCTCATCGGCTCCCTTCTAGGGTTGGAACCCTCTTCGCAGCCTCCAAGTATCCTTTAGGTTAAAAGTCAGTCTGAGAGTCTGTGTCAGAGACCTCCCATCCCGAATCCTCTTTTTCAGTTTGTTCTGTGCTCTATTTATAGAGAGGCCACGCGTCACGGCCGTGACGTGTTTTGGAGTGGGCGCGCTTTCGAATTTGGAGCATCACGGCCGTGAGCCTCATCACGGCCGTGAGCCTCATCACGGCTAGGCCGTGATCGGTTCTGCTTGGCCTGTCACGGCCGTGATGGGCATCACGGCTAGGCCGTGACAGCTTCTGACTTTTGCCTTCAATCTTCTCAGTTTTCTTGATCATGGCCGTGATGGTCATCACGGCCAGGCCGTGATGGGCTCTGCTTGGATCATTTTCTTCACTTTTCAAGCTCCATTTCATCCAAGCTCCATCAAGGCTAATTCTGAGCATTTTTCCTTAAATTCCTATAAAACAACACCAAGAAACCGCTTCACCCATTCCAAGGGAAAAACTAAGTAAAATCAAATAAAGAATGCCTAATCTATATGAAAAATGCATGCAAAAGTGTACAGGAAACATGATGTAAAATCACACTATCATAAACCCATTTTTTTTTTTTTTTGTGTTTGTGTGTGTATGCATGTGCAAGTTAACATCCTTTGTTTGATCGCGAGAGTGCTCCTAGGAAGACTGTCGTATACACCTATAGAAAGAATACTCATCCTACAATCAAATCTAGTGGTATGGTTCCCTCTAGCTTGAATGCAGTTGGTGTCAAGTCCAAGGGAGAATCCACTCCTCGATAGACCACACCCGTACTAGCAACGTTCTTATTTTTACTCAGAAAACACATCATTTTTAGGGTAAAAATATTGTTGATGACGTATCTAAGGGAGAACGCACTCCTCGATAGATATAATCTAAAAAAATGCTCGTAAGACATTGATAAAAACTTCCATTCCATTATAAATATTTCGATACAAATCATGAGTCTTTGATCAAAATAAAAGGAACACATTGATAGTTTCCATCTCTCTCCGAGGTCCGCAAAGCACTATGTTAAGAGTGTCATTTTCTTTTTCCTGAACCCTTTGGCAAGTTTCCCAAAATGATTGAAGAAATCGGTCACCTTTGGTGGTATCTGAAGGAAATGGTTCATATGAATGTGGATGGATGCTTCTTCAAATCGCTCCACCAGCTGGGAAGTGTGATATTGGAGCTTATTCATCATGTCCTCGTATTTTCTTTTCCATTTATAGTACTCTTTTCGGAACCACACTTTCCAATTTTTTGTTATAAGATGAATACCATAGTCTTCCAACAAAGAGGCACAAGCGGAAAGACAAAAAAAGAGTATAGTGAAACAAATATATCTTGCATGATTCATGTTGTATGAGGCCCAATGGGGTTGAAAATCCTGACGGGTATGCTGCCAATGCATCACCTTCATTATGACATATCGCTTATTAGATGTGCAATAATATTCGAATATGTCATTCAGGTTTGAGGCGGCTATGTGACGCCCCCTTTGTCCTAAGCCAGGTAAAACCTAAGGATGGACACACCCTAAGTTAGGACTCTAAACAGGTCGGCCACTAGGTTTGCTCTATTAGTAAAAATTGGGACGGGTCTAGACCTCTAAAAGTCATGGTCCCCAGATTGCCCTTATAAGGATCTGATTCATGAATCTAACCACAAGTAGGGATAAACCCCCTCAATATGACTATTCCATGATCTCATGTACAATCTGAGTGGTGAACCGACAAGTATCAGGGAGGTACAAGACCTCTTCAATGACAATGTCGGAGCACGGCCTAATCCTTGGGTTTTTGAGAAAGCTCGGGTATAAAGCTAAGAGTGTGTGTAATATGTGATAGTGATGTGTGTGAAGGGGGCATACAAACCTGTAACACTTAAAAATAAAAAGAAAAGAAAAGACAAGAAAAACCTGCAAAATAAAAACATAGGTATAAATAAAAATGGTTATAAGTCCTCTACCCTATTGTTAAAATATAGGAGAAAAGGAAAAGAAAGGAGGAGGAAACAAAAACATTGTTAGTGAAACATATACAAAAATAACATGAGTTAAAATGTATATACAACTAATTTTTCTCATTTAAATAAAAGAAAAACCCAAACAAAAAGGGCAATCCAAACAAACATCTCTAAAAATAAAAACAGCAAGATATAGCAATAAAAAAGGTAAAACAAATAAGCTACAAGTTATTAAAAATTTTCAAAACTATTTTTTACGGGCTTGACTCTCTTAAAGGAATTCCCCAGTGGAGTCGCCATCTGTCGTGACCGAACAAAAAGAAAAAAAATTTTCTTTTGAAAAAAAACCTGAAGTCACCACCAACTTTTTTAATTTCGGGAAAGTTGGAAAACTCTAAAAAAAACTTTGGGTTCGGGAGTCGATTACGTCTAGGGAAGGCATGGAGACTTAACCCTACGGCACCCTAGAACATCCATAAAAATGGTGACCCAAGATTAGTTGTGTAAATTATTAATAACTTTGAAAATATTTGTTTTACCCCGAAAATCATTTAAAGGAAAAAAATCATTTTTAATTTTAAGATATTTTGTATTTTTCATCAGTTTTAAATTTGTGAAATTTTTTTATTAAACCTAAATGAGGTTGAACATGGCACGTAAGTCCACAGGGCATCCTCTAAATCTAAAGGGATAAGCATGACACTTGCCATAGAGCAACCCAAGAATAACATTGATTTAATTGAGTATTTAGAAAAATATCACATAGGAATTAGGAAGAGAAATGTTATTTCATGATCTCATTTTTTATTTTATTCTACCTTTTTGATTGAATGTTGAAAAGTTCTGAATAGGTTGAACATGGCACATAAGTCCATAGGGCAACCTTTATTCTAAGGTATTGAATATGGCAACCAAGTCCATAGGCCATCCCTAAATAAAACAAGTTCAATTATTTATTTATCAAAAGGTAATTTTCTTTGTTTGGTAAAAAGAGAACAAACCGGTTGAATGGGATTTAAGTGATCATCTTTTATTTTTATGTAAAAAAATAGTTTTGCCTTATGAAAATAGAACAAAAATGAAACATTTTAAGTGTTTAGTAACAATATAGCCATATGAAGGCTACTAATGTATCATGCATTTCAGCATATGACAGCAAACAATGAAACAGGAACCCTACGATACACCATTTCTGAAACAGACATAAGAACTCATATAGCAAATATCATACTAACTCATTTAGTTTCAATATCCATGATTTTTCTTTTCATCATAAACAGAGACACAGAAAAATAAGAATGTCAAGAGAAACTCACGAATAATATCAACAAAGAGAACAAGGATTACCAAATGAGAGCAGAATAACAATGATTTGGCTTCACTAGTGCAATAAGTGCTTTTTACGTCAGTTAAAATTGATTTTATACGTCAGAATATTGTCGGACGTAAATACAACTGACGTTAATAATTAATATTTTAATGTCAGTTGTTTGAACAACTGACGTTAAATATAAAACTATTAACGTCAGTTCTTTAACACAACTGACGTTAATGTTGTTCAAACTAACGTCAGTTCTAAGAACTGACGTTACAAGTTTTATTTTTAACGTCAGTTTCCTAATACAACTAACGTTAATAGTGTACTGTATATTTTATAAAATACTATTAACGTCAGTTGTTTGATACAACTGATGTTAATAGATTTTTTAAAAAATTCAGTTTTATAATATCACTCCCCTCAACGATTCCTGCATTCAGTAAATATCCCAGTAACACAGAATATCACACACATTACAGAATTGCAAACACTACCCTTAAATTTCAATATTAACTAAAAGAAAAGAAATATACAAAGGAACAATGGGGGGACTTAAAACCAAAACCCATGTATAGGAAAAACATAACTATCTACAAGTATATAAATATAAATTTTAGTCTCTAATGTCTAAAAACAAAACTACCAATCTATGTATATATATATATATATATATATATATATATATATATATATATATATATATATATGTTATTAATTAGTTTCTAAAGTCTAACAAAAAAACTATTCATCTAAGTATTTGTTGGACGTTCTTCACTGATTCTCGCCGCTTATATAACGAGAATTTGCAATCAGAACTTATCTACCTGCTCAACTATCCAAGGAAGCCATGCAAGCATCTGCTCAAAGATTCTGAGAGACAGATGGGTCTCTGGATAAATAGAGAAGGCAATGCATAGCATGCTAAGTGCAGATAATGCAATATCCGGTTTCAAAGAACTAGGTTCGACAGCAGGAGAATTTAATGATCGAACAAATGATAGAAGAGACTTATTCATATGGTTAGCATAATCTTCCACTAATTGGCAAGTAACTATACGAGTATATTTGCATTCCACCTCAAGACTGACATCTGCAACAACAATTTCTTCATTTAATTTTTGTCGCTTGATCTTTAAATTATCCATATCCTTAATGGGCCTCTTTTGGCCAAGCCTCCTGCTTTCGATTGACTTATCATCAGATGCTAACTTGGTCAAAGTCTTGTTTCCTTGGATCCCCCCAACGAGACATGGACCAAGAGTCGTTAGAGCTACTTGAAAGCACTCTATTAGGGGCAATAATGGTTCTGGATGATAGAGCATAGAAATGAGATATTCTGGCTTCCAGATATGAGGGGGGCACACTTAAGCAATCCTAGCATAGACACTGCATAGTGAACTCTGAAAAAGACTAATATCATATCCTCTTGACAGATTCACAGACTCAAACCTATCAGCTTCCATGTTCGGGGGTTGGGGGTATGAATAGATGAGTTCCCAAGTTAACTAAGCTGTTATAAGGAAATGCAAGCAGTGATATAAAGTATAAACCTTAAGTTCCTGGCTTTTGGTTCTGCACACTGATTGGAGGAATACGCTGATGAAATCAGCAGCTGTTAACTTGACAACATCTTCTGGACTGCTAGAGTAGAGTGCCTACCCTTCTCTACCTTACACTAGAATCAGGCGTAGGTGCGATCGGGTCCTGCGTAGGCCCCACAATGTCCTCCCGTGCATGTGGGCCATCCGATTGATCCATATGTATGCCTGTTCAGAAACGATATATATTTATTAAAATAGGTTATAACTAAAAATAAATACAGAAGTATAAATAAAAATAAATGTATACTAAGTTTAAACTACCTATATCAATATCCCTTCGTGATGATCATCAAGAGTGGCATGTACATCGTCCACCTGTGTCTCCTCGATTATAGTAGGCATGCTTGTTGAAAAAGAAGGAGTCTCAGGAATATCAAGATTTGAATCTTGATTTTCATCACTACCATTATACATGCTTTTTCCATGGAGAACCACTGACAACCTTTTGTTAGAAGGATCAGTGATGTAGAACACTTGTTTTGCTTGGGAAGCCATTATGAAAGGCTCATTTATATGACCTAACTTGTTGAGGTCTACGAACCCCAATTCGTCAGTTTGTACACCACCGTTACTATCAACCCACTTACATTTAAAAACCGGCACCGTAAGCTTAGTGTAATCGAGCACCCAAATATCTTCAATATATCCAAAGTAAGGTGTCGGTGCTTTAACGGGTTTTGTGTCCTTTGCACTAGAGAAGTGCATTGCTTCGACCATGATCATAACCCCACTATTTTGCATGGTACTCTTGTTATCTTGTTCCTTTATATAAAAGGAAAAGTTATTGATGTCGTATCCGCTCCAACATATGATGTTGAAGCTAGGCCCACGTGCTAGCCATCTTATGTCATCAGAAGTAGTACTACCATCCTTAAGCATTTCTTCCTTGAACCATGGTAAGAAAGTCTTGTTATGCTTGTTCAACAACCACCTTTCGCTCATTCAAGGGTTTTCTTGATTGAATTTTCTTTTATGTTCAAATAAGAAAGGTTGAACAGAATCGATGTTGTTCAATACATACAAATGTGCTTGAAGCACTTCCTCCCGACCCTTGCTATTAATTCTTAAGCCATGTGTACCCTTACCTTGACATCTTATCTCATCATGTCGAGGCTTGGGAACCCCTATAGGATCCGTGTTATGAAGGTAGTCCGAACAAAACTCAATAGCTTCTTCTGCAACATACCTTTGAACAATAGATGCTTCCGGATGATGAGGATTATTCACGTACCCTTTAAAGATCTTCATATAGCGCTCAACTGGGTACATCCATCTCAGAAAAACCGGCCCACATAATCTAATCTCCCTCACCAAATGAACAATTAAGTGAACCATTATGTCGAAAAAGGAAGGAGGAAAATACATCTCCAAATGGCACAAGATTGTAGCAGCCTCAACTTCCAAGTCATCCAACATACGGGGGTCAACGAATTTGCTACATATAGAATTGAAGAATGAGCACAACCGAGTAATGGCATGTCTCACATTTTTTGGAGCAATACCACGAATAGCAACGGGCAGAAGTTGTTGCATCAAGATGGAACAATCATGAGACTTTAAGCCAACCAATTTAAGATCACTAGAGACAAGCCTCTTCATATTTGAAGAGTAACCATGTGGAACTTTGATGCCCTGAAGACACCCTCATAAACTTTGTCTCTCTTTTTTTGACAAAGTATGACATCTTTGGCGGCAAATAAGTCCGCTTACCATCCTCAACAACTGGAGCTAATTGCTCTCGTATACGCATAGCAACGAGGTCGAGACGAGCATTCACACCATCCTTTGTCTTGCCCTGAATGTTGAGAAGCGTCTCGATCACACTATCACACACATTTTTCTCCACATGCATCACATCAATGCAGTGTCTGACATCAAGCTTGTGCCAGTATGGAAGATCAAAGAATATCGACCTCTTCTTCCATATGTTTTTCTCAGCAGCTTTACCATTCTTTTTGGACTTGCCAAATATAACATCGATGCCCTTTACCCTCTAATAAACCTGCTCTCCAATTAAGGCCACCGGAGCTTCTTCTGTCTCTTGGTATCCATTAAAAGCTTTTTTCATCTTACGATATGGGTGATCACGTCTAAGAAATCTCCGATGCCCAAGGTAAACCGTCTTCTTTCCATGATGCAACTGAGTGTAGCATGTGCCTTCTTCACATATAGGGAATGCTTTATGCCCCTTGACACTGTACCTGGACAAGTTACCGTATGCTGGAAAGTCGTTGATGGTGCAAAATAACATGGCACGAAGCTTGAAAGTCTCATGAGAATACCTATCAACTACATCAACACCTTCCACCCACAGTGTTTTCAAGTCTTCAATCAAGGGACTTAGATAAACATCTAAGTCATTTCCCGGTTGCTTTGGGCTCGAAATTATCATAGACAACATCATGTATTTGCGCTTCATGCACAACCAAAGGGGCAGGTTGTAAATTATCAACAGAACAGGCCATGAACTATGAATACTACTCATGTTACCATAAGGATTCATTCCATCCGTAGCAAGTCCAAGCCTTAGGTTTCTTGGCTCATCGGCGAAATCCGGAAACATAGTATCAATATTCTTCCATTGCATAGAATCAGCAGAATGACGAACCTTTCCATCACGTTTCGTCTCATCATTATGCCATCTAAGATTCTTCACATCTTTCGCATTGGCAAACAATCGCTTGAACCTTGGAATTATTGGAAGATACCACAACACCTTCGCAGGAGGACCCTTTTTTCTCACATCATCAAGATCATCATCATCATCACCACCCTTCACTTTGTATCGTGATAACCCACATTTGGGGCAATCGTGATTGTCTTCATGAACACCGGTGTACAATATGCAATCATTGGGGCATGCGTGTATCTTCTTATACTCCATAGCCATTAGACACAATACATTCTTGGCCTCATAGTTACGGTCAGTCAATGTGTTGTCCTCCGGAAGCAAGTCTTTCAACACTTCAAGCAATTCCATGAAGCTTTTATCGGTCCAACCATTTCTCGCCTTCACACAAACCAATTTTAGCACCGCCGACAACCGTGCATGAGTAGTACACCCTGGATATAAAGGCTTATCCGCATCACCGCACAACCTATCATACACATGAGCTCGATGAAAATATTCTTGTCCAATATCACGGATCATGTCCTCTACTCGATCGTCCTCCATATCTACGTCAACGTCCTCACTTTGGGAGACACTTGTCGTACTACTCAACAACACATCACCATGCCATATCCATCATGTATAACTCAAGCAAATCCCTTCACAAATCAAATGAGTACGTATATCCTTCACCCTACATTTCCTCATATTCAAACACTTGACACAAGGACAACAGAACATTCCATTACTATTAGGAACATTCCTTTGAGTAAATTCTATAAATTCTCCCACCCCCTTCAAATACTCAGCACTAGTGTGCTTACAAACCATCCAACTACGATCCATAACTAGATAGGTTCTGTAGATATATAAAACATATATCCAATATAAGGACAATACGGGAGATTGAAGACTAGTTTTTGAAATCCTAATTGAAAACTAGTTTTTGAAATCCCGTCAACCATGTATATCTTATTTGACTAACTGCCTAAAACAAAATTTCCACGGTAATCTCACATCATTCTTCTCATCAAGTAGGCAACAACACATATTAGGACTATTGCTATATCTAGTACTATAACCACTCAGCCATATGAATCAATCAAGAGAGCATGATATATACAAGCAAGGCGTTTAAAAATTATTTCAAATTTACACAATTTTCAGGTTTCTTAAGACAAAAGAAATAAGCAGATGAAGATAAATTAACAAAACAGAATACCAATGAGCAATATATTGTTGATGTCACATGCTACAAGCAACTCTAAATTTCTTCCCATTTTGAAATAGGTCATGATAGCAGAAGAAAAACAAGAGAAAACACAAAACCCACGACCAGAAATAGAGACATTCCAAACAACTCAAACTCACAGTTTCAAGTTTCAACTACAGAGACTACAGTTTCAACATACACTCAAAACAAAAAATAAAAAAATGAGCCCTAAAGACTCACCAGAAATAGGTGCTCGCGTGGTGGTGGGGAGGGGAGCTCGAGTGGTGGCCAACGTTCGATGTGGTTACTGAGAGCAGAGGGACAAAGAGAGTTAGTGCGCTGGAAAGGGAAAGAGAGATGTCAAGTTATTGCAAAGAATGAGCAGGAAAGATAGAGTTAGGGTTAAGAGTGTACCTCACGGTGGTGGCGAAGAAGCCCTCGCGGTGGTTACGGTGGAGAGGAGCTCGCGATTAGGGCAGAGTGAGAGTGAGAGTGAGAGTGAGAGTGAGAGTGAGAGTGAGAGTGAGAGTGAGCGTGATGAAAAGAGAAGAACAGAGACGTACAGAGCGAGGTGAAGAAGGCGCGCGGGTGTAAATATTATAATAAAAAATAAAACAACAGTTTACGTCAGTTGTTTAATACAACTAACGTTATAAGTCATTTTTAACGTCAGTTGTCTTAAACAACTGACGTTAAAAGTGTTAATAATTCTTGCAAATCACTTTTAACGTCAGTTCATTACACAACTGATGCAAATAGTGATTTAATATTTACAAAACTGCCACCGGCTCATTTTTAACGTCAAACATATGGTCAACTGACGTAAAACGTTCTCGTATATTACATTATTTCCACTAGCGCTTTCTCCCAGTAGTAAAATTTTAAGATCAAAACCCTTACATTTAAGTTTCACTGACTCTTTTAACTATCTCTTCTTCTGAAAACTTGGAACCACTCTAATGACAGAGAAAAGAAAAAAGAAACTGGAACCCTATCTCTTTTTCTTCACAAAGAAAACATCAGACAAAAATCTCTCTCTCTGTGTCTTCCTATCCTTCCTCCGTATCTCCTCTTTTTCTGCCTTTTGTTCCCCCACTGTGTCCTTTGTTCTTCGTGTCTCAATTTATAGATGGAGGAGAGGGCTTCATGCTTCTCCTTACCCAGCGGCTTCAAGGTTGGTCTCATGAAATACGGAGCTTGGGCGGCTCTGAGCAGAGATCGCGTGTGTCCAGATGGAGGTGGCGCGAGCAGAGGAAAGGAGGCGATTTGATGTGAAGGTTGCGTGTTTGAAGAGGGAAGGAAGTGTGGTGTTGTTAAGAGAGTGGAGGAGATGAGGGAGAAGAAGGACCAATGGGTAGAGGAGGTGTAGGGGCGGTTGGAGAGTGGGAGGAGATGAGGTTTTGTCTGATATGTAAAATGGGGTTTTTTAGGTTTAGGAGAAGTAACTCAATCTCTTTTCTTCTTTTTGCTGATTGTTCTTTTCTCCTTCTTTTCTTCCTCCTTTCTTCATTATTATTTTTTAGCCTCCACTTTGAAAATAAAATTACAGTGGACGGAACCTCCTCGTCGAATAGAAAATTATAAAATTGCAGTGGACGGAACCTCCTCGTCCAACAGAAAATTAGATCAATGCAGTGGACGAGACCTGCTCGTCCAACAGAAAATTAGATCATTGCAGTGGACGGAACCTCCTCGTCCAACAGAAAATTATAAAATGATAAAATTGCAGTCGATGGAATCTCCTAGTCCAATAGAAAACTAGATCATTGCAGTGGAAGTATAAAATTACAGTGGACGGAACCTCCTCGTCCAACATAAAATTAGATCATTGTAGTGGACGGAACCTCCTCGTCCAACATTAAATTAAATAATTGCAGTGGACGGAACCTACTCGTCCAACAGAAAATTATAAAATTGCAGTGGACGGAACCTCCTTGTCCAACAGAAAATTAGATCATTGCAGTGGACGGAACCTCCTCGTCCAACATTATTTTCTTTTTCTTCTTTCTTTCTTCACTATTATTTTTTAGTCTCCCTAAAATATAATAATAATAAAATTAGAATAAAATAACATGAAGACGGACAAAAAATGGGTGTTCACACGGCTCTATATGTTTTATATCTTTACTACCTTGAATATGATTTAATGCAATCCGGTCCACAATGAATTTATTTCAAATGATTGATATTTATTTCAAATGAATATTTGTTCTTCCCATTTGTCTTTATCCGATTTAATGTCTTGTTTCCTAATGAGAAAGTTCATAGTACTATCAAGGAAATACAAAAAGCAAATAGTAAAATTGGAATTGAAAAACGATATGTACGATGACATCTTTATTGCTGGACAAAAGCTGGGTTATACACAAAGGAGGAAAAAAAGCTTTTAAGGTACAACTGCTCAGAACAGTGAGCTTCCATTTTGTGATTTTCTGATAACCAAGGATACTTTTCAACATAGCCAAAATCAAGCTATCAGTCTCCACGGATATCATGCATTAAATGCTATCTCTAAACGGGATTATTCAAAGTAACCGTTGAAGAATTACAAGAGAAGAAGAAGGTCACTATATAAATAGAAGACCTCAGATACTGAAGAAAGTACTCTTACCTGCAAGAACTTTTGCTAGCTAACAACTCCTGCCTATACAATATTTGCGAGAGCATGCTCTTATTTATTCTTTAAAAAGGCAAAAGTCTGTAATCTCTTAGTTTGAATATTGTGAAAATATTCAACAGATCTCAAACTTTCATATCCTCACACTTAGTTAGTTAAGTAGATCAAAGTTGTAAATCTCTTTGTTAGAGTTAGAGCATGAAGAGGCTTGGTAGAGAAAGAATACTTGTAGCCTGAAGAGGTGTTGAATACTTGTTTGTAACCTATTTGGAGAATAGTGGAGAAAATCCTTCAAGTTGAAGGGACTGGACGTAGCTCATGGTTGGAAGAGAGTGAACCAGGATAAAATCTCTTGCGTGAATTTTCTATCCCTAAACTCTTCAGTTTTATTTGCTTATACTAGCTGTGGGGTTTTGATATTGGTTTTGTTAATCTTTTAAAAAGGATTTCTTGTGTGCTTTATCTCTTTATCTTCTGCTTGTGAAAAAGTTGTTCAAAAAGGGTTTTTGCGAAAATAATTAACAAACACAATTCAACCCCCCTTCTTGTGTTTGCCTGTGTCAATTTCACACATGATTTAAGAGGATTAGTTGAACATTAGTAATAATCAAAGAGGAACACTTAACACATAGTGTTACATTAGTATTGTAATATCATTTAAAAATAAAAATAATATTCAATTCTTTGCACTCAAATTATAGATAAAATTGTTTCAATGTTTTTCTTTGATCACTTGTGTCTATAAATAAAAAGACTTGGAGATGAATGAGTACTACCATTATGGGTGAGAAGGAAATATTGAAAGCCATGTGTGAAATAAGTTAAAAAAATGTTTGACACAGTAGACTTAATTTGAGATAAGGGAAAAAAAAAAGTTTGGTACATATAGAGACACAATTCAAGTTATTAATGATAACAATGTTATCAATAATAATAGTAATTGATGACCCGTGCATCGTGACGGGTGCAAAAATACTAGTAAAATATAAAATTTGGATAGCCTTTTTTACTGTACATTGAGGTGGCAACATGTCAACAAAAAATTTGGAAAGTTTTATTTTTTATTCTTATATTTTTATTGTTATTTTATTTTTTATTTTCTTTGGTTTAACTTTTTAAGCAATTATAATTGGCTTTGTTTCTTTATTAATGTTTGCTTCATCTACATGGCTTGCATTTATTTGGATTGTACATTTGACAATCATCAATGTGTTTGACTAAACTTTCTTTTCTCTTTCTATTTGGACTCTTGACAATTTATTTTTTAATCAAAAGAAAAATTATAAATAATAAAATATTTCTTCTCCTACTTACATTGGTATTGAATATTATCAATAATTTCCAATGTAATTAATTTACTTAAAGCAACTAAAAATAAATTGTTATACATGAATTATGATAAACAAAGATTCCTAAATTATTATCAATAAAAGTTGTTATCATAACTTTAGTTCATATTAATAAAATATGGCATCTATTTCAAATGTTACATTTTAAAGTAAATAAAATAAATTTTTTATATTTATAATTTTCTGGTATCCATAATTATAAGACGTTTGGGGAAAATAAGATTACTTTATAGATATATCATATATATTTTTTCCTTGACATGAACTTTATAGATATATGTTAAAATCCGTGTTTGAGCTACTGATAAATCTATGTAATTAGAATATTTATATATTTATATATATTTCAAAGTAAATAAATAATTCCAAGACGATGAATGATTTCCCAATGTAATTTACTCAAATCTTTGAGTTATTTCTCCTATATTCCCGATGTGAGCTCCAAACATGATTTTCTTTGAAAATAACCTTGTTTGGTAATAAGATAAAGTGTTTAGATCAAATTAGAATGTGTGTTTGATCATGTGTAATTGATTTCTTAATTTCTGGTTGTTGCGCGTTGTTGGATTCCCTCTCTGAGACGTTTGACACGGCTATGCTTGCTTGATGGAGTAGATATGAGCTAACGTGAGCATTAAGACGAGGATCCTTTACTTATCTTCAAAGGTAAGGGGAGCTTGCCTGAGGGATTTTTCTTAATAACCATTTGCTTTTAGTGTAGTCTGTATAATTTATGTGGTTGTGGTTATCTGTTTATGTTGTTTATCTGTGTATCGGTGTTTGATCTGTTTTTAAATTATTTGATTATCTGCAGTTGTATATTAGATTGCTATGATACATGATCGGTGACATAATTTTGATAACTGTTGTTGAATGTTGTTTGTGAGTGTTGTTTGAGAAGCCTGACAGTGGTCAGTGCACAACCAATTAATTAGATAAAAGCTTTAATAAGTTGTGAAAAGATTATATTCAATGTTTTATGGGAAATGTTGGAATATAATAGTGGTGGAAAATATTATTTTGGAACAACAATGAGTTTTGAGAAATATTATTTTAATGATTTATTAGTGTAAAAGTAATTTATGGGTCACAAGGAGAGCGAAACTGTGAAAATCTTTTTGTACTGCAAAATTTTACGTAAGAAAGTCTGCAATATTATAAAAAGTTGTTTTATGAAATTAATTGTTGAAAATAAGTTAATTATGATTTTATAAAATTGTTTAAGTGGAAAAAGCCAAGTTTTGGCTTAAAAAGCTTTAAAAGTGATAATTGATGGTAGATTTTGAAAAGTGTAGAAGGCAAGTGTTTTGAAACGGCAGTACATATTTTAAGAAAGTTAAAACCTCAAGTGACTCACCTTTGTGAAAACTAAGTTTTATTATTTAAAGATTTTATTGAAGAATTTCCCATTTGAAAAGATTTTCGGAAAATCAAAAGTTAATTCAACTGTGTTGAAAGTGGTGTGGAACTTAGTAACCGAGACGTCGGGGTACTAAGGTTCTGTGTTGTTATGGACATGAGGTCCTTTGGACTTTGGGGTCCTTTGGACTTTGAGGTCCTGTACCGTATACGTGGTGTATACCGTATTGAAACATTGAAGATGTTTTCTAGTACCATGAACCTAAGACTGGTGCATCGGTCGAGAGGTATCGTGATTGAGCACTCGGACTGTGAGGTCCTGTGTTGTAATGAAAGTTTTAAAGATGTTTAAAACTATGTGCGTCGTAAGCCATTTTGAGCTTCGACAAAGAAAGATTGAACACAAAGAAAAGAACAAAACAAAGGTGTTTTGCATGCATTGGCAGACGTGCCCGCGGTTCTATGTGTGATTACCTTGCAGCGTCATGGTAGATCATAAAGATGTTCTCATTGTGCCTGGAGTTGGACAATGAGACCCCATCAACGTTGTAATCACCTGTGCCACGATATTGGACAGTGTGAGATGGGTTGTGACTGCGTGTCTGTGACTGAGTGTCTATGACTGCGTGTCTGTGGCTACGTGCCTGTAACTATCGAGTCTGATCAACTCATCACGATGTTGGAGATATCTCATGAGATTAAGTGTGAATGTTTAGATGATGAATTGAAGTGTTCGTGCATAGTTTTCCAATGTTGATGTTTGGGGTGTTGAACCCACCGATAAAATATTTACTTATGAATACTTGTGTTTGGTAAATGCTTATGTTGTTATGAACATGAAATTGTGCATGTGCCTTCTTTTGTGTCGCACATTTAGTTATTGTGTTAAATCCATATATTGGCGTCTCACCCTTACAGATATTTCAGGTTTCTTCTGGTTTGCTATTGTACCTTGGGTACTTTAGTACCGATGGTACAGAGGAGTCTTTCTAAGTCACTCAGAGACTTAGATCTAGTTGCTTGATGAGGTACTTGATTGTGGAATGATCACGTTAGTTTCCTCAGGAATAACTTCTAGAATGACCAGCTTAGGGTTTGAGACAGATTATTTTTGATAAGTATGTATGAGTATGACTCAGAGAGTCTTTATTTTAAAATGGAATGTTTATGGCTCGGAGAGCATGTCTTTTGAATAAAAACCCTTTTTGGTCTTGTAAAGCTTATTGTTATAACTATTTTTCTTTAGCATATTACTGCCTGGTTGTATTTGGTGTAACTGAAATTCTGGAATGAAAATGTAATTATTTTAGCAGGTGTTCTTTTACCTGGGATGTCCGAATTATAGAGGAGACTCTGTCGAAATTTTCGTAAAAATACTAGCTTTTATTTAAGTATATTCTTTAAATTAAATAGGCTTGCCAGGCTATGATAGTAAGTCTGTGTGCCGATCAAGGCTTAGGTGTGGAGTCGTGACAAAATTTTTATACCCAATTTCAGACACTTATGTACTTATACATATTATTTTCCGAAAGCACCAGCAAATTATCTTTTAATTTTATTTCTGCACGTGTTTACAAAGTAATGCCCAAGGGGGGTGTTACATTTCTCAGTTTTTGTTTGCTGACGACTTACTCCTCTTCACCTCTGCATCTGTCTCCCAAGTTAGAGCAGTTAATACTACTATGAATTAATTTTGCAGAGCTACAGGGCTTAAGATGAACTTAGCGAAATCCAAAGCTATGTGCTCTAAAGAGGTATCTAGAGCTCGCTGCAAGAGATTGTCCAATATTTCTAATGTTCAGATGGTCTCAAAACTAGACAAGTACTTGGGTATTCCTCTCCTCCAAGGTAGAGTTAGAAAGCAGGACTTCAATTTTATTTTAGACAAGCTCTCACGAAGACTAGCCTCATGGAAACAAAAGCTTCTGAATAGGGCGGGGCGTATTACTCTAGCAAAGTCAGTCCTGATAGCTCTTCCGAATTATGGTATGCAATCTTGGTGGTTGCCTCAATCTATTTGCAATAATATTGATGCCACAACTAGGCGCTTTGTTTGGAAAGGCTCTGAGGGGAAAGGTATCCATTTAGTGAAGTGCAATGTTATTTCTTCTCCCATAAATTTGGGAGGGCTGGGTATTCGTCGTGCTCGAGAGGCGAATGTAGCGATGCTGGGTAAATTAGTTTGGGAGCTGCTTCATGATTCCAATAAATTATGGGTTCAGGTGCTGAAACATAAATATCTTAAGAATGAAGAGAATAGTCTCCAGCATGCCTGTCCAAGCAATGAGTCCTTTACCTGGAGGTCGATTTCTAAAGCCAATAATGTTTTTAAGCAGGGTTTCAAGTGATGTGTAGGAGACGGCTCAGGCATTTCTCTTTTGTCTAATAATTGGATTGAAGAGGGTGCTTTGAGAAATTGTTTTGAATCCATTCCTGGTAAAAGATATTATTTCTAATGGTGAGTGGAATTTTGGGGCTTTGGATGGTTTGAATGTTGGTGATCCGTTTTCTAAAATTAACAGTTGTCCCTTACGAGAATACAGGGTCATGGATGATCAAATTATTTGGAGCCAGGAGACTAATGGGATTTACTTAGTTTCTTCAGGGTATAAGTGGTTGGTTTCTAGAGAAATCCAATTGGAGCGATGCAGAGACTGGAAGTGGATATGGCAACTTAAAGCTCCTGAGAAAATTAAGGTACTGATATGGCTTTTGTTTCATCACTCAATCCCTACCAATTCCCTTCGCTTCCATAGACACATGGCCGCTAGCCCTCTTTGTTCTCGTTGCTCTGCTCCCAGGGAGGAAACTGCTATTCATTGTTTAAGGGATTGTGAGTCCAGCAAACCGATTTGGCACATCTTTGGTTATGGGGGTATTACTGTGTTCTGGCAATAGGATTTAGAGAGCTGGTTGAATGCTAATTTAAAGAATAAAGGTCTCTCGAAAGAGCAAGTCGTTACCTTTGCTTGCACGTTATGGTGGTTTTGGAGATTTCGCAATGAGGAGGTTATGGAGAATAAGAAATGTTCCCCTTATAGTGTCATCTGGAAGATCAGGGCACTAGTATCTACCTGCAGTTCAGTTCTCCAAATTCAAGACCAGAGTCCGGAGAAGGAGATTAGATGGGTTCGATGGTTGCCCCCTAATGTAGATACAATAAAGGTTAATGTTGACGGTAGCAGCCTTGGTAATCCTGGGAATGCTGGGTTTGGGGGTGTTCTGAGAGATCATCTTGGTTCATGGAAGATGGGCTTTAATGGCTCGATTGGAATTGCAACCAATCTTTTAGCTGAACTTCAAGCATTAAAAAATGAGTTACACTTGTGCTGGCAGCTGGGTTGGAGAAAGGTGGATTGTGAATCTGATTCCTTAGAGGCGGTGGAGTTAATTCATAAGGCGAATATGAGATATCATGCATATGCTGGAGTGATTCAGGATATTCGTTCCATTCTCAACAGGAACTAGGTTGTGAACATTAGTCATGTCCTTAGAGAGGCTAACCAGGTTGTAGATTTATTGGCAAAGGCGGGAGCTAAAAGTCATGCTACTTGGGCGCTGTTGGAGAATCCTCCTCTTGAGCTCTCTGATATTCTGTTGGTTGATTCGCCAGCTGTAGCTTTCCCTAGGCTTTAGTGTTTTTGTTTCTTTTCTTTATTTACCAAAAAAAGACATGACTTCTCTAGAATAAACTTGTTTCTAAGTTTATTAATTAAGGATGTATATATACTGAAAGAGGATTAAAGTAGTATGCATTATCGGTGTAAAGAGTTTAACAGTGACATCCACTAACATATTGTCATGTGCGTTTTTATTTTAATACCTAAGAGAGAGAAATAACAATGATGCTGATTGTTTATCAAAAAAAGAAAAAATAATACTAATTCGTCCAAATATTATTGGATGGCTTTGTAAAAATTATTTATACTGGTAGTACGTATAAATTAAACACATAGTACTTAAATCATTTAATAGATGCATTTTATCGAATTAAAAATAAACACATTCTAGTTTCCCAAAACAACCTCACTTTTGTTAAAGATTTTTTCAGGTCGTTATTATAAGATATGGCAATGAGACATGCGACATAGTGATACAATAATTGTAATTACTTGAATTAATTGATACAATAATGAAATTTGCAGACCCAAAAAAAATTTTAAAAAATGGGATTTGAAAAATCCAAATTTGAAAACTTTGAATAGAATAGAATTATAGAAGGGTATCTAAAAATATATTCAAATATCATTTCTCTTCTAAAAATACATTAAAAACAAAATGAACACATTTTTTTCTCTCCTCTGTGAGAAGTTTTCTCTCCTCCGTGAGAAGTTTTCCTATATCTGATAAGAGTGTGAGTTGTGTGTGAGATATCTATCAATGGCGTCTTCTAGCTTTGCTCAGTTAACATTAGAGGATGAGGAGGCGGATTTGGAGGTCCCGATGGAAGAGTTTCGACGAGTACTGGATGGTGACCCAATCCTGTGCCTGCTTGGGAGATTCCTGACAACGAGGTCAATCAGGTTTCACATGATGAGGAAAAGGATGGCTGGCGTTTGGAAGGCAGGAAGGGGCGTAAACGTGAAGGAGGCAGAGGGAGGCATATTTATGTTCCAGTTCTTCCATAAGGTGGATGTCCAACGGGTACTGAGGGGTGGACCGTGATCTTTCGACGGACATTTGTTGATACTGGGAACGATGTAGGAGGGTCAGACACCCCACGAAGTGGAACTTTTCAACGTACCCTTCTGGGTTCAAGTTCATAAGATCCCTATAGGGTTTATGACAGAAGCGGTGGGGATGCACCTGGAAAACTTTTTGGGTGAATTCATAGAGTACGATGCAAAAAACAATTCAAATTTCCTTAAGTCCTATATGAGATTCCGAGTGCTCCTTGATGTGCGTAAGCCACTGAAGAGAGTGAAGAAACCAGGAGGGGACCAGAGTTACGGGTTGAGCAGCGGAGGAACCAGGGGGATGATGGTGAGGGATGGCTGAGGGAGGAAGGAGCTGAGAGTTGGGAAGCACCAAATCTGCAGAAAGTTTCAAAATTCAAATCTGCAGTTAATACAGATGCGGATCCTAAGGAGGTGATTATTGGGGTAGTAAATGACGCAAAAATCAAGGAGAAAATTTTGGTTTCAGTTGTTGACATATTTAGAAACCCAAATATTCTCTTTCCTAAAATTAAGGATAAAGTTATTGGAGAGAGAGGAATGGATACAGAAATGAAAGAAGGCAATCATGAGGGTAATTATGAGGACAATCATGAGGAGAGAGAGTTGGAGTGGGATAAGAAAAGAAAGTTAACAGAGTTGGTGGGTGAAGGAGATCACGTGTAGGGGGAGTCAAAGAACGTGGACTGCATGGAAATTGGTCCTGATAGTGTGATTCCAAAAAAAAAATTTAGCGGCAGACCCTGGCAGCTAGGGTTGCCGGGGACTATGAGTATACTAAGTTGGAACTGCCGAGGCCTGGGCAACCTGCGTGCAGTTTCTTCGCTGAGGGACCTCGTTCGGTACCACAAACCGGACGTTATTTTGCTTTTTGAAACTTTAAGTCACTCAAATAAAATAGAGGAAATTCGTGTAAAGTTAGGATTTGATTTTTCTTTTTCTGTTGATAGGGAGGGACGTAGTGGAGGTATTGCGATTATTTGGAAACAATCCTTTGAATGTCGCATTATCAATTACTCAATGAATTTTATTAATGTGGAGGTGTCTGATAATGACAGAGGGGAAGAGTCGATCATCCGAACTGGCTTATAAATGGTTTCTGTGACATTGTTCGAGAGTGTAATCTAATTGATCTTCCTCTTAATGGGGATCAGTTTACTTGGGCAAACCGTCGTGATTCTGACAGTGCAGTGGAAGAACATCTTGATAGAGCTTTGGCTTCTGAGGTGTGGTTGAATTTATTTCTGAATGCACAATTATCAAATCTTTTAGCTCCTGTCTCGGATCATTCACCACTCCTACTTTGTATTGATCAACGCCCTGCTCAGAAGCACCAGAGAAAGTTTCGCTTTGAGAATCGTTGGCTTGAAGAACTTGAGATGGGTGATGTGGTGCGGTCTAGCTGGGAGAATGGGATACATGATGATGTTATTTCTAAACTAAAGCAGTGTAGTAAGGACCTAGAGGTTTGGAGTAAGAAACTTAATGGGAATTTCCGCAAAGAAGCAAATCAGTGTAAAAGGCTTTTGGAGGCTACTAGAATTTCTCATGATCCAGAGGATGCCTCGATTTATGAGAGACAGCGAGAAAGGCTTGCATCAATTTTGGCTCAAGAGGAGATCTATTGGAAGCAAAGAGCCAAGGCCTTTTGGCTTAGAGATGGAGATGCAAATACAAAATTTTTTCACTTGACTTCTACTGCCAGGAAGAGAAGGAAAATTATTGACAAGCTAAAAAATGATAACAATGAATGGGTAGGTGGTCAACCGAGTCTTTGTGAGCTTGCAAGGGACTATTTTGGAAACCTGTTTCTAGAACAACAGAACATTTATTCTCCAGTTATTGAGGCAGTGTCCCCTATTGTCTCGGTGGAAGATAATCAAGGGTTGGAACTTCCCTTCACTGGAAAGGAATTTCAGAGCAGCTATTTTCCAGATACACCCAGATAAATCTCCGGGGCCGGATGGTTTAAATCCTGCTTTTTACCAGCATTTTTGGGATATTTGTGGCAAGGATATTTTCACGGCTTGTTGCTACTGGTTGGAGACTGGTAACTTTCCATCAACTCTTAATGATACAAATACTGTTTTAATTCCTAAAGTTGATAGCCCTTCTTATATGAGATACTTGAGACCTATATCCTTGTGTAATGTTCTATATAAAATAGTGGCAAAAGTCTTAGCTAACAGGTTGAAAAAATTATTGCCAAAGTGTATCTCAGAAGAGCAGTCTGCTTTTGTAGAAGGAAGATCTATCCTGGATAATGTGCTCATAGCTTTTGAAATTATCCACCATATGAAATGCAAAACAAAGGGAGTTAGAGGTGAAGTGGCTTTGAAAATAGATATCAGCAAAGCTTATGATAGAGTGGACTGGGGTTTCTCCGTGCTATTTTGGAGAAGATGGGTTTCTGTGATAGATGGGTCAGATGGATTATGTTGTGTGTTTCCTCTGTTAGCTACTCGGTTCTGGTTAATGATGATTCTGTTGGACCAATTGCTCCAGGCAGAGGCTTAAGGCAAGGTGACCCTCTCTCCCCTTATCTCTTTCTTATCTGTGCTCAGTGCCTTACTTCCCTAATCAAAAGAGTTGAGGGGAGGGGTGACATTCATGGTATTCAAATTTGTCGGGGTGCTCCTTCTGTTAGTCACCTTCTTTTTGCAGATGATAGCTTTCTGTTCTTTAGAGCTAGTGAGCGTGAATGTAATGTGATGAAGTCAATTCTTGCTACTTTTGAAGCAGCATCAAGTCAAGCAGTTAATTTCAGTAAATCTGAGATTTTTTATAGTAAGAATGTGGATGATGGTACTCCAATGGCTTTATCTAATATCTTGGGAGTCCAGACCTGTCTTGGGTCAGGAAAATATTTGGGGCTTCCCTCATTAACTGGTAGAAAAAAGAAAACTACATTTAATTATCTGAAGGACAAGGTGTGGAAGAAAATTAATTCTTGGAGTGGCAGACATCTTTCCAAGGCTGGCAGGGAGGTTCTGGTGAAGTCTGTGCTCCAAGCGATTCCAGCTTATTGCATGAGTGTCTTCTTACTACCTCCTTCGTTGGTAGAAGAGATTGAAAGGATGATGAACTCTTTTTGGTGGGGATCCAAGAAGGGAGATACGCGTGGCATTAATTGGTTGAAATGGGATAAGCTATCTATGAGGAAGGAATTTGGTGGCCTCGGCTTCAGAAATCTGAAAGCTTTTAATTTGGCAATGCTAGGGAAGCAAGGTTGGAAATTTATTTCTAACCCAGAAACTATGGTCTCAAGGATTTTCAAAGCTAAATACTATCCTAGAGGTCAGTTCTTGGATTCGATTCTTGGTCATAATCCAAGTTTTATTTGGCGTAGCATCTGGAATTCCCGGGTCTTGTTGAATGAGGGCTCTAGATGGAGAATTGGCAATGGAAACAATATTCCAATCCTAAATGAGCCTTGGATTGCAAATGGTCAAAGGCTGAATCGCCATTTTAATGAAACCCAAATGGCTCATAATTGGGTGGTCAGTGATTTGATTATGCCTGGTACCAGAAGATGGAATGAAGATTTTGTGCGTCAGTTTTTTACTCCTTGTGATGTTGCTACTATACTAGCCACGCCCTTAGTTGATGAAGTAGGGGAGGACATGTGCATATGGAAATATAGTAAGGATGGCTTTTATACAGTTCGTTCATCTTATAGACTTTGTATCGAATCCTTATTGAACACGGCTCATCTGAAACAAGATGGAGATTGGCGAAGTATTTGGAACTTGGAAGTGTCCCCAAAGTGAAGTCTTTCATTTGGCGCGCATGCAGGGAGATTCTTCCCACTAGAATAAACCCGCAGAGGCGTGGGGTGGCTTGTACAAGTTCATGTGTGAGATGCGAAACTGGTCTTGAATCTCAGTGTCATGCATTACTGCAGTGTGACAAGAGTAGAGATATTTTGATCCAAGTTGGGTATTGGCACATCATTGATCCTTTTCTTAACCAGGTGAACTCTTTCTCTGAGTTATATTTCTTGGTCAGTGGTGTTATTGGCTCAAATAAAAGGGCGGATTTTGTGATGATATTGTGGGGCATATGGAAGGCTAGGAATCAAAAATTGTGGAACAATGAGGATATGACTGGAACTCAAGTCATCGGCTGTTCAAAAGAGATGTTGTCCAGTTGGATTTTAGCTAGGAAAAGGAAACCCCCTTGGGTGGCTGTTGGTCCTGGAATTACCCGAGCTAGATGGTCACCTCCTCCTTTTGGGTCTTTGAAATGCAATGTTGACGCAGCTTTCTTTGAGGCCATACATTTATCCAGGTTTGGCATGTGCATCCGTGATCATGAGGGCAAGTTTGTTCAAGCTAAAACAATGTGGGTAGAATCAAAGTTGGAAGTGAAGGTGGGGAAAGCAATGGGTCTCTTGTTTGCCATTAAATGGTGCATTGAGCTGGGTTTCACCAACGTCCACTTTGAAGTTGATAGTAAAGGGGTGGTGGATGAGTTATCTTCATCAAAGGAAAATATTACTGAGTTTGGTATCATTGTCAATTGTTGCAAGGGACTTACTTCTTACTTTACAAACTTTTCAACAAAGTTTATTAGGAGGCAAGCAAACAAAGTGGCTCACTCTTTGGCTAGGGCGTCTTTGTTGTATGCTAGCTCCTGTTGTTTTTACATTGCTCCTAGTTGTATTGCTGACACTATTATGAATGAATTGCCATAATTTGACTTTTATCAACAAAAAAAAACAAAAAAGAATTATAGAAGGGTGATGTTGAAGGTGTGGAGTCCCCAACAGCTCAGCTACAAGGTTTTTAATGCTTTGTTTCTAATCTTGTGGAGTAAGAGAATATGAACCCATTTCACCGAAAGTGACGTTATAAACAAGAAATTTTACGTTTTTTTACAGTTTTTGAGAAGAAAAAACACACACACACATAGTGGGAGACAGAGTCCCACAGCTCATAAACACACAAATTAAAATTTGGGTTTTCTTTTGGTTTCTATTTTTGGTCTCTCTTCAGAATCTCAATCCAATTGACTTTCATCCTCTACTGTCATCAGACACCCTTTGGGATTTTCTTCTTAAATTTCACAGCAAGTTTCAGTTTTTTTTTGGGTGAATAGAAAGTTTCATTTCTGGGTTTAATTACATAGTTTTTTTGCAAAATTTTGTTTTTTTTCATTTGGGTGTTTTTGGTTTTTTTTGTTGTTGTTGTGGGTTTGTGTTGAAAGGGAAGAAAAAAAAAGGTAGTGTTTGGAATCTGGGGAAAAAATGGGTTTGATTTCTGGGATTTTCATGGGGATGTTATTTGGCATCGCATTGATGGCAGGATGGGAGGGCATGATGAGATACTGAAGTGCAAGGCGAATTGCAAGGATATGAACGATGGTTTTTTGTAATTTTATCTCATTCAGGTGCTATTCTATTTGTATTGATTTTGGTTTTGCTGATAAAATTTTTTAAGATGGTGTGAATTTTTTTGTTATAAGCAATGTTGGAAAAAAAAAGTTGATGAGTTGAAATTTGATCGGTGGTTGAATTTTTCAAATTTGAAATGAAAAATTGGGAGATCATTAGGTTCATGGGAGAAAGTAAAAAATCATACTAGTGAATTTTAATAAAACTTGTTCTATTGGAGGGGTGTAATCAAGGTGAGAAAGAAGGATCACATTGGGAAGCATAGCAATACTGAGTTTGATTACTATTTGCGGTGTTATACAATCCTTCACTGCTTTCCACACAGTGAAGGCAACTATTGTAGGAAGTTGAGACCTTAGACCTCTAGGAAAATAGTAACCTCTAGTGTATTATTTCTAGTTATAACTATTAGACCTTAATTTTTTCCTACTGCATTACCCATATGCTTAAAATACTTAAATTCCCTTTTGACTGCAAAACTTGCAATTAACCTCGATACAACACTAAACCAAACTAGTGAGATTTTTGGATCTTTAAACTTGAAATTCTTGTTTTTTCTGCCTCCTGCACGAGGTACAGTTGTGTACAAAGACAATGTATAAGCAACTTTCTATTCTATGAATGAAAAAGTTGTGCCCAAGCTGTGATGCTTTTGTACACTAGGTTTACTTTTTATCCTAAAATGGCTTGAGAACAAGCCAACATGATGTAGGACTGAATCAGAAGTTAGAAGTCCTTGCTTTGGTTAATGCCTACCTTTGTTGCTGTCTCACCCTAATTGTACCTTCCCTTTATTTTCTTTGGATTATAGAGAAGCTAATGAATTACAGTCTCTTTTGTTCTTGCTCGGTTCAATTCTTTTTTTGCTTATTCAATGGGTTAAAATGTTTGACGATTAATGGATTGGAATGGCGGAAGAGATTAAATGGAGTGGAAATAATGTTCCCTTGTTTGGATATTTATGAAAGATTAATAAGAGACTGAGTATATTAATAAAATGTAATAATTTTGAAACACCAAAATTATCATTAAGTTCAACTCAAATCTCAATTCACTTTTTGAAAGCATAATACCTCCACCTGCATGCGTGTGTGAATACATGTTTTGTTTATGCTGTCTTATGTTTCCTTCATCTTCTTGAATCCTGCGTTAAGAAAAGCATAAGGGAGTTTTGGTTTGAAATAATGGATTGACATACTAGAATCAGAACAAAAGGCCTGTCATGATTTTCAATTGTCATGGTTCATGGTTTGATGAAGTCATAACGGTAACTCAATTGTGAAATTGCATAGTGGTTTACTATAAAATGTTATAAATGCTTATGGAGTATGTTGAAAAACTTTGAATCAAAAATCATTGGTTGTTGAATAACTTCTAACGCTGGTCTCAGTGTAAAATGAGGAACAAGCTTATCAATTAATTTATCTGCTTGTATGATATGCCGGCTATATAGCCTCATTGCACCTTTTCCCTAATAGCATGGAGTTTGGATCCTGCATTCTGAACTCGTTTAACCACAGCATTGGAGAAAGACAAGTTTTTTCTTTTCCAATTTTTTTTCTTGGGGTGGGGGGTTTCATATATGATGAATACTATGACATTAAGAAGGATATCATGCTGTCTTCTAAGCTGGCCATAATTTGGATTTCAGAAAAGAAAAAAAAATCCCGTCTCAATCTGTGGACATCTTTTTTTTTTTGGTCTTAATGTTTCTTATGTATTTTGTTTGCAGGCAGCTGACATTAAAATCCTTGGATCCCTTAACAGAGATGATTTAAAGAAAATTTGTGGTGATAATTTTCCGGAGTGGATATCTTTTCCAGTATATGAGCAGGTGGGTTTTTTTCACTTCTAAATATAACTTAGAGTGTATTTGGATTAACCCCAAAAAATTGAATATTTGGTCGAATTTCATAATTTTATATAAATAGAAATCATGGGTTGCACGCTTCATAGTTCATGTACGGTGTTTTTGAATATGTTCTTTTAATTTAAGATTCAGTTCGAAATTCCTTTCTCTCTCTCTCTAGGGAATCACTATTCATTGTTGTGCCAAATCTGATTTTTTTTTCTTGCTTAAATGAACTGAACTGAACTGTAATTGCTTCTTTTTTCTTCAGTATTAATTTATATGTATGTACCTGGTAATATATGGATACTGGGAGATATTATTATTTTCCTAACAAATTTATGGCATAGTACTACATATATATGGTCATTGGTCTAATATGCTACCTATGTTTATGGTTAGAGATATACATTATGCATTATGCATTAGATGCATGTATGTTTGCAGTGTTATTTCAATAACTAAGAAAATTATCTTTTTGCATTGATATGGTTAAGGTACTAGCATTCGATTAATTATATATACTGTACTCTAAAATGGTTTTACCAATTTGAAGGTTTTTTTAAAGAGTAAGCTGAAACTCCTGTTTAAATCATGGATATTTAAGATCACTATTGAAATCATTGGGTGATGATGGCCTACTCAGCACCTGTAAGTGGAGAAGGAGAAACTATGTCAGTGGATGTTGAACCAAGGAAGCCTCGGATTCTACTTGCTGCTATCAAATTTGCAAATCTTTGTCATTGTTTCTCTGAATGGGCAGAAGTAAGAGTAGTTGCCACCAGTGCATCTTTGTATTTTATTGACAGAACATCAATTCCAAAGGATATAATTTTGTATACTGACGAAGATGAATGGTCTAGTTGGAAAAAAACTAGGCGATAGTGTGCTTCACATTGAGCTTCGCAGATGGGCTGATATCATGGTCATTGCTCCGTTATCAGCAAACACTCTTGGCAAGGTAATGAAATTGATAAATGTCATTGTTGGCAGATAGTGTCTCTCTACAAAGTTAAATGATAAAATCACAACATATATTTCACTGCACATTAAATTAAACAAGCTGGATGCCCAATATTGTTGGTTGAAATGGAAGTGGATTGTGCCCCCGGACGAACTTCACGTGTAAGATCAAGAGTTCGAATCCTCACTTTGGGGAGGGCTTTAGCTAACCACCACCCTCGGCTCGAGGGTTAGCCTCACAGCTTTTCCCGTGGAATTACCCGATTAAAGAAAAAAAAGTTTAAACAAGCTGGCTTGTCTAGGACTTGACTGTTTATACAGTTTGGGGAAGTTTGCATAATGATGTGTGTTCCTATGCATCATATGATGTCAGTTTTTGTGTGTACATCTTATATGGGGTTATGAGCATGTTTCTATTTAAGTACACTTAAGTAGTTTGCCACTTTCTTCCTTTTCTTAACTTAAATTTATGCTGTTGTAGATTGCTGGAGGGTTATGTGATAATCTACTGACATGTATTGTGCGAGCATGGGACTACAGCAAGCCATTCTTTGTTGCACCAGCCATGAACACTTTCATGTGGAACAATCCTTTCACAGAACGACATCTAATCTCCATCGATGAGCTTGGCATTTCTCTCATCCCACCTGTTACAAAGAGGTTAGCTTGTGGGGATTATGGCAATGGTGCAATGGCTGAACCTTCTACCATTTACTCAACTGTAAGGCTCTTTTATGAGTCAAAGGCTCAGCAAAGTAATGGTGATGTTCAGCAATGTTGACAATTGTACAAGTATGAATGGCTTACTAGGACCTATCTTGGCTTATTTATGCTTCTCTTGCATCCAATCTGATCATAGGTGTTGTGTATTATTTTTAGAGGGAATGTGATGCATTCTCCTTTGTGTTTCCAAGTGTGATGATTGTATACCTGCTTAGTCATAGTTTTAGTTGTGTGTGCTCTTTTATACACTCTGAATATGTGTTTATGTATCATCCTTCCGTACGTATTAAATTTTAGCAAACATGATATTGTTTCCCCTTTGTAGAATGACTTCAAAATACTTGAACAAATTTTTCAGTGTTTTGTGTCACAATTTCTTAGTGTCTGAATATATTTTCTTGTGTTTCCACTCTATCTTTTTCATCTAATTCCTAAAATTTTAACAATTATGCATCAGACATTGCTGGAGGTTTTATGCCAGTAATTACTGGATGACAGATGATCAGAGAAAGGCAGTTAGAATTTGTTTTAAACAGTTTTGTCAATAAAATATGTAGAATACTGAATGAAAGCTGGATATTTATACCTTCATCAAATATTTAAATACTTTATGCTCTGACCATTAGTAAGCAATGATAAAATGGTGCTGGTTATACCTTGCATGCAACATACATTTTAATTTTCTCTACCAGAATTGGCAATCTTTTCTTGCCTAAGTTCAACAGTGCAGGGCAGTATAAGTTGAACCAGAGCACCCATATGAAACACCTGCAATTCAAATATGCCACAGACCATCACACCTCTATCTTGGCTAGACTCTTCGCCATTCCTCCACCAAAGCACCCCCATATGAAATCCCTGCAATTCTAAGATGAAGGCCTAAATGCCCAGTCATTGTCACTGTATCAAACCATTTGCTTCCATATAGATGTTTGTTAAGAAGTGAATTTTGGGAGAGAAATTGATTCCTATTAAGGGAGAGAGACTTTTTGGGTTAATTTTCTTCTTCCTTCTCATTCTCATTCATTCATATATATATATATATATATATATATATATATATATATATATATATATATATAACAACCTAGATACAATACTACTTCCTAATAATAAGGACTACAATACTACTTCCTAATAATAAGGACTAAGGGACACCTGGACACAATCCATATTTGTAAAAGCATAAAGTCCTAAATGACTAATCATTGAGCTGGTTTCTTTTGGGCCCTTTTTGGTCTACTGCTAGCAATTGAAGGCCCAAGTGTAATATTTGCTTTGTTGAGCTCTTGTTAGTCTGGTTCACTTGTATCAATGTTGTGGTCGCATTCTCGTGACCAACATAGTGGATAAGACCCTTATTTGATTAAACAAAATTTTTTATAACACAACGAATGTGGATTAACTTTAATTTATGGTGTGTCACGACTGAACTTAGCTTACAGAATAAACATCCCATTTTTCCAATACAATAATTAAAGCATAAAAAGGTAATTAATTAGTGCCTCTTTGTTTTAGATTTTGAGAGGTCCAAAATCACGCTTTCAGTAAAAGTGATTTTGGGATTCTGAAGGTGTTTGTTTTAAATTTTAAATCCAATAAAATCAATTATGGGTTGGTAGAATTGATTTTAAGAAAAGCAAGAATTTCTAGCTTTTCCGTTGAAAAGAATTTATTCCAGTCAAGATTGTCTCCTGCCTCTCCACCCAAATCTTCTTTGCTTTTTATTTTGAAAGGTGATACCTAATGCGGTATAGAGTGTAAATCAGCCTGCTGGACCACTGGAGACGCAGGAGAGAAGCCAGATCCAATTGATTATAGGTGTGAGACCTACAAAATTCTTTATATTTACATCTCAAGAGTGATTTTACTTTATCATCCAAACAAAACTAATTCTTCTAAACTCACTTTTAAAATTTCATTACCCAGCAGAAATCAAATTTTTCAACCCAATTTTTTTAAAAGCAATTTTTTTTTTAAAATCAATTCTACCAAATCTAAAACAAACTGACCCCTAAGCAATATTTGCATAGCACAGTGCAACCGTTAAAAGTAGATACCAGGATATGACACCGACACCCTTTTGATTAATGCAGTTGGAGTTTCAGATGTTGGTGTACTAAAAAAGCACTTTGGAAGGAAGATAACACGGTTGAAGAATGAAAAAAAATAATAGTAAAGAATTCAAATTCAATTTTTGTTTTCATATCTCATTAATCACTCTATACAGAGTACCTTTTAAAGACAATTTCTACATCAATATGAGCTTTTATTGACGATTGTTAGATGCACGCAATTAGAAGTGTTAACAAAGTAATTAAATAGTGAGGACATTGAATTGGTAAGTAAGCTAAGCACCCGTAATTGTTCCAAAAAATTCAACCTATGGAGAGTTAATTTTAAAGTGTTATACTCAATGGAATTCTGATCGAGATTCTCCCTCCTCTGCCTCTTCGATTCAACATAATTCAATTATTATTCTTTGTTATTTACTGGTTTTGTCCCTCAACAAGAGGTTCTTTAAGCTTAGAACATTGGTTCCTCTTTGATAATCATTGAAAAATTTATGGACACTGAACGGAAGGACCAAATTTGCAATACCAAAAAAATAGATGAACCAAATGTACATAAAAAAAACTTAAGGTACCAAAATTGCACATGACCAATAGTAAAAAGATCAAAAGTGCAATTATGCCTTTTTTATTTTACTATTTGTATGTTATTTCTCTTCCTCAATTATTCCAATCGCAATCAAACCTTAAATTTATATTTTTGATACAGAAATATTAAATTTATACAAATATTTATTATAACATTATCTTAGTTTAGTTTTTGGTTCTTCTTATCATGTTCAAGTTTAAATTAATCTCATTTATTAAGTTGGATATATATTTTTCATTACTTTTATTAATAAAAATAAATTTTAAAAAAAAGTTGAGGTGGTAAGTAACAACAAAAGTTCAGCCTCTCAATTGGTTTGTCAAAAAATGTAGTAGGGGTGTTTGCGTTTGGATCGGTTTTGTGGAAAAAATAAAAAGAACAGGCGGTTCAGTTTGATTTGGATGACTTCTATAAAAAAAAAATCCGATCTGATCCGCGATCCAATTGAATGAGGTTTGGATCGGTTCGGTTAGTTCGGTTTTTAACTACACATCATTACTTATTTGTATTAAGTTAAATAACCTATTATAAATATCATATACTCTACTTGTCAAAAAAGAAATTGTCATATAATCTACCTAATAGTTAAATAATCTACCTGATAGCTAATACTATTACGTTAAAAAAAAAGTAGCAATTTTGCATATACTTTATCTAATTTCAGCCATCATATATGTTAAAACATCAACACATAGTCACATATGTTGTTGATCCCCATATTCACATATTCAACAAATGAGGCTTCCTTGATTCAACATCAACACAGATTCAACATCAACACAGCTTCAACAAAACAAATATTAGGGGAAAATGGTTACTTCCATGGTGCTACTGCTACAGTTAAAAGAGGATGCAAAATCAGTGAATCAAATTAATCAAATGTAGCAGATCTGCATTGAAAACATGAGGAAAAACAAGACACAAAATCAGTCAGTGAATAACCATAAATAAACAAACCCACAAATCAGTGAACTAACCAGACAATCAAAACTCAAATTTAAAACAAACCCACTCAAAAACAAACCCACTCACCGGAGCAGTGACAAATAGGGAGGGAGCATAGACAAGGAGGAGGGCGAGCAAGGGGGAGAGACGGAGACGCAGACACTGACGAGGTGAGAAGGAGAGCGAGGCGGCGATAACTGGAGCGGAGCACGTGGCGACAACGACCGGGGATGAAGTGCAACGTGACGGAGATGATACTCAGAAGCATGGAGACCCAAGGCGACGGCATCAGGGAGAGACGATGGTGGCAGCGGCCAGAGTGGTGGGAGACTTGCAAAGTTAGGGTTAGGGTTGGAAGGGAGGGACTGAAGTGTGAAATGAACATATGACAAAGAAAGAGTGTGAAGCTATTAGTCTCATGTACTCTGATACGATAAACACAAAACGGTATTGGGGCACACATAAAACGCATAGCAATGATAGCATAATATAAGTCATCGGTTTGGTTCCTGAACACAACCGATAATCGAATCGATCGATTCTCTTAAAAGCCAATCCAAAAAAATCCAAATAAATTGGGTTCTCATCGGTTTTCGGTTAATTTGGATCGGTTTTGTGGTTTTTTTGAGATCGGTTTGGATCTGAACACCTCTCAAATGTAGTATAGGTTTCTAAACAATATTTCACCAAAAAATAATTAATAGAAACAAATCAGTTGTGAAAATGAACAAACATAAATAAATAATATAAAATCCAAAATATAATCACATGACACATGTAAAAGACAGTTAAATATCCAAAAAAAAATTATTTCAATATCATCATCATATTATTCTTTAATTAAATTCAAGTCAAATTATGAGTTTGTTGTGCAGATCTTATAATTGTTAAAAAAATTATCTTATAAAAAAATGTTAAATAAACTAAAAGAAATTAGAAGAAAGTACAACAATCAAATTCAAAACTCAAGATTCGCACTGTATGATCAAACGATTCAAGAAATTTTGGAAATAGTACAATAATAATTAATCAAAACATTCCCAAATCAACCTGCTATCAATTTATCATTATATATCAAATTTATTTGAAGATTTCTTGAGTTGCCATGTGTCGTTTCCTTTATTTTTTATTTTCTATATCCTACTGATCTTTGTGCTTCAAAAAAAAAAAAAGATATCCTACTGATCTTTATAATATAATAATATATAGATAGATATATAGATGGTTAGATAGTTAGATAAAATAAATTGACAATGATCATTTACTTAATTACATGGCCCTCAAAATTTTCCAAGAAAATCTATACTTATCTATATACGTATCTGAACTGTTAATTAAGATCATATCAAATTTTGAGTTTCTGTTTTTGTAATTAAGATTAAGATTCTGTAAGTTACCAACCTAATTAAATTTGACAACTCTTCCAAGCTATTGCTCTATATATAAAAAGGGGCATATAACGTTAAATCTCACAAAGCCACGATTAGTACCTTGCTCCTTCCTAATACTTGTGACAGTGATACTCTCACTCATTGTCCATTCCATGGAGTCTCGTACTTACGTTCGTGTCATCCCTAGAGAAGATCCCATACCCACCCAATATTCTATCCCACAAGATCAACAATGTCCTTTATTAGGTCCATGTTTCAGTATAAATTTATACTTGACACATGTAGAAGAACACACAAACTCTGATATACTCTCTACAACAACCATATATTCAACGACACATTCTTCATTCCATGTTACGTTTTATGTGATTGTGACCTATTTGAAGTGTTTAACCCTGATAGCATTACCATGACCTATTTGCATGAAACCTTCTCCTCGGTACCTTTTATTACTTTTGAGCAGTGGAACTCGATTCTAATTTTGATGGGTGAACGTGCTATGTAACACCCCCCCCCCTTAGGGTATTACTACGTAACACATGCGGAAGTAAATTAAAAGATAATTTACTGGTTGCTTTCGGAAAATTTTTTTTCTCTTAAGTCAGAAAACTGGGGTATAAAATTTTCTTCTATAGGGATAACTCTGAAATCCATCATACATACATTTAAAACGTAAAGTCACGTTCGTAACAAAGTTACCATGACATACAACATTTCTCTAAGTTTCCACTTTCGAAAGAAAAGTTCAAACTACAAATGGATGTATATAACACTACATTTACCGACCTCTTTAGATATACAACCCAACTCGGACTCCTAAGCTGATCATTATATCAAATATTCATTGGAGAGACCCCAATCAGAATACTTTCCCAACCCCTAGGTCTTCAAGTGACTTAGAAAGACTCCTCTGCAACATCGGTACTGGAGTACCAAGGTACTACAGCAAAACCCGAAGAGACCTGATATAACTGTAAGCATGAGACACCGGCAAATGGATATATCATACAACAACCATACACATGATACATACAACACCTTGGCATATTAACATTCTAAACATTACTCATATATAAACAACAAGTACTATTTCAGTGGGTCTCATACCCGAATCAATCAATTTTATGAATATAATGCATGACACTTATGTCATCAGGCTCTATTCTTAATCTCCAGAGATCCCAACATCCTCCAAATGAGTTGATCAGACTCGATACACCGTCTCATTGGCTAGCTAAGCACAACGATAATACACCGTCTCACTGGCTAACTAAGCACAACGATAATACACCGTCTCATTGGCCATTTAGGCACATCGATTATGCACGCTGTTTCATTGTCCATTTAGGCACAACGATACACGTACACCATCTCATTGTCCAATTTAAGAACAACGATAATACACCGTCACATGATACCTTTCCTGTTAAGGTCTCACGTTAAAACCATGTCGGGCACGTCTGCCGTAAATGCAAATGTAAAACATTTAGTTCTCGATGTTTTCTTTGTGTTCGTTCTCATTCATTGTCGAATCTCAAAGGCTAGCGACTATTCATAAATTTCACCATTTTGAAATTATCAACATCAACACGGGACACGCAGTCCGAGTGCTCAATCACAACACCTTAGACCGATGCACCAGTCCTAGGCTTATGGTCGTAGAAAACAACATTCACCTTTAACAACGTTCATCACAACGTAGTTAGGAGACACGGTCCACAACAACGTGATTAGGACACACAGTCCACAACAACGTGATTAGGACACATAGTCCACAACAACGTGATTAGGACACACAGTCCACAACGTGGCACGAATCAAGGATCAACGTGCATATTACAGAATACTAGAAGCGACGTCTCGCGAACTAGATTCAATTCACATGTGTTTACTTTTCGCTCAGTGAAAATCAAATCCAAAACAAAACCTCGGTCACTTATCCAAGTAACCGGAACGTTTCCAAATCATTTAGGAGAAAATCCTTTTCCTTTGCAAAAAGTCAAATATTTTCAAGGGTTTTTCCTTCATAAAACACATAGTTCGAAAAAGGTTTTCTCTCGTACCAACTTTGGATCATAAAAGGGTAGTTTCTATCGTCTTAAAAACACTTCAACGTTATTTTCAAAATAAGAATATCATTTTCTTGAAGTAAGCATTTTAAACAAGGAACTTTTATAAATGAAACCAATACTTTCAAAGTTCTATTCAAGGCTTACTAAGGCTTTTAATCCCTTATAATCATTGTGCACAGACTCAAGTCCGGCTTCTCAAACTTCAATCAAAAGTAATATATTCTCAACAATAATATCACAGTTAACGATAGTTCATCACATATATATAATTCATAGCACTTTAAAACAAGTAAAGTTCAACTTCAAGTAATAACCACAATAGTTCAAGTAAACAAGTTATTCAATTATTGGCTCAATATCACAATAATATTCAAATCACTCAAGTAAACACATACACACATGCATATAGTCATTGAATATCCCTAGGCAATCCCCTCTTACCTTCCGTGAAGGTAAGGAGATTAGATGCTTGGAGAGGTAAACCACAAACGTCCTTGTTTCCTCCGCGATGAAAGTCTAAGGTTATGAACATAAAACCACAAGTTAAAATCAAACAAGAACACTAAACCACAAGGTATAGGTTCGGCCAAGACTAGTTCTTAGGGTTAGAGATTCCCGAAAATTATACAACTCATGGATTTATGATCCTTAAGTGTTAGGAGTTTATAAACAATGATCTTTTAACAAAGTTGAATTAAAAATCCCACTAAGTACTTGACTTAGGGTTTCGGCCAAGCATAGATAAATAGGCTAGAAATTTCTAAACTTTCCAATCTCTTTAGGTTAGCATCCATACATAGTAAGGAGCTTGAAACCATGATCATTTCGGAAAATGGAAAAATCTAATGTCTTAGACCATGAACTCTTAGGTTCGGCCTTAACAAGTTTGTGAGGTTAGAGATCTTTAAATCACCCAATCTTTTGGAGATAGCATCCTTTAACATGAAGGAGCTTTAATCCATAATCATCTTGGAAAACAAAATAAAATAACACATCCTAGGTCAAATGTTACATTCGGCCATCATAGGAAAATAAAGCAAGAAAATATTTTAAACTTTCCAATCACTTTAGGCATAGCATCCTTTATTATAAGGAGCTTTAGTCTATGATCATTTTGGAAGAAAACAAAACTTAATATTTTTGCCAAAAACCTTTAAAGTTCGGCTTTGATACAAAATAAAGGTTAGAATTTTTCAAACTTTCCAATCCCTTGGATTTAGCATCCTTATACATCAAGAAGCCTTAATCCACGATCACTTTGGAGAAACATCAACTAAGTACCAATGTCTCAAACTACTTAAAGTTTAGGCCTTTACATGAAAATGTGTAAAATCTCTAAACTTTTCCAATCACTTAAACCTAACATCCTTTAGTACAAATGAGCCCTTGTTCATGATCATCTTGGAATAGAACTCAAACACAAGTCCATACAAGCAAAGTTAAACAAAACCCACCAAAACCAAAAAGCATGGTTTCGGCCTCATCAAGAAAATAGGGTTAGAAATTTTTATTTACACAACCTTTTAGTATGTTGTAGTAGGAGTAAAAATAAGAACACAGAAATTGGTTTCAACTCAAACGGAGTTTTCTACCATTTTTAAGAGATTTTAGAAGTTAAAAGCACATAAATGACATATGAAGAAAACTTTGAAATAAAAGATGAAACTTTGAAAAAGAACTACATAGAAGTATTAACATTAACAAGATGAACAACTTTGATGAAGAACTTTAAGAGAAAAGCTTGATAAAAATGTAAACTTTGTAAGAGAGAAGAAGAAGAAGAAAAGAAATGTAGTGAAGTGTAAAGGTGAGAAAATGGAGGAAAATGATGAAGTGTGGAAATGAAAAGTATTTATAGAGAGTGAGGGAGAGTGGCACGGTTTTGGAGAGGAAGAAGAGAAGAAAGAAGAAGAAAGAAGGTGGGTTGCTTGTAGAGAGGATAAGGAGTTAAGGTGATGTGAAGTGATTGGAGAGAGAAAGATGAAAAAGTGAGATTTTGAAATAAAGTCAAGATTCACTTTTTGAGGTGTGTCATAGCCTTCACATCAAGTCACTCCATGTCACTTCATCCTCTTGATGCTCTGCTCCATTGCGTATCAGATGACTTCCCCGATCGTATTTCCCGATTTTCGCCCGGGAAATCCTTAAGATTTGGCCCCGAACAAGATTTTTCGAAAAAATCCAAACCCACACAAAACACCATAAAAACACTAACTGTCTCGTTCACGAATTAAAATTTTGTCTCTGGCTCAGTAAACTTGTACTGGCAGTGAGAACCCAGACCGGTTTTCGTCTGAATTTTCGATCAAAAATTTTACTGTGACTTCATGCGGTAAAACAACACAAGAAAATGATTTTATTTTAAATAAAATCATCCTCTGGATTTTATAAAAAATAAACACATTAAAGCATGTATTTATTGATAAAGAAGCATACGAAAAATAGGGTGTTACATGCTAGACAAATGGTCGAGGAAAACTATGAAGAACTTGACATATTGGAGATGGCTGCAATGGTTCGAATTAACACACGACCTATTGTTGTTCAAGATCAAGAAGATGAAGATGAAGAAGAAGATGTTGATGAACATCATTATATATCTGTGGCAACCATTCTGAATTCATTGGAGAAAGTGGATTACAATGATGCTTCATCTTGTTGGGGTACTGAAGAATGTGTGATTTTTTTGGAGGAATTATTATGCAATGGATTAGAATCAAAGCTTGGTCTCACTAAGTGCATGCATGTCTTCCATGAAGATTGCATCGTCCAGTGGCTTCAGCGATGTTACTCCTGCCCATTGTGTCGCTGTCAAATTCTTCCATTGGTTGAATATGATGATCAAGAAAATTAATGTTTCATAATATCTTGAAATATCTTAGGAAATCTTTTAGAAGTCACTTCTTGTTATTATCATTTCATATTTTGTTTTCTTGTTTAATTAGGATTGTAAGTGTGCTATTAATATAAACAAGACTCGATTTTGTCTGCTGTATCACACATTATCTTCAACGATATATTTTCTTTGTTTTCCTTATTAATTACTTATAAATTATAATAAATATAAACCTGTTCAACCTCTTTCTTTCTTTTTTTATCAGATCTTCATTGATATTATTTTTGTTTCTTGGATTATCATGGATACGTAATTTTTGGGAGTGGATCATTTACCTGTTATGAATCATTAGGTATAGTTTTTTTTTGGGTACATTGGAGAAAAACTAGCTACGTAAAGAATCTGCTAAGAGCAGATGCTGGATAGTGACAGGGGGTGGTCTCACTCCCACACAGAGAAAGTGCTCACTCCATGTAGAGTCTATTAAGGTTCCCAGACATCAGAGATGTGGAAGTAGTCCACTTGAAGGCAAAGAGGACCCTCCTTCAACCAACTGCTGTACCAAATCGAAACTGGAAACCATCTTTGAGCCATTGGGCTGCCTTAAGAATAGAACGCCAAGTACAGGAAAAGCATTATTGCTAGAGTTTTGGAACAACTCCCAAACAAGTTTACCAAGCAAAGCAATATTAGAAATTCTAGCTTCCCTCCAACATTTCGGTGACAAGTAATCTTCTGCCATCATTGTTTTTGCACACAAAATTTGCATAGTATATAGATAGGGATACAAGTAATCATAGAATTTGCAAGCGTAATCCTCCCAGCCTTATTCAAAAGCTTACCCTTCCATGCTGATAACCTTAAGTTTGTATATTTTCTACTAGAAAATTGTAATCTGTTTTTTTCATTCTCCCTTGGATGAGAGGAAATCCAAGATAACGACTCGTTAGCAAGCTGGATTCTCCAATTTTTATTTGTTTTTTTTTTTACTCCGTCATTATTTGATGGTGCTTTGAATTTTTCATTCTATCATTTCACTATTTTCATCTGAACACATAAGATGTTTAAAAATTAAAATAAAAATTATTTGATTATATTACAATACAAGAAACTATTAATAATTTAAAAGAGATAACTAATCAAAGAGATTCTTGGAAAATGGCGTTAACGTTAACGTTAACATGGAATATATATAAGAACAAAACTTAGGCTATGTTTGGGAGTTTTGGAGAGGATGGAGTGGAATGATTAGTAATGGAGTGGTTTACAGTGGAGTTGGATGGAGTGGTAAAAGTATACCACTCTATTGTTTGGGAGTTTTAATGTTCCATCCCAAACCCCCCAAATTGGATGGTATGAAAAATAGAGCTTTGGATGGTTTGGAGTGGTTTGGCTTCCCATCCCCAACCTTTCCATTCCATTGTTTAAAAAACTCCCAAACAATAAGTCAAAGGATTTGTACCATTCCACTTCATTACTAACCATCCCACCCCATCCTCCCAAACACACCCTTAAGTAGAATTCCATAAGTACATTTGATATTGTTTTCCCATGATAATATTGAAATTGAATTGCAAGGGTGTTACTGTTTACTGTCTATCTACACTAGGTCTTGCCGCGTCCATTCTTAGTATGTAAAAGTCTAGCTATAAGTGATTTTGTCTCTTTCTGATAAAAAAACATATATGAGTGTTTGGGCATTGGTTTATATCATTTTAATTTTGAGCTAAAAAATTATCCAATCCAAAAATAAAAACAAATTACGGTTCAATTTGAATTAGATTGTTTCATGTATATCAAATCTAAACCCATCCAATCCGATTAAAAGTATTTTGGATTGGATTGAATTATTCAATTTTTATCAACACATTAACTAAAAAGTAAGTCCAAATAACATTAATAATAGATATAGCTTATAACATACAAAAAATTAAAATTTTACGAGTTAACAAATATCAATTTTACTTGGGTTTATGTCTAGATGAGTTTATTAAATAAGCTTATAAAACTCAATTTTCACGTTGATGCTTGAAATAATACTAGAAATAATTGTTGATATAAAAGCATCTTTTACTAGATGAAAAGCACTACACTGTCTATCTTATTTAAAAAAAAAAACACTACACTGACTAGATAATAATGTGACCGATTTACACGAGAAGTGAGTAGTTTTAATTTGTGGGTGGGATTCATTTATTTCTCTTCCTCAATTATGCCAATCACAATCAAACCTTAAATTTATATTTTTGGTACATAAATCTTAAATTTATAGAAATATTTATAATAACATTATCTTAGTTTAGTTTTTGTTTCTTCTTATCATGTTCAAGTTCTTAAGTTTAAATTAATCTCATTTATTAAGTTGGATATTTTCTTTTTCATTAAGTAATAAAAATAAATTTTTAAAAAAAGTTGAGGTGGTAAGTAACAACAAAAGTTCAGCCTCTCAATTGGTTTGTCACAAAATGTAGTATAGGTTTCCAAACAATATTTCACCAAAAAAAATAATTTATAGTTTTTTTTATAGAATAGGAACAAATCAGTTGTAATTACAGTAAAAACCTAGAGCCGTCCCTCTCTCTCAACCTGCCCTCTACTCTTTTTCTTCTTCCTCATCCATTGAAAGGGGGTCGTTTTGGGCCATTTTTTTGGCCTGGAATCACCCCCTACATCATTTTTTCTCTCCTTTTATCTAAATAAGTGGTTTTTCCACATAGATCATTTTTCGTTCGTGTTTTTCCGTGTTTTCGTCATCTGCGTGCGGCAGTGTTTTGTTCGTCGTCTTGTTACGACGTCGTTTCGTTTCCCGTCTTGTTGCGGTGTTCGTTTGGTTCAGATTGGCAGATCAGCTTCGATCCATTACAGATTCAATCAAGACTTGAGCGTCAACGTTACAGATCCGGAGGCATGGGTATTCCGGTCACTTTGATTTTGTCACATTTGTAGACATTTTGCCGTCTTATGCTATTAACCTGGGTGCTGTGAATTTGTTCGTAGATTCAACCTTTTCAGTTTTTAGCGAGGTTGAATTTGTATTGTTTTCGATGTGTTTCATGATTAGCTATGACAAATTTGATAGCTAATTCGTAGCTAATCTCTAGTAAAAAAATTTAGCTATAGGTTAACTACAAAATAGCTGCAAAATTGATGGTAGCATAAATTGAGTGGCAAATTAGCTAGAAATATTTTCCTAGCTAATCTTAAAATCTTCTAGCTATTTAGTAGCCAATCCCTAGTAATGCATTGTTATGAATTGCTTTCCTTAGCTAAACAGCTACGATATTGTCGTAGCGATTTTGCAACCAGTCTATAGCTAAAATTCGTGGCAATTTTGTAGTAATTTCCTAGCTATTTGGAAAAAAAATATTGTCCCTAGATTGGCCCCAAACACCTGTCCTTCGGACCAATTTAGCGATCGATATTAGTCAACTTAATTTATTATCAGGTTGGAACTAACAAAGATGAAACCTTCAATACCACAAACAATATGGCACTAAAATTGTTGTAAGCATCATGTTGATTAATATTTGACCAAACAAAAAGCATCCTAAACTTATTAAATGTAAACATATAAATACATCTTAGCAATTGACACCACAAAGACATCTTTGCAAACAAAAAATATATCATAAATGCACAAGCTGCCAAAAATAGTTTCACAAAAACATACAACCCTTTATATGTCATTATACAATCCAGTAATTCTCGCCTTTTCCTATCCTTCATTTTCAATCACCCAAAAAAATAAAATTTACATATAGAATCCGAGTTAAAAACCTTTTCTTGATACTTTGTGTCTCCGGTCCTTTGAGATAGAGCGACAAATTCTAGTTGTTCAGTGCCAGAATACTCTCACCCTTGGAAAAATGAAGTGAAAAAGAATTAGAGACATAGATAAATTAACTCTAGCGATTGACTAACATAGTCACAATCAAGAATCCAAAACTAATGCACAAATAAAAAGTCAAATAATAAAAAAAACCCAATAAAAATAACATAGAAAGTCTCTGCTTAATATTAGGTGGGTCAGTGATCTTTCCAATTTAAACTACCCAAATTTTATACCTTAATTGTAGCAAACCGAGATGAAATATTATCCTTCTTAATTCTTATAACAATTCTAAATATTGAAGCACAAAAAGATATGAATAATATATTGTTTGGATAAATTACAAATTTAAGGTCCAAATAGCAAAAAAAAAAAATCACTGAAAATGATCAATGGAGAACAAACTAGATTCCTCAAAACTCAATGAGTGAAGCAATCAGCATTACAAGGTATAGAGTATCACAGCAAGACATCTTAGATTCTTAACAACCAGAAGGCAATATAACATAACATAAGTCATAAGAAAAAAGCACCAATTACTTTATCACTAGATGCCCTCAACATTTATTTCCTTTTGATGAGTAAATACTGCAAGTAAATACAAGACATAACAAAGAGAACTTTCATAACAAGAACTTACCATTAATTCCAACATGTGTCTTCCCAGTGCTTTTTGATTCTAAACATACCAGACCATCCAAAAGTAAGAATCAAGAAATTGCATGTAAATCACCCTATTCTACACATAATAAACCTATTCTTACTCTGTACAGGAGGAATTTCAGTTGCTATGACTTTGATAGGCTGAAGACTCCGGGCATTGCAGTTTTCGAGCAAATTATAATAGATCAGGATAAAAAAAAGTGATGAAACCACATAATTTTAAAGAAACAGATACAGTCACAAAATGTGGGGAAAAAAGAACTGCAATAAGTAAAGAATTTGAGTTCCTCAACTTTAAGACTAATGCATCACATGGAATTGAAGTTCCAAACATGTTATCCTGTAACTTCTTAGATTTTAAATTACAACTTGAGGCATTGCACAACACCTGAATCATACACATAGGCAGTGATGGATCCAGGACCCTGAGGCAGTGGGAGCAATTTATTTCCCAAAAAAAATTAATAGTAATTATTATCATACATATAATACATATAAAGATAAATACATAAATGTTAAATTATAAAATTTTAATGGTTTAATTAATTTGTAGGTCACTGAATTATTTGAGAATATTCAAATAGGTCCCTCTGCTTTTAAAGTTTGTAATTCGGTCCCCAAATACATAAAAAATTGAGATTAGGTCCCCCATACACTATTTTGTTAAGGTTACGTTAGGATTCAAAAAAGTACAGAAACCTATTTGATTTTTTCCTAAAACTTATAGGGACCTATTTGAATTTTTTCAAAAAAATAAGGACCCACAAAGACGAGTTGATAGATCATTTAACATATATTTAATGGAACCCTAGCAAAAAAGTGTATGAGGGACCTAATTGCTAATTAAAAAATTTGTGTTTAGAAACCCAATTACAAACTTTAAAAGTATAATGAACTATTTGAAAGTTTCCAAATAGTTCAAGGATCTTCAAATTAATTTAACCAATTTTAATATACCTAATCAAATAAATTACATATTTCATAATTGTCATTTACGTGATTTCATGTTTTGAAATCGTTGAATGACCTGTTCATTATCAAAGTTATTGAACATATCTCTCTCAATATAAGTCATTAGACAAGTGGCCTCTGAACATGATCAAATGAAGAAAGAAAAAAGATAGAGTGGTATGGGTGCAAATAAATCAACAATAGGGGGCAAAATAAAAATATTTAGAGGAATAATTTATTTATTTTTATAAATGAGGGTGTGCAAGCGTGCCCCTCACCAACACCTCGCCAATGCATATAGATACATTAATCATGGATCTACTAAGAATTATAGAAACTCTCCCTACCCCACTCTAAATAAAGAGTTAAATGAAACAATAATTTGAAGTTTTTTCACCACTGTGAAGAAACATGCTCTATTTGAAGTTGGACATTCAAGTAAACCTGTTTCTTTTGATAAATAAAGTTGTGCTAATTATGTACATGATGTAACACCCCATTTTCTTTCATAAATAACCTTAATATATTTATATATATATGACATATATGTTTGAATATGGTTTTTAGATTGTTCTTGGCATCTAAGTTCATTTTTGGAAAGTTTAGCCTTAGAAAGACTAAAACCTTTTAGAGTCCTAGTAACATGTTTCACCGTTTTGGTCATATATTGAGTTATAGATGTCCGATATAGGTGATCTTTGTGGCATTTGAAAGATAAGAGAATTTTCTACAACTTTAATGAAGAGACATAAATCAAATTCGGAATTTTAGGTTGTCAAAAATAATCAATTGTGGAGCAGGCCAGCTTGTGCGGATTTTGGATATACCTCCACTAATTTGGGCCTATCTCACCCATTTCAAACCCAAATTAAGTATATGAGCACTACTTGGAAAGCTTATTTGAAGATATATCTGTTAGGATTGAATTGATTTCGAAATATTGGTCAGAAATATTATTTATGGGTTAGGTGAAAAGTGAAGGAATCATATGGCATAATTAGTGCAAGATTAGGTGGGATAATTAGTGCAATGCTTTTTGTTTCATTCTTTTGACTCACCAACCCCACCAACCATCCCACAATCAGATAACACCTCAAAACAACTCATAGTGGAGCAAAACATGGAGTGATTTATGGATTAGTGGAGCCCATCATGAAAGAAAAACCAATAATCAAGGTTTAGTGGGAGACAAAAGCAAGAACATTCACCAACCACGGAATATTAATTAGGCCACCAAGGAGCACGAATTTCGGGCAGATTTATAGAGTTTATAAGCCTATATAAAGGATGGTTATTGACGCTTAAAGAGGAGAGAAGAAAGCTTAACCTATAGACCAAAACAACCATTGCTGAAAACTTGAAACCCGGTGGAACAGTTTCGGTAAATCCTTCACTACTTCTACATATACCGTTGGATCTTGTTCCAAATTCATATAGAGTTCCTAGGCTTATATTTCTTCATATCCAACGGTGGAAATTTATGTTTAATCCATATAGTGAGAGTTATTCATCTTATAAGTTTGATTTGAGTTCAACTCGGGTAGCTCCAGACCAGTCAACTTGAGAGGATCATCCTGTGCTCAGTAACCGTTGGATCTAGCTGAAACTTTTGCATAAGATAAATTAAAGGTATATCTTTATTCTTACCGTTCAAATTGGTAAACTAATGTCTGGTTTGTGAGATATAAGGCAAACACAGTGGCAGATTTTGTGGTAATTGCTGCCGATTTTAAGTTCTTTACAATGTGCCTTTCACAATGTGTTTCGTAGGTGAATCTTGAAGCTCAGGGACCCTAGTGGATCTTATTTCTTCTTAAACGTGAACTTCAATCCAGGCATGGGGAGAAGGGTAGTGTTTACATAGGCTTGGAGTTAGAGTAAAGTAAAAGGGGTCCCCATAACCCCGTATTTATGTGTTACTAAATGATTTTAATACGTATGAGGCTGTGATTGTTGATTATAACATGTTAGTGGTCGTTGTTGGATATTTGATTATTCATGCTTATGTTCATAATGTTTGGTTTGTGATTATGCTGTTGTTGTTGTTGTTAATATGAATATGTTGACACAACAATGTGTTGGATAACGCTGTTGTTGTTATGACTGTTGATGGTTAAGTCTTGGGTGCTTATTGGCCCAAGCAACATTATTGTTAAGTCTCGAGTACTTGTTGGTGCAAGCGGAGGTGGTGGTGTTTGCCGTTGATTGATGTTTGACATGCATTTCATTGGAGATGTTGTTGGGAGATGTTCGACATAGGGGAGATCGTCCGAGAGTAAGGCGATCCGGCCATCCACGGTAGGTTACCCAAGGTTTGGTAACCGCGGCCCCCCGTGATGAGGCATCCATGGTTTGGTGCGTTGGCTATCCATAGGGTCTACCCGAGGTTAGGTGGACTGCTGGTGTTGGTGTTTATTGGCCAATACGGATATGTAACTCCGAAGTCGTTCATCTTGAGTTAGCTGGATCCACATGCATAGTTGGAGTAGCGGAGTAGTTGGTGCCTTGCATTGCATAGCATATTCGATGATGTTGTTGTTGATGTACATTGATACATGCTAAAAACTATATGCCTATGTTGATGCCATGCTTGTATGATTTACTTTACTTCCTACCTCTATGCTGATTACGTATACATGAACTTACTCCCCTTCGTTTGTTGCTTGTGTTTGTCCTGAACGGCATTTGCAGAGGATGATGGGCAGCCCGGAGAGGAGTGACTCTGAGGAGCCGCCACTCATAGTTAGGGCCTGCTTTTATGTTTTAATTCTTTTGGTTTAGATGTATTTCCGTTATACGGAAGGATTATACCAGCTCTGTATGTGACATCGGGGTTGGGTTTTATTATGTTTATTTGCTTTAACTTATTTATTTCCGCGATTTTGAAACTTGGTTCATGTGGGACTTTTCTACCCATGGACAACTCACTGAATTCTTATTCAGATTATGCATGTCTGTTTAATTGACTTTTGGATTTTATGTCCTTTATCATGCGGGGTAGAAGGGTGTCACACATGACCCTTAAAATAATAATGGATTTATTCACCAAAAGAATAAGCCACCAAAAGACAATCTAATTGATGACTACTTCCAATCTGCACAAAAACAGGAAGCAACAAATGCACAATTATAGGACAGCAACCACAGGTGAGGCGATGCATTCATCTATCCAGTTACATAAGCTTTCCATGGTTCTAATTATGTACATTACAGGATCATATTCCTATAGTTAATGGATATATAGCTTTCAAATGGTCCTTTGGCATTTGTCTTGTAGGAAAGTTAGAAAGTTGAAACTTTAAAATGAAAATCTGAACTCAAATGATGAACAAAGCAGGAAAGATATAACTAAATCAAACATTAAAAAATAGACAATAAAAAGTATCAAATGGCAAACCTCTAACAGAGGTTCTTTCACCTTCTCTTTCACATTATATATATCCCTACTGATCTAAATCACTCTAAAAAAAGACAGTAGCAAAGAGAAATTTAATAAAGATTGTAATGTTACAAACACAAAATAACTCCATTTCTCATAATTGTTTAAACATGCATCTGCTATGATTTTAGCAACCAACTGGTGAATGATAACAGAAGTTGATGCTATGGTTACTTTCACTAACTCCTTCCAATGAAGACCTATAACAATAACAGGTTGATAGTCCAATGCTACAACATCATAAACAAAAACAATTTACCTGATACAAAAATAGGACAATTTTTAACAAAAATGGGTTCAAACTCCTCAAACCGCCACTTAAAATGATGCTTCCACTGTTACAAAACAAGAAAACTTGAGTAAGTGGAATGGAGGAAACCAATATAGAGACTTATTCCTCAAATTTACAATATATTATAATTCCAAAATAAATTAGTTGTGACAGTAGGTGGAAAACTTGAGATGAATTAGAGGTATGAATCGATAGTAGGAATAACATAGTCAATTAAGATTGGAAACCAAAATCCATTGTATCTCGACACAATAGAAACAGGATTTTAAAACCAGATAGCAAGATTAAAAGTAATGCAGCAACACAAAAAGGAGCACATTCTAGCTGTGAGTGAAAAAAAAGAACAGATTTTTTTAATAATAACAAAAGAAGATTTGAATGATGCACATGAGGAAGCAAGTTTTGGTAGATCAAACGCAGAACAGAAACAACTATCATTTTGAGCAGCATTTTTGGCAAAGGAAATTGCAAAAATCAAAAGAAATGCACCAACCAAACAAGAATCAGAAGATTTTCAATGAAATCTATGTAAATAACAGCAAAATCGCCAACAATTAGAGATTTACCTTCTCTTCAATTTCGAGAACCTTGAGCACCTTCAGATTCACCTAAATACCATGCAAATTCGATTAGACTTTGGGAATAGGGGTCTCTTTGTCGATGAACTCGGTGAAGAAGCGTTCGACGTCGAGGGCGGAGACATCGCTATGGTAGTACACGAGTCAGAGTGAAAACGGATTGCACCGAGGGAGATTGAAAACGGATTTGAAGCAAGAAGCTTCGCATTGCAGATTGGGGAGAAAGAGAGAGAATGAAGATTAGGATTTTGATTTTCTGTTTTTGTAATTAAGATTAGGATTCTGTAAGATATCAAATTTTGATTTTGTTTTTGTAATTAAGATTAGGATTCCGTAAGATATCAAATTTTGATTTTCTGTTTTTGTAATTAAGATGATATCAAATTTTGATTTTCTGTTTTTGTAATTAAGATGATATCAAATTTTGATTTTCTGTTTTTGTAATTAAGATTAGGATTCTGTAAGATATCAACCTAATTTAATTTGACCCCTCTTCCAAGCTATTGCTCTATATATAAAAAGGGGCATATAACGTTAAATCTCACAAAGCCACAATTAGTACATTGCTCCTTTCTAATACTTGTGACACCGATTGTGATACGCTCACTCATTGTTCATTCCATGGAGACTTACAGGAACTATTTTGAGTCGTTGAACTCGATTCTAATTTTGATGGGTGAACGTGCTAGACAAAGGGATGAAGAACTTGACATGTTGGAGATGGCTGCAATGGTTCGAATTAACACACCACCTACTGGTGTTCAAGATCAAGAAGATGGTGAAGAAGAAGATGTTGATGAACATCATAATGCATCTGTGGCAACAATTTTGAATTCGTTGGAGAAAGTGGATTACAATGATGCTTCATCTTGTTGGGGTACTGAAGAATGTGTGATTTGTTTGGAGGAATTATTATGCAATGGATCAGAATCAAATCTTGGTCGCACTAAGTGCATGCATGTCTTCCATGAAGATTGTATAGTCAAGTGGCTTCAGCAATGTTCCTATTCCTGCCCATTGTGTCGCTGCCAAATTCTTCCATCGGCTGAATATGTTGATCAAGAAAATTAATGTTTCATAATCTTTTGTAATATCTTTTTTTTTTATCTTGAAATATCTTAGGAAATCTTTTAGAAGTCACTTCTTATTATTTCATATTTTGTTTTCTTGTTTAATGTAGTGTGCTATCAATATAAATAAGACTTGATTTGTTTGCTGTATCACACATTTTGCATCATTATTTCTTTGTTTTCCTTATTAATTACTTGTAATAACTATAAACATGTTCAACCTCTTTTTTCATTGATATTATTTTTGTTTCTTGGATTATCATGGATACGTATTTTTCGGGAGTAGATCATTTACTTATTATGAATTATTAGGTATAGTTCAAGTGATTATTTTTGTTTCTTGGATTATCAGTGACACCTGATGGCACAGCAAAATAATCAGTGATATTCATATGGCATTTGACAAGTAACACATCTTGTTTATAATGTTGAGAAAATTTGCAAGGAATGCATACAGACTACTTCAGTTTTGCCCCAATTTACAATCACGATAATAGATTTTAAAATTTATAAAAATATATTCTTTTATCCACAACTTACCAAAAATAATTTATTATGTGAGTTACACATGCTCGCTGATACATGTCATATTTTATTACTCATTTACTTGTTTTAATATCTTTTATCTTTTTGCCTAAAAAAAAATCTTTTATCTTTTACATATAATTCTCGTTTCAATAATATAAATAAATAAAGAAATTAATATTATGATATCGTTATCATTATTCGATTATTACTTGACAGTAAAGCTAAGAAAGACATGAATAATACGGTCTAGTGGAGTATGATAGATTATCATATCTAACAGATTGCAGGTTCGACTCTCACTAATCTCTTTGAGGTGAGGTAAATATAAATCCCTTTATAAGTGTTCATAAAGCCAGAAGATTTTTCCTACTTTGAATCGAGGTGTCATCCCTTCATCCTAAATTTTTTAGAGAAAAAAAAGGACCTAAACCGTGCTTCTATAATAATCCGCACATCCTGCCAAGTGGGACCTAAATTGTTATCGATGAATAAGATATTCTAACTCTATGATGGATATTTAAACAGTGTTCCCAACCTAGCATGTGACAATATGTTCTTTTCTTTCAAAGCCTGCTCCCACCCTCCAAAAAAAAAATTAGAGAGAGAGAAATACAGCTCCTTTTACGAACTTGTGGAATAAAAAAGATTACAATAAATTAATTTAAGATGCAAAGTCAATTGCCAAAGAAAAAAGAGAAAGAAAATTATAAATAAATAACTAACTTAATTCTCACTCACAATTTAACTCCTGAATTTAATTTGTTTATAAGTAGTTCTTAAATTTATAAAACTTATATCAATTTAATTATTCTCAAAACTAAAATGAAATACAAATATGATGAGTTTTATTCCTTCAACAGTAATTTTATATACGCAAATAATTTTATAAAATAAGTGAGAATAAAATAATTCCACAAACAAAATTAGTAGTTTACTCAAGAAAATTCTCACCTTAATAGCAAAGCAAATGGAGCCAATTGTACATATACATGTGAGTACTAGTATTTTTTTTATTTTTTATTATTATTCTAAAAAATAATTTTTTTTACTTTTTTTTAAAGAAAACATTAATTTTTTTATACTTTTTTTTACATTTATTTGTTTTATTTTAAAAAAAAATTAAATTTTATTTAAATTTTTTTTATGTTTTCATTAATTTTTTTATTTTTTTTCCTAATACTTTTTTTTTGCTAATGCTTTTTTATTTATTTATTTGTATACACTGAAAGTGTAAAGTTTTTTTACACTGTCAATGAATCATAAATTGACAAACAGTAAAAGTAGAGTTGTCATGTTCTTGATGTTTTAATTTTTATATACTTATATTTTAATGCATATATAATTTAATATTTTTAATATTTTTTATTTATATATTTAAATATATTTTAATATTTTTCGATTCGAACCGAATCAAACCAAACCAATTTTAATTGGTTCGGATATTGTTATTGACTTTTTAAAGTTTATAATTTTTTTTTTGTTTTTAAATATTTTTAGCAAGGAAAGGTAGCAAAGCCCCCTATTCTTCGAAAAAAGTTTAGGGTCGTAAGACTCGAACCAGTAATTCGATGAATTGGAAAATCCGAAACAACCAATTAAATGGGTTCTTTTTTTTCTTTCTTATGGACGGCTCAGAATTGAACCAAACCCAATGGTCATTAATTTGGTTATTTTGGAACCGAACCAATTACTATATTTTAATATTTATATATTTTAATATTCAATATGTATATCACTTTATCAATTAACAACTTTTCTTCTATTGTTCCTGTAACAGCAGAAGGAGTTGTCAACCAGTAGATTATTTTAGATTGTTTAAATTTAATTATTTATTTTTTAAACATATATTCTTTATAATATTCTTTAAAAAAATTATTTTTTTCCAGAATTAGTTTTTTCTAATTTAATTTTTTAAAATGTTTTTTTAAAATATTTTTGTTTTCTAATTAATTTTATTTTTCTAATTTTTGTGAATATTTTTTCTAATTATTATTTTCCTATTTTATAAAAAATATTTTGTATATTTTTCTAATTTTTTTCCTTATTTTTTTTTAATAATTTTTTAAATATATTTTTTCCAAATTTTTTTAATTATATATTTTTTCCAATTAATTTATAATTTTTTTAAATAATTTATTTTTCTAATATTTTTAAATATATTTATTTTCTAATTTTTTAAAATATTGTTTTCACAACTTTTTTTCTAATTTTTTTTATTTTTAATTTTTTCTAATTTACTTTTTCCTTTTAAAATCTTTTCTTTATAATTATTTTTTTAATTTTTTTTACGTTTTCCTTAATTTTTTAAAAAATGTTCCTAATATTTTTTTTGAATTTATTTGTATAAACTGATAGTGTAAAGTTTTTTTACATTGTCAACCAATAATAAATTGGCAAACAGTAAAAGTAGAGTTATCGTGTTCTTAATGTTTTAATTTTTATATACTTATACTTTAATGTATATTAATTTAATAGTTTAAAATTTAAAATTTTTATATTTTTTAATATTTTCCTGTCCGAGTCAAATCAAACCAAACTAATTTAATTGGTTCAGATATTGTTATCGACTTTTTAAAGTTTATAATTTTTTTTGTTTTTAAATATTTTTAGCTAGGAAATGTAATAAAGCTACCGTGTTCTTCGAAAAATTTTAGGATCGTAAGACTAGAACCAATAATTCAATGAATTTGAAAATCCGAAACAACTAATTAAATTGATTCTTTTTTTTTCATTTTTGTGCACGGCTCCGAGTTGAGCCAAACTCAATGGTCATTAATTCGTTTATTTTGGAACCGAACTAATTACTATATTTTAATATTTATATATATTTTAATATTCAATATGTGTATATCACTTTATCAATTAACAACTTTTCTTCTACTGTTCCTGTAACAGTAGAAGGAGTTGTCAACTGGTGGATTATTTAAATTTATTTATTTATTTTTTAAACATATATTCTTTATAATATATTTTAAAAAATTTATTTTTTAACGGCTTCGAATTGAACCAAACTCAATGGTCATTAATTCAGTTATTTTTGAACCGAACCAATTACTATATTTTAATATTTATATAATTTAGTATTCAATATATATATCACTTTATCAATTAACAACTTTTCTTATATCGTTCCTGTAACATTAGAATGAGTTGTCAACTAGTGAATTATTTAAATTTATTTATTTATTTTTTAAACATATATTCTTTATAATATTTTAAAATTTTTTTTTTCCTGAATTAGTTTTTTTCTAATTTACTTTTTTTAAAATGTTTATTTTTATAATTTATTTTTTTTAAAATTTTTTGTTTTCTAATTAATTTTATTTTTATAATTTTTTTGAATATCTTTTTCTAATTTTTATTTTCCTTTTTTTAATATACTTTTCTATATATTTTTTTAATTTTTTTCCTAATTTACTTTTGAATTTTTCTAATATTTGTATTGACATAAATAGAGGTAGATCTATTCATAATTTGTATTTTTTTCTATATCATTGCCTTTGTTTTCATTATTTTAAATAATAAATCTATATATATACTAATTAATAAGGGAAAATGATGATTTTAGTGTAAGACAATGGTGCAAGTCACATGTTAAGTGATGAAATTTTATTTTTATTTTTTTTATTTTCTAAACTTTTTTTTTTAAATATTTACAAACCGATAAAGGTACAATGTTATGAGAATCAAAAACGACAATCTCTGAATTGACGTAAATAGAGGTAGAGCTATTCATATTTTCTAATCTATTTTTTTCTACATCCTTGCCTTTGTTTTTTCTATTTTAAATAATAAATCTATATCTATACTAATTAATAAGGGGAATTGATGATTTTCTAATAAAGTGACACGTGTCAGCACTACATTGTTGGAACCAAAGTGGTTATGGTTTATTTAATCTCTAAGTTTTGATGCTAACAAAATGATTAAATTTGCTTGGTAAAGTATTAGTTGAGATCTAACAAGTAAGTTCAGTTTATGCAGGAATATCAAAAATAATATAAGGTATGCAATGCTTGGACTCGTGCAAAGAATTACCCGTCCAATGGTTATTTAAACTGTTTATATTTTAAATGATAAGTAGACTGGTTTTCCTTAGTAGACGAGGCTATATGTAACATCCTAAAATTCTAACATAATTAATTTGAAAATAATAATAATAATAATAATATTAAGTTATTAAAAGGTATAGTGCAAATAAAATATAAATAAGAGATTTAGTGTAAAGAATTGATAGTATAAGGATTTATTGAAATTATTAACTATTATAAAGAATGTAAAATTATATATATAAATATATATATGTATATATATATATATGTATATATATATATTCAAAAAAAACTCTCAAAAGGTGATCTTTTGTCAACTCAAAACAATCATTCGTACCATGGAAAGGGTTCGTAAAAAGTATTGTTACTCACCTCTCGACGACCCCCAATGTGCTCTAAAAATTATTTATGATAAGGATTTGTGCTTCCCTAAAAATTCTTCTCCCGTTTGGTGGTGTTCTTGGATCTATGTTGTTAGCTTGTACTGGCTGGAAAGGGACACTGTGCGGCGCTTTGTTGACAAGAGTATGATTATATATATATACACTGTGCGTTCTGCTTGGGCTTAACGCCCTTGTACCCATTTTTTTTTTGAATATATATATACATATATATATACATATATATATTTATATATATAATTTTACATTCTTTATAATAGTTAAAAATTTCAATAAATCCTTATACTATCAATTCTTTACACTAAATCTCTTATTTATATTTTATTTGCACTATACCTTTTAATATTATTATTATTATTATTTTCAAATTAATTATGTTAGAATTTTAGGATGTTACATTTTCTCCCCTAGGTCGCACTATCGCGCACGTGACAAAAAGGACGAGCGGGTTTTAAAACTGTAGTTAGGGCGACAACTCGGATGTCGTCTCTCAAGGACTCTTAAAGTGTTATTTTCCACAAAAATCAGTTTTGGGGGGGGGGGGGGGGTTTGGATTGGGATGCAATCAAAGAAAACAAAACAATGAAAATAGAGCAATAAAGCAAGGCAGTTCAAAGAGGTTATCAAATGGCCAAAAACAGATTAATCTATTGTTCTCGATTTCCTATCTATCATAGGTTCATGCAATTTCCAAGCCCTAAGCTGATTCTAATCCCCTCCCGGTTGTAGCAATAATTTACAAGCGAAACCACTACTACAGATACATGTCCCTATTCCCGAATTAAGCAAACGGGGTTAAGCCCTTCGTGAACTAAGCGAACACGAAACGTACACACGCGAATTAAGCAAACGCGATTAATTATAGGAACATAATATCACCGGAAATAAATCAATACAACACAATATACTCCTGAATTAAGCAAACAGAAATATAAAGCATGGCATTGAAAAGGGAAAAGCATACAAAACAGGGAATACAAGAACCTCAAGTATAGTGGAAATCGATTACAATAGATCAATCCTAGGAACTTAGTTCTCCATGACAAAAACGAAAACACACAGAGAAAAAATGTAAAACAGAACAATGGAGAAGCAAAAGTCTCTACAATCTGTTCAGAACATCAATTTATACTAGTTAGAAATTAAGCCTACTCGCGAGGCGAGTACTTATTCGCGAGGCGAATATTGTGAAGAGTCAGTAACGCTTGGTATTCTCGCGAGGCGAACACACCTTCGCGAGGCGAGGAACTGAAGAGTCTTCTTGTTACGCCCGTTATGAACATCAGGGGCCAACCGTGATGCTTTCTGACTTCCAGGCTCGCGAGGCGAATGTATGCTCGCGAGGCGAGACTCTTCAACTTCAAAACTGCCACAGCCGTGACCCTCAACACGGGCAAGCCGTGATCGTCTCTGACTTTCTGGGTTGGATGACTCGCGGGGCGAGATCTTCTTCGCGAGGCGAACCAGAGACCTTGCATTTTCTTGGAACAGTCAGCCTCGGGGTCGCGAGGCGAATATAGCTTTCGCGGGGCGAATCCCCTGTTTCTTTATTCTCTTGCCTTCCAACTTAACCTGAAAACAAAGACACAACTATAAGTGTATTATTTGACTCAAAACTAGATAAATTAACCTAAAACTACTCTAGAGACTCAAAACCTTGCTTGAGGACAATCTAATCTAATTTGGGTGAAAATAGGACATAATTTGCACAAAACCCTGGTCATACTAGCCATAAAACTAGATGAGCCAGAGGCTGATCAAAATACCCCAAACTTAAACTTTGCTTGTCCCCAAGTAAACTAAAACTCAAAAATCAAAAAGACTAAAGACCTGGCAAGCTTAAAAGATTCAATCAACCTTACACAAATTCAAGCAGTTTCATCAAAACAGTTTTCTTCATTGTCCACCCCTTTCAAGCAAAGCAATCCCCACAATCATTCATTCTAAACAATTGAGAATTTCATTATTCAAACAATCATCAATCTAAGCAGGGGATCCAAGTCACACACAAGAGGGAGATCACCAATTCAAACAACTGCCTTCCTCACAAGGGAGTTTCGTATTTCACTCAATCGCTCAGTTTGTGTCAGGCTAACAACTTTGCACTCAGTTTCACTTTTCAGAAACACTTCCCATAAATTTGATTTTCATCTCTAAAAGATTCCCACAAAAAACATGCATGCAACATCAAAAGGTCTTTTATGGGATGTAATGGGGCCTGGCTAAGGGTAGGATATACAAAGGAACTAGGCTGAAGACCCTAGGAACTAAGAGAGCATGAAACACTTCAAACATTGAAATTTCACTCAAGTTCCTTTTCGCATTCATCTTTTCCTTTATGCATTGGGTGACTACAGCCCTTTTTATTCAAATACTTTTTTTTTCTTTACATTTTTTTTTAAGCCTTTGGCTCCAATCTTTTCATTATTTATTTTTTTCCTCAATCTCAAAATAACATGCCAGTAGCCACCCCAAACTTAGTTTCTTGCAAACCTTGTCTTTCTAAGCATCCATGCTCTCCTAATCCTAAGATCGGGTTAACAAGGTTTTTTTCAGATTTAAGCTCCTAACATTAGGTTATCAAGAATTAACAGTCTAATCAGGCTCAAAGGGGCTAACTAAGGAACATGCATTAGGAATTGGTTATTTTTAGGCAAAGTAGCTATTTACAAAGAAAATGCCTAAATCATATGAAGCAAACACGTAATCATGCAAACCAAAAAGAGATTCAATCAAATTCAGGAAAGTGCAATCGAAAAGTGATTCTCACAGTAAAAAATTATGTTGGAGGCTCAATACCTCACCTGGACATTCATGCAAATTGTTTGACAGAGATTCTATCCCTAGTGTGCTTCCCATCACCCCAAACTTATCCTAAATCACGCCATCATAACAAAATCTCAAAGTTCAGTTTTCAATCACATGGGGATCATTGTTCACAAATTTTTCAAATCCTAGGGGGAACAGTCAACAAGTAACATGCAACCAATCTATGCAAAAATCAATAAAATCCAATAAACTTGCCAACACTAGACTCAACACAACTCCTGAGCTTCTCAAATTATTCAGGAGCTTTATTAAAAGAACAGGAAAACAAACAAAACAAAACAAAACAAAAACTACAACTAGTTCCCTCCCCCACACTTAAAGCATGCATTGTCCCCAATGAAACAACATAACAACAAAATCAGAGTGAGGGAAAGGAAAGGAAACCCCCTGATCAAGTATCAGTGTAGGTGGGAGCTTCCAAGGAGAGCTCCTCAACATTTGCATCCACAGGAACAACAGCATCCACACCATGGAATGGCTTCAGCCTCTGCCCGTTAACCTTGAAGGTCTTGTTGGTACCTGCACTTTGAATCTCTATTGCACCATAAGGAAAAACGTTAGTAACAACAAAGGGGCCATCCCATTTGGACCTAAGTTTCCCAGCCATCAATCTCAGGCGGGAATTAAATAGTAAGACTTTTTGGCCCACAAAAAATTCTTTCCTAACAATCATCCTATCATGAAAAAGTTTTGTCTTTTCTTTATAAATCCTGGAGCTTTCATAGGCTTCTAGCCTAAGCTCCTCAAGTTGCTGCAACTGCAGTTTTCTTTCAACACCAGCTTTCTTCATGTCCATGTTACAACTCTTTACTGCCCAATATGCCCGGTGCTCAACTTCCACTGGGAGGTGACATGCCTTGCCAAAAACAAGCCTGAATGGGGACATTCCTATGCCTTGCCAAAAACAAACCTGTTAGGCTGCACCATCTTCTCTAGAATTTGCTTGATCTCCCTGTTTGATATTTCAGCCTGGCCATTGGTTTGGGGATGGTAAGTAGTGGAAACTCTATGTACAACCCCATACTTTCTGAGTAAGGCTTCCATGGTTCTGTTGCAGAAGTGTGTGCCTTGGTCACTGATGATGGCCTTGGGTATGCCAAACCTGCAAAAAATGTTGGACCTAACAAATTTGGAAACAACGTTAGCATCGTTAGTCCTAGTGGGGATTGCTTCCACCCACTTTGAAACATAATCTACAGCCAAAAGAATATATACAAAACCAAAAGAAGGAGGGAAAGGACCCATAAAATCCATCCCCCACACATCAAAAACCTCACAATAAAGCATGGGCTGCTGAGGCATCTCACTCCTACGAGTGATTGCAGGGCCTGCAGTTTGACATTCCTTACAATTCCTGTATACCTCATATGAATCTCTAAAAATTGTGGGCCAATAGAACCCAGAATCCAGGACTTTTCTTGCTGTCCTCTGAGGTCCAAAGTGTCCTCCAACTTGAGAGGCATGAGAGAAATGCAGGGTGGACTCTGTCTCATGATCGGGGACACACCTCTGAATCACCTGATCACTGCAAAACTTCCACAAGTATGGATCATCCCACACATAGTACTTTGCATCGCTCTTGAGCTTGTGGAACTTATGTCTACTTGTACCTGCAGGAACAACACCAGCAACAAGAAAATTTACAATGTCAGCAAACCAGGGGGTTACCCCATACATATGCAGAAGTCTCTCATCAGGGAAATCATCTTGGATGGGAGTAGGATCCTCATCCCTTGCTATCCGGCTCAAGTGATCGGCTACCAAATTTTCAGCTCCACTCCTATATTTTATTTCCACATTGAATTCTTGGAGCAAAAGCATCCACCGGATCAGTCTTGGCTTAGCTTCTGGCTTCTTCAATAGGTACTTCAGAGCTGCATGGTCAGTAAAAACAATGACCCTAGAACCTAGCAAATATGACCTAAATTTGTCAAGTGCAAATACAACAGCTAGCAGTTCTTTCTCAGTGGTGGTGTAATTGGATTGTGCAGCATCTAATGTCCTAGAAGCATAATGTATTACATGGGCAGCCTTGCCCACTCTTTGTGCCAGAACCGCTCCCACAGCAAAATTTGAAGCATCACACATTAATTCAAAGGGGAGGGTCCAGTCAGGGGGCTGGATGATAGGGGTGGAGGTCAATGCCTTTTTCAAGTAGTCAAATGCCAGCTTGCACTTTGCATCAAAAAGGAACACGGCATCATTCTTCAGCAGATTTGACAATGGCAGAGCTATCTTGCTGAAGTCCTTAATAAAGCGCCTGTAGAAACCTGCATGGCCAAGAAAAGAACGGATCTCGCGTACGCAAGATGGGTAAGGCAATGAAGAAATTACATCAATTTTTGCAGGATCTACTGAAATACCCTCTTTCGAAATCACATGACCCAAAACTATCCCCTGTTCTACCATGAAGTGGCATTTTTCATAATTTAAAATCAGATCAGTCTCAATGCATCTTTGTAGAACTAGACTCAGACTATGCAGACATGCATCAAATGAAGAGCCATATACAGTGAAGTCATCCATAAACACCTCTATGCAATTTTCAATAAACTCAGAGAAAATGCTAAGCATGCATCTTTGAAAGGTGCCAGGAGCATTACAAAGGCCAAATGGCATCCTCCTATAGGCAAACGTACCGAAGGGGCACGTGAAGGTGGTCTTTTCCTGATCCTCAGGGGCAATATGAATCTGGAAATACCCGGAAAAGCCATCAAGAAAGCAATAATGGGATTTACCAGCCAGCCGTTCCAGCATCTGATCTATAAACGGCAAAGGAAAGTGATCCTTTCTGGTGGCCTGGTTCAACTTCCTATAGTCTATACAAACTCGCCAGCTATTCTGGACTCTAGTAGGCACAAGTTCATTATTATCATTTCTAACTACAGTGAGACCAGACTTTTTGGGTACAACTTGCACCGGACTGACCCAAGTACTATCAGAGATGGGGTATATAATACCTGCCTGTAGAAGCTTAGTCACCTCTTTCTTCACCACATCCAAAATCAATGGGTTTAGTCGCCTTTGGGCCTGTCTAACTGGCTTAGCCCCATCCTCCAATAGAATTTTGTGCATGCATCTGGAGGGGCTAATTCCTGGAATATCAGCCAATGTCCACCCAATAGCCTTCTTGTATTTCTTCATAACTTCCAATAGTTTTGCTTCCTGGTCAGAGTCAAGGCTGGAAGAAATGATGACTGGAAGTTTCTCATTTGTCTCCAGGTAGGCATACTTCAAGTTCTCTGGGAGTGGCTTGAGCTCTAAGGATGGTGGCTGCTCAACAGATGGTGCTTTGGGAGTAGCCGTGGTGTCAAGAACTTCTGCTGCACCGACAGTTTCACTCTCACTCTCACTATCACCGTGCAAAGCTGAATCCAGAAACTCAGAACAAACAGAACACGGGTTAGTGTTAGTACAGTTAGTACAAGTATATACATCATCAAAACCAGAAAGAAAAGGAAAATCAGAAATAAAGTCCTCATGAGCATCCTCAATAAGCTCCGAAAGCAACTCTAAGTGGAAAACAGAGTGCTCCTCCAGTGGGTGTTTCATAGCATCAAAGATCTTGAACTGGGCCACAATATCACCAAACTCCATAGACATAGTCCCATCATACACATCAATCTTAGTCTTGGATGTCATCATGAATGGTCTGCCCAAGATTATTGGTGATCTACTGGAAGGTGTCTCTCCTGCCATGTCTAAGATGTAGAAGTCCGCAGGGAAGATCAAATCATCAACTTGCACTAGCACATCTTCTACCATTCCCATGGGTCGGGCACTGGTCCTGTTAGCTAACTGGATGGTAAGACCTGTATACTGCAAAGGCCCAAGATCAAGGTTGTTAAAGATGGAGGTAGGCATGACATTTATGGATGCTCCCAAGTCTAGCATGCAGTTTTCAAACTTCCTGTCCCCAATAGTGCATGGAATGGTGAATGTGCCTGGATCCTTGCATTTCTGTGGTAATGCCTGAGTAGGGGTTAAAGAAGCAACTCTTTCTGGCTTAGATTGGATAAGTGCTGAGACATTCATTCCCAAGTCAACCCTCTCATTATTCTTCATCTTCCTCTTGTTGGTGCACAGGTCCTTCAAAAATTTCGCATACGTGGGCACTTGCTTGATCACATCCAACAGTGGAATATTAACAGCTACCCTCCTGAAAACATCTAAGATCTCCCTTTCCTTGTCTTCACCACCAATCTTCTTATTTTTCTGAATTCTGTGTGGGAATGGGATTGGTGTTCTGTACACTTTCTCAACTTCAACTTCAACAATAGGCTCAGGAGTTACCTCAACAGTTTCTTCATCCTTTCCAGAGGTGGCCTCAACAACTTTTCCAGATCTGAGATATGGCACTCACATTAGGGTTGGAGGCATTGGGATTTATCACTGGCTGTGCCGGCAGCTGGGTTGTCCTTTGAGCTTGCTGTATGTTATTTATGTTTGTGGCAAGCTGTCCAACCCGTGTCTCTAAATTTTGAATGCTGGCATCTGTTCGCTGCTGAAACTGTGCCTGTGAGGCCTGGAGCTGTCCGACTTGCTGTTGGAAAAGTGTAGTCATTTGTGCATTCATCTGTGAAGTCAATTGTGAAGTCATTTGCTTGAACATGTCTTCCATTGAAGGTCCAGAAGGTGCAGAAGTGGTCATTGGAGGAGGATTCTGAGGTGCCCTCGGTTGTTGTTGGGATGAGTTCCCATACCGCAGATTAGGATGATTACTCCAGTTAGGATGGTACCTATTTGTTGAGAGGTCTGGAGTGCTGTACCTGTTCTGGTTATTGCTTTGATTATACGGATGGACTGCATAGGCTTGAGGTGATTCAGTAACTGATCCTCCTTGCAGAATGGGGCATGCTTCATATGGGTGCTCAGGAGAACTGCACATGCCACACAACATCGCAGGCTGAACCCTATCCATTGCCAATTTCTCTACCAAAGAAGTGAGCCTATCAATTCTATCATCACGGACATGGTTGGAAGTAGAACTGTGGACCTCATGCACTCCTCTTGTCTCAACCGAATTTCTTCTGGTAGTAAACTGCTGGGAATTCGGTGACATATTTTCAATGAGTAGCTTGGCAGCAGCTGGGGTTTTATCAACAAGAGCTCCCCCACTAGCAGCATCCAAAATATTCCTATCCATCGGCAGTAACCCTTCGTAAAAGTACTGGATGAGGAGCTGTTCGAAACTCGATCTTTGGGGGCAACTGGATGTCAACTGCTTGAACCTCTCCCAATATTCAGCTAGCGACTCATTCCCTTGCCTGATGCCACAGATTTCTTTCCTGATTGAGGCAGCTCTGGAGGCAGGAAAATATTTCTCTAGGAAGAGCCTCTTCAAATCGTTCCATGTAGTGATGGAGTTTGGCTCAAGATACAGCAGCCAATCCTTTGCAGCTCCCTGGAGTGAGAACGGAAAAGCTTTCAACTTAATGTGATCTTCAGTGACTCCCTCTGGTCTCAAGGTTGTGGAGCAGACGACCTGAAATTCCTTGAGGTGCTTATGTGGGTCCTCACCTGCAAGACCATTGAACCTTGGCAACAAATGGATTAGACCAAATTTTAATTCAAATGGAGTATCAGTACCAGGATATGAAATGCACAATCCATTATAATTTACATCAGGGGCACCAAGCTGTCTTAATGTCCTTTGGTCTCCCATGTTTTCAAAAACAGTTTTGGAATTAGAGTCACTACTAGAACTAGCCCGAAATTCTCTACGGAGTGTGTGCAGTGTTCTTTCAATTTCCGGATCAAATTCACACAATTCAGGGCTATTAGATCTAGTAGCCAGACTAATTCAAAATAAAAGCAAAAATAAAAGAGAAAAACAGAAATAAAAATGCGAAAATAACAAAACAAGAGTCCCCGGCAACGGCGCCAATTTTTGGTCACGCTGTCGCGCACGCGCCAAAAAGGACGAGCGGGTTTTAAAACTGTAGTTAGGGCGACAACTCGGATGTCGTCTCTCAAGGACTCTTAAAGTGTTATTTTCCACAAAAATCAGTTTTGGGGGGGGGGGGGGGGGGGGTTTGGATTGGGATGCAATCAAAGAAAACAAAACAATGAAAACAGAGCAATAAAGCAAGGCAGTTCAAAGAGGTTATCAAATGGCCAAAAACAGATTAATCTATTGTTCTCGATTTCCTAACTATCATAGGTTCATGCAATTTCCAAGCCCTAAGCAGATTCTAATCCCCTCCCGGTTGTAGCAATAATTTACAAGCGAAACCACTACTACAGATACATGTCCCTATTCCCGAATTAAGCAAACGGGGTTAAGCCATTCGTGAACTAAGCGAACACGAAACGTACACACGCGAATTAAGCAAACGCGATTAATTATAGGAACATAATATCACCGGAAATAAATCAATACAACACAATATACTCCTGAATTAAGCAAACAGAAATATAAAGCATGGCATTGAAAAGGGAAAAGCATACAAAACAGGGAATACAAGAACCTCAAGTATAGTGGAAATCGATTACAATAGATCAATCCTAGGAACTTAGTTCTCCATGACAAAAACGAAAACACACAGAGAAAAAATGTAAAACAGAACAATGGAGAAGCAAAAGTCTCTACAATCTGTTCAGAACATCAATTTATACTAGTTAGAAATTAAGCCTACTCGCGAGGCGAGTACTTATTCGCGAGGCGAATATTGTGAAGAGTCAGCAACGCTTGGTATTCTCGCGAGGCGAACACACCTTCGTGAGGCGAGGAACTAAAGAGTCTTCTTGTTACGCCCGTTATGAACATCAGGGGCCAACCGTGATGCTTTCTGACTTCCAGGCTCGCGAGGCGAATGTATGCTCGCGAGGTGAGACTCTTCAACTTCAAAACTGCCACAGCCGTGACCCTCAACACGGGCAAGCCGTGATCGTCTCTGACTTTCTGGGTTGGATGACTTGCGAGGCGAACCAGAGACCTTGCATTTTCTTGGAACAGTCAGCCTCGGGGTCGCGAGGCGAATATAGCTTTCGCGGGGCGAATCCCCTGTTTCTTTATTCTCTTGCCTTCCAACTTAACCTGAAAACAAAGACACAACTATAAGTGTATTATTTGACTCAAAACTAGATAAATTAACCTAAAACTACTCTAGAGACTCAAAACCTTGCTTGAGGACAATCTAATCTAATTTGGGTGAAAATAGGACATAATTTGCACAAAACCCTGGTCATACTAGCCATAAAACTAGATGAGCCAGAGGCTGATCACCCCTCCTTAAAGAATTTTGTCCCCGAAATTCATCTCATACACACGCACCTATTGTAACGTTTGTTATATTCAAATCACAAAGGTTATTTATCCTAGGCAAGGGATATATTTTTTTTTTCTTGATGGTTTACCTTATTCAACTGCCTATAATCAACACACAACCTCATACTCCCATCTTTCTCTTGCACTAAAAGCACTGGCGCTCCCCAAGGTGACAGACTAGGCGTCATAAACCCCTTTTCTAACATCTCCTATATTTGTTTCTTGAGCTCGCTCAACTCTAAAGGTGTCATCCTATAGGGTGCTATGGATACAGGTCCACTCCCGGATATTAGATCTATGGTAAACTTGATCTCTCTTTCTGGAGGTAAACTAGAGACCTCATTAGGAAACACATCTGGAAACTCGCACACAACAGGTAATGCCGCTATATCACTTTCAGCCTCTATCTTAGCGGAAAAGAGGAGAATGTATCCCTGAGCTCCCTCAACCAAACACTTATGACAAGATGCAACAGATATAAAGCAATTTGATTTAGGGGAACCAACAGACATAGTTTGTGGAGCAAAAGACATGGTTCTACTAGAGCAATCAATAATAGCATTATTATGAGATAACCAATCAATGCCAAAAGTAATATCTAGACCCGACATAGGCAAACATATCAAATCAACACTACAAGTCAGGTCTCGAAACAACAAAGGACATTTCAGGCAAACAGGAGAAGTAATTAATCTATCTTTAGCAGGAGTAGAAACACACAAATCATATGACAATTTAGAAACAGACAACTCTAAGCATCTAGCATATTTAAAAGATACGAATGAATGTGTTGCTCCCGAATCGAACAATATGATAACATCATGACCTTTAATAAAGCCCTTACCTTGGATCAAACCGTCGGATTCCTTCACCTCCTCTCCTTGGATGGTAAAGACCCTTCCGTGGTTGTGTTCTGGTCTGAGATTGGCCTCCTGACTTGCACATCCTAGCAAAATGTCCTGTCTTTCCACAATTGTTGCAGGAGACTTGTGCTGCGGGGCACGTACGACCTTGGTGCTGCCATCCACATTTGTAGCATGTTGCTTCCTTATCACCCTGAGCCCCTTGAATCTGCTTACCCTTAGTGATAGTAGGCACAGGTCGTAGGCCCTTCTGAAAGTTTCCTCCCCTGCTCTGGAACCTCTTGTCGTCGCTAAAGCTCTTGTCTTTCGACTTCTCAGCCAAAACAGCTTGTATATTTCGCTCTGCCACTCTACACTTGTTTACCAAGATGGGGTAATCTCGAATCTCTAGGAGCCCAACAAGGCTCCGCAGCTCTGACCTCAAGCCCTGTTCGAACTTGATTGCCTTCCAGTCACCATCAAGATTGTCCCTCACATATGAAGAGAACCTTGACAGGCTCTCAAACTTGGCAACATAATCCGCCACGGTCATGCTCCCCTGACGAAGCTGAAGAAACTCTGCCTCCTTCTGTATACGAACACTATACGGAAAGTATTTTTCCAGGAAAACGTCCTTGAACCTGTCCCATGTGATATGGGCCCCCGAAGCAAGCAATCCACCCCTAACACAGTTCCACCAGTGCTCCGCGTCGGACTCCAGCATGTAGGTGGCAAAATCCACCTTTTGATCGTCACCACACCTCATGACTCGGAAAATCTTCTCTAGTTTCATTAACCACTCCTCTGCCTCAATCGGATCGGTAGTCCCTCGAAACGATGGCGGATTACTATTTCGAAACTCTGACAAACCCCTGTACTGCGGATCTGGAGCGTCGACTGGCCCAACAATAGGCCCGTTCCCGTTATCCCTCATCTGACGGAGAGTCTCCGTCTGCTCCTGCAGAACTCTGGTCATCTGAACCAAAGTCGCTGCAAGTACATCCTTCGTCCGTCGCCTGTTAGTGGCCATAATCTGCACGCGACCAATCAAACACAGGGTTGATCAGGTCCAACATTTAAGAGAATAGCATGCAGAAATTGTAACTCTAACAAGCATCCTATGCGCCCAAGTTTTGTTTTTAGAAAAAAAAGCCCCACTACCACAGCCCGATTTTAGAATCGAACTGCTCTGATACCATTTGTAACATCCCTGGCTGCTTTATGGATTGACGACTGTCCCCACAAACCAACACGGGTCTTTTCAGCGTGCTTTGTCCTCACTCACACTCTTCCTGGGAAAACTTCTCAGGAGGTCACCCATCCCAGAATTGCTCCAAGTCAAGCACGCTTAACTGTGGAGTTCTTAAGTGATGGGCTTCCGAAAAGAAGATGCATCTTGTTAGTATAGGTAGTACCAATCAATTCATATAAGCCTTTCTCAACTGTATAGTCCCATACCTACACAATCTCAGGATCCCTCTCATTCGGGTGTGTAATCGGTTCATTCATGTATCCCTCTCAGGATCCAAGGGATGCTTGAAGACATCTTGAGAAGAAAGAAGAAGCAGAGAAGAACTTAGTAACTCACAACAGGAAACAGAAAAATCTGTCACTCACACAAGAAGAAGCCACTCAGTCCTAGTGACGAACGAAGAACTCAGTCTCAGACTCCCAGCCGCCGTTTCTCGGTGAAGAATGAAGGAATATAGGATCCAGTGAAATGTTAAGAATGATGGTAGAATAATCAGAAGTGAACTAGGGTTGGAAAATAATGTAAGTTGGGCTGAAACATCTGGGTCAAAAGTAGGCTGAAATTTCCCCGAACGAGGTCCCTCGGCGAAGAAACTGCACGCAGGTTGCCCAGGCCTCGGCAGTTCCAACTTAGTATACTCATAGTCCCCGGCAACCCTGGCTGCCAGGGTCTGCCGCTAAATTTTTTTTTGGAATCACACTATCAGGACCAATTTCCATGCAGTCCACGTTCTTTGACTCCCCCTGCACGTGATCTCCTTCACCCACCAACTCTGTTAACTTTCTTTTCTTATCCCACTCCAACTCTCTCTCCTCATGATTGTCCTCATAATTACCCTCATGATTGCCTTCTTTCATTTATTTATCCATTCCTCTCTCTCCAATAACTTTATCCTTAATTTTAGGAAAGAGAATATTTGGGTTTCTAAATATGTCAACAACTGAAACCAAAATTTTCTCCTTGATTTTTGCATCATTTACTGCCCCAGTAATCACCACCACAGGATCCGCATCTGCATTAACTGCAGATTTGAATTTCGAAACTTTCTGCAGATTTGGTGCTTCCCAACTCTCAGCTCCTTCCTCCCTCAGCCACCCCTCACCATCATCCCCCTGGTTCCTCCGCTGCTTAACCCGTAACTCTGGTCCCCATAATCAGCTACCATCATCATCATCTAGCAGAAATAAATTTTCACATAAATCCTCCATGTGACCTAGCATTCCACACAAATAGCAAAAAGACCCCAACCTTTCATATTTGAACTGAACCTTCTTTGCCTCCCCTCCTGGTTTCTTCACTCTCTTCAATCTCTTCAGTGGCTTGCGCACATCAAGGAGCACTCGGAATCTCATATAGGACTTAAGGAAATTTGAATTGTTTTTTGCATCGTACTCTATGAATTCACCCAGAAAGTTTGCCAGGTGCTTCCCCACCGCTTTTGTCATAAACCCTACAGGGATCTTATGAACTTGAACCCAGAAGGGTACGTTGAAAAGTTCCACTTCGTGGGGTGTCTGACCCTCCTACATCGTTCCCAGTATCAACAAATGTCCGTCGAAAGACCACGGTCCACCCCTTAGTACCCGATGGACATCCACCTTATGGAAGAACTGGAACAGAAATATGCCTCCCTCCGCCTCCTTCACGTTTACGCCCCTTCATGGCTTCCAAACGCCAGCCATCCTTTTCCTCATCATGTGAAGCCTGATTGACCTCGTTGTCAGGAATCTCCCAAGCAGGCACAGGGCTGGGTCTCCATCCAGTACTCGTCGAAACTCTTCCATCGGGACCTCCAAATCCGCCTCCTCATCCTCTAATGTTAACTGAGCAAAGCTAGAAGACGCCATTGATAGATATCTCACACACAACTCACACTCTTATTAGATATAGGAAAACTTCTAACAGAGGAGAGAAAACTTCTCACAGAGGAGAGAAAAAAAATTGTGTTCATTTTGTTTTTAATGTATTTTTAGAAGAGAAATGATATTTGAATATATTTTTAGATACCCTTCTATAATTCTATTCTATTCAAAGTTTGCAATTTTGGATTTTTCAAATCCCATTTTTTAAAATTTTTTTTTGGTCTCCAAATTTCATTATTGTATCAATTAATTCAAGTAATTACAATTATTGTATCACTATGTCGCATGTCTCATTGCCATATCTTATAATAACGACCTGAAAAAATCTTTTACAAAAGTGAGGCTGTTTTGGGAAACTAGAATGTGTTTATTTTTAATTCGATAAAATGCATCTATTAAATGATTTAAGTACTATGTGTTTAATTTATACGTACTACCAGTATAAATAATTTTTACAAAGCCATCCAATAATATTTGGACGAATTAGTATTATTTTTTCTTTTTTTGATAAACAATCAGCATCATTGTTATTTCTCTCTCTTAGGTATTAAAATAAAAACGCACATGACAATATGTTAGTGGATGTCACTGTTAAACCTTTTACACCGATAATGCATACTACTTTAATCCTCCTTGAGTATATATACATCCTTAATTAATAAACTTAGAAACAAGTTTATTCTAGAGAAGTCATGTCTTTTTTTTGGTAAATAAAGAAAAGAAACAAAAACACTAAAGCCTAGGGAAAGCTACAAATGGCGAATCAGTCAACAGAATATCAGAGAGCTCAAGAGGAGGATTCTCCAACAGCGCCCAAGTAGCATGACTTTTAGCTCCTGCATTTGCCAATAAATCTGCTACCTGGTTAGCCTCTCTGAGGACATGACTAATGTTCACAACCTAGTTCCCGTTGAGAATGGAACGAATATCCTGAATCACTCCGGCATATGCATGATATCTCATATTCGCCTTATGAATTAACTCCACCGCCTCTAAGGAATCAGATTCACAATCCACCTTTCTCCAACCCAGCTGCCAACACAAGTGTAACTCATTTTTTAATGCTTGAAGTTCAGCTAAAAGATTGGTTGCAATTCCAATCGAGCCATTAAATCCCATCTTCCATGAACCAGTATGATCTCTCAGAACACCCCCAAACCCAGCATTCCCATGATTACCAAGGCTGCTACCATCAACATTAACCTTTATTGTATCTACATTAGGGGGCAACCATCGAACCCATCTAATCTCCTTCTCCGGACTCTGGTCTTGAATCTGGAAAACTGAACTGCAGGTAGATACTAGTGCCTGATTTTCCAGATGACACTATAAGGAGAACATTTCTTATTCTCCATAACCTCCTCATTGCGAAATCTCCAAAACCACCATAACGTGCAAGCAAAGGTAACGACTTGCTCTTTCGAGAGACCTTTATTCTTTAAATTAGCATTCAACCAGCTCTCTAAATCCTGTTTCCAGAACACAGTAATACCCCCATAACCAAAGATGTGCCAAATCGGATTGCTGGACTCACAATCCCTTAAACAATGAATAGCAGTTTCCTCCCTTGGAGCAGAGCAACGAGAACAAAGAGGGCTAGCGGCCATGTGTCTATGGAAGCGAAGGGAATTGGTAGGGATTGAGTGATGAAACAAAAGCCATATCAGTACCTTAATTTTCTCAGGAGCTTTAAGTTGCCATATCCACTTCCAGTCTCTGCATCGCTCTAATTGGATTTCTCTAGAAACCAACCACTTATACCCTGAAGAAACTGAGTAAATCCCATTAGTCTCCTGACTCCAAACTGAGTAAGTTTGCTAGAGTAATACGCCCCGCCGTATTCAGAAGCTTTTGTTTCCATGAGGCTAGTCTTCGTGAGAGCTTGTCTAAAATAAAATTGAAGTCCTGCTTTCTAACTCTACCTTGGAGGAGAGGAATACCCAAGTACTTGTCTAGTTTCGAGACCATCTGAACATTAGAAATATTGGACAATCTCCTGCAGCGAGCTCTAGATACCCCTTTAGAGCACATAGCTTTGGATTTCGCTAAGTTCATCTTAAGCCCCGTAGCTCTGCAAAATTAGTTCATAGTAGTATTAACTGCTCTAACTTGGGAGACAGATGTAGAGGTGAAGAGGAGTAAGTCGTCATCAAACAACAACTGAGAAATCCCAGGACCTTGCCTACTACTCCGGACTGGCTTCCACTCACCCCTATTAACTTTCTTGTTAATTAGCAAAGAAAGTTTCTCCATGCAGATAACAAAAAGATAAGGGGATAGGGGATCCCTTGCCTCAGGCCTCTCTTTGGAGAGAAAGCGGCCATTTTGCTTCCATTCCAAAGAAGAGATAAAGACGAGGAGCTAACACAACATAATCAGCCTGACCGTCTCTTGGGGAAACCCAAACTCTTCCAATGTAGCCATGAGGAAACGCCAATCAACTCTATCGTAAGCCTTTTCTAAATCAATTTTATTATTCCTGATTGTAGTACTCATGACAACATCTTGGTTGCCCAGGAGATCATGCACTTTATGAATAAATCTAGTAGTAAAAAAGGATCTATGGCGTTTAAAATTGATTTAGAGAAGTCATGTCTAAATAAGATAAAAATCATTTAAAATGAGTTTGAGTGTGAAGTAAACTCAATAAAAATGTATTTGCTCTTAATTAATCAGAAGTGAAATGATTTTTTATCAACATTTTGGAACATGTATGTATCACACTTTTTTGTCGACTGTTGTAGGAGAGAGAGAAAATAATAAGTAAGTTTGTGATATTATTTATATACGATGTTGGTGCCCAATCAATATATATATATACAACGATTCGTTAACGTACACCCACCTATTTTTTAGAATGTGTATGTTAGCAAGCTATACCTTCGAGTGTATTTTTCATTTTTTTAGTTATATATGTATGATGTTGGTGTTTGATTTTGATGTTCAAATATCATTCCTCATTTAGAATGAATTAAGATTTCAACACAATTTAGTTAATCAAATACTAAATATTCCTTATTTTCCTACTTTACATTCAAACCCAATTTAAAAGAACTTTTTCAATGTAGGCTTTGTTTGGTAAAAACTAGCGGATATCGGATATCAAATAAACTAGCTGATATCTGATATCGGATTAGCTAGCGGATTAGATTTGAATTGTTTTGTAAAACTAACGGTTGGACTAGCAGATAAATGTAAAATGACATAAAAGGATATATCAAATAAGCTAGCTGATAACGGATATCGGATAAGCTAGCTGATAGCGGATTAGCTAGTGGATTAGATTTGAATTGTTTGGTAAAACTAACAGTTGGACTAGCAGATAAATGTAAAATGACAAAAAAGGGTATGTCTGCATGTGTTTTTTTTTTTGTTTCTTTGCATTTTTTTTATAAATTATATATATATATATTATTTATTTTAAAATAATTATCACTTTTAACACTTTAATTTATTTTAAATTATTTATCATTTAAAAAATAAAAATATTAATCATTTTTATCATTTTTAATAAATAAAACAGAATAATAAAATAAAATTATATATTGATATGATTTTTATATAAATTTTATTTTTTAAAGATCAAAATATATTTCCTATTTTTTATCTTAAATATAAATCTAAATAGTGAAATTAATTCTTATTTATATACTATGTTAAATGATTAGTGTTTTATTTTCTTAGCTAAGGATAAGTGACAGATTTAATTAAGAAAGTATGGATAAAAATGGATAAAAAAATGATAAGCTATACGCTATAAGCTCAAACACTACTTCAAGTAGCGTATGGAAAAACGCTACATGCTAGTGAAAAAATGCTATACGTTAATTTTAAAAACGGTTATCAAACGAGTCTATTTTTCCATATGCTATAAACTATCCTTTATATGCTAGCGAGTTTGGCAAACCAAAGAGACTCGTAGTCTAACCAAATTCACGGGGCAAACCATGTGTTGCAAAATTTGCCGTTATTGATCATTTACATGTAACATGTCTAAAGATAAGGCTAACTAGCTTTTTTTTCACCCGTGCGATGTACGGATCATCAATTATTATTATTATTGGTAGTATTGTTATTATTAATAACTTGAATTATGCCTCTAAATCTACCAAACTTTTTTTTTGCTTTATCCCAAATTAAGTCCAACGAATCAAATCCATTCTTTACCTGTTTCACACTTTGACTTCAACTTTTTCTTCCCACCAACACTGTTAGTACCTATTCGTCTCCAAGACTTTTAAGTTATAGACAAAAGTGATTAGCAAAAGCCTTAAAACAATCTTGTCTATAATTTGAGAACAAAAAAAAAATTATTTTTTATTATTTTAAATTGATATTACAATACGTAGTGTAAACGTTTCTCATTGATTATTACCAATGGTCAACGATATGTTTGTTTTAAATTCCCCACACCCAAACATCCGTTTCAAACTGCGTTTCATGAAAGCTCAACATTTGAGCTTTGGAAAAAAGTGACCTGCAGTGCCTCGAAACGCGGAAAAACACCATTTGCATTGTGGGGAATCTTAACCAAATAGGCTACAACTAATCGTCTTAAATCTTATAACTGATTCACATATCATCCTTGCCATCAATATGATGGAGTGGAATATGGAAACTTAGTATGATTATCAAAGATTTTAGTTTTGGAAAATGACGACTAAAGTACATATAACTATCATAAAAGTTTGACGCCGGAAAATTCATTCAAGATGAGAAAATAATTTTATAATCAACATGTAAATACATATTAAGGAAGAATGACAAAATTTTGAGGAATTCAGACTAGAATGGAGAGGGAAATTAAAACAGAGAAAGAGAGGTTGAGAAAGAAATGGTTTTCAGAAATTTAAGATTATGGATAGATGAAAAAGAAACTGCAAAAATAGACTTTGTCTGCTACGGTAGCAGACAATAATCATCTCCATAAAACACGACAATGGCACATGCATTAGATGGACATAACTAAATCAAAAATTGTTTCAATATTAAATAAGAAAATTCCCAAAATTTCCACAGCTTGCCAACTCCTCATTTACTGGTCATCTACAGTAGTAAAATAGATTATGTTTTTATATATTGATATATAGATAGATGCCATGACACAAATTTTGATTATTTTCACATAACTTTGTTTTCATTAGGGCCTTTGGGTTCTACCTTTGAGTGTCGCATTTGAGAACATTAACAATCGTTCCCAAGAGTTATGTTCTTTCCTTTTTTTTCTTCCAATGTATTTAGACAATTCATTTAATTTCCCAAATTCACTTAACGCTCTCTCAATCAAGAGTTGTGTCCTTTCAATTCCCTATCGCTATTTTTTTTTATTTTTTCAATGCATTGGAACGCAACAAGTTTAAACACCTTTACAAAATTCACACAACTAATATATGTTTTAGTAACACAATTTTTCTACTCAAAGTCACGTTGATATGATCCAATCAAAATCAAAATGAAGATATATATATATATATATATATATATATATATATATATATATATATAAATCATGTGAAAATATATTATAAGTTCATATACTAATTTAAAAAATTAGCCCCGTGGATTGTAAATATTTAAATTATTATCTTCACATTTAAAATATTAACTTCAATATAAAATATTATAAATTATACATAATTATATACATCTAGATATACATATAAATATATTTTCATGTAAGATTTTCAACCTGTGTAAGATGCTTCAAATTAGAACATGAAGTCATATTAGTAATAATCAAGGTTTACAAAACCGGACCGGTCATCGAACCGGTGAAGGCAGCGGTTCGAGGTTCAATGGTCCAACCGAGGTTGAACCGGTTATAATTAAATAATATTATTTTAATTTTTAATATAATATTTATAACAATATTAAACAAAAAAACAACATAACAACTAAAATTATTAAGCACAATTTTTATTATTTTGAAATTAAACTAAATAAATATAAAGATATATGTTAAAATCATCTTCATAGGGAAAACCAACCCAAAATCTACAACCAGCCCACATATGTTAGAAAACAAAAGAATTGGGTTTTGACTAGGATGATCCAAATCCTTTTATACTATTTTTTTCTTTTTTTTTAAGAAAACCGGTTCAGGCCGGTTCAGGCCGGTTCACTACCGGTTATGACCGGTTTTACCGGTTTTGAACCGGTTTTCCGGTTTTTGCACCGGTTCAATGCATGACCGGTTTTTCCTACTGACCGGACCGGCCATGGTCCCGGTTCCCGGTCGGATCGGTCGGACCGGCCGGTCCGGTCCGATTTTCAAAACCCTGGTAATAATGATATTAGCGAAGAATTTCTTTCACCTGCTTCCAAATTTAACACCATTCTTCTTTCTCCCTCAATTCAAATCTTTTCACGTAACTTTGTTTCCATTAGGGCCATTGGGCTCTAACTTTGAGTGTAATGTTCGATAACATTAATAAGTGTAACCATTTCCAAGAGTTGTATTTTTTCATTTACTTTATTTATTTATCTACTTCTTCCAATGTATTGGGACAATTCACTTAATTTCTCAAATTCACTAAACGCTCTCCCAAGCAACATTTGTGTCATTCTCATTCCGTATCTTTAATTTGTTATTTTTTATAAATGCATTGGAAACCAATGTATTTAAACATCAAATGCAAATAACACATTTAAACATCTTCTTGAGAGCATAAAAAACTTCATGAGCTATGGTAATATTTATTGTCTTGGATTAGCCTCATACAAATGCACTCTAGTTTTTTGTTAGAAATTTATTGTTAAATATTAATTATATTTATGTTGAAATATATATTTTCCTTCATTTTATTTATAATTTTGTCAAAATTGACAATGGAAAATTCATACATATGATGTTGGTATAAAAGTTACGGTCGTTCTTAAGTTATGGGCCAACTGGTATGCATGCGTTACTACTTTATATAGTTGGGTATTCAAAGTCACTCCAAAGTTAAATATTTCACATCATTGCCTTCAATCAAAAGATCATCAACCTGAAGAGTACCTCTAGCAGTAGCCTGGATCCTCGCACCTACATTAAAAAAATTCAAGAAGTTCAAAATATTAGTCATGAAAGAAGTTGTAAAAAAGATAAATTTAAAAAATATTAAGCAATAGTTATAGATAACACTTTCTCATCTAAAAACGTCAACTCTACATTATCTCCCAATTGAGGTTGTTCCCAAAGCCATAACACTCTACTTTGATCTTCCATCTATCTTTTAATGGTGAAAGATCACTAATAAATTTAGTTTTAGCCATGAGTGGAAGATAGAAAAACAAACTCTAGATGAACAAACTTCCTCAGGAGATGCTTAATTGAATTTTATATTTTTATTTAATTGTCTACATTTTTATAGTACCTCTATTAGGTTGGATAAAGAGTAAACTCACATCGGGAATATAGGAGAAATAACTCAAAGATTTGAGTAAATTACATTGGGAAATCATTCATCGTCTTGGAATTATTTATTTACTTTGAAATATATATAAATCTATAAATATTCTAATTACATAGATTTATCAGTAGCTCAAACATGGATTTTAACATATATCTATAAAGTTCATGTCAAGGAAAAAATATATATGATATATCTATAAAGTAGTCTTATTTTCCCCAAACGTCTTATAATTATGCATACCAGAAAATTATAAATATAAAAAAATTATTTTATTTACTTTAAAATGTAACATTTGAAATAGATGCCATATTTTATTAATATGAGCTAAAGTTATGATAACAACTTTTATTGATAATAATTTAGGAATCTTTGTTTATCATAATTCATGTATAACAATTTATTTTTAGTTGCTTTAAGTAAATTAATTACGTTGGAAATTATTGATAATATTCAATACCAATGTAAGTAGGAGAAGAAATATTTTATTATTTATAATTTTTCTTTTGATTAAAAAATAAATTGTCAAGAGTCCAGATAGAGAGAGAAAAGAAAGTTTAGTCAAACACATTGATGATTGTCAAATGTACAATCCTAATAAATGCAAGCCATGTAGATGAAGCAAATATTAATAAAGAAACAAAGCCAATTATAATTGCTTAAAAAGTTAAACCAAAGAAAATAATAAATAAAATAACAATAAAAATAAAAGAATAAAAAATAAAACTTTCCAAAAAAAATTTTGACATGTTGCCACCTCAATGTACAGTAAAAAAGGCTATCCAAATTTTATATTTTACTAGTATTTTTGCACCCGTACGATGCACGGATCATCAATTACTATTATTATTGATAACATTGTTATCATTAATAACTTGAATTGTGTCTCTATATGTACCAAACTTTTTTTTTCCTTTATCTCAAATTAAGTCCACTGTGTCAAACATTTTCTTAACATATTTCACACATGGCTTTCAATATTTCCTTCTCACCCATAATGGTAGTACTCATTCATCTTCAAGACTTTTTATTTATAGACAGAGTGATCAGCAAAAACATTGAAACAATTTTATCTATAATTTGAGTGCAAAGAATTGAATATTATTTTTATTTTAAAATGATATTACAATACTAATGTAACACTATTTGTTAAGTGTTCCTCTTTGATTATTACTAATGATCAACTAATCCTCTTCAATCATGTGTGAAATTGACACAGGCAAACACAAGAAGGGGGTTGAATTGTGTTTGTTAATTATTTTCGCAAAAACCCTTTTTGAACAACTTTTTCACAAGCAGAAGATAAAGAGATAAAGCACACAAGAAATCCTTTTTAAAAGATTAACAAAAGCAATACCAAAAACCCACAGCTAGTATAAGCAAATAAAACTGAAGAGTTTAGGGATAGAAAATTCACGCAAGAGATTTTATCCTGGTTCACTCTCTTCCAACCATAAGCTACGTCCAGTCCCTTCAACTTGAAGGATTTTCTCCACTATTCTCCAAATAGGTTACAAACAAGTTTTCAACACCTCTTCAGGCTATAAGTATTCTTTCTCTACCAAGCCTCTTCATGCTCTAACTCTAACAAAGAGATTTACAACTTTGATCTACTTAACTCACTAAGTGTGAGGATATGAAAGTTTGAGATTTGTTGAATATTTTCACAATATTCAAACTAAGAGATTACAGACTTTTACCTTTTTAAAGAATAAATAAGAGCATGCTCTCGCAAATATTGTATAGGCAGGAGTTGTTAGCTAGCAAAAGTTCTTGCTGGTAAGAGTACTTTCTTCAGTATCTGAGGTCTTCTATTTATATAGTGACCTTCTTCTTCTCTTGTAATTCTTCAACGGTTATTTTGAATAATCCCGTTTAGAGATAGCATTTAATGCATGATATCCATGGAGACTGATAGCTTGATTTTGGCTATGTTGAAAAGTATCCTTGGTTATCAGAAAATCACAAAATGGAAGCTCACTATTCTGAGCAGTTGTACCTTAAAAGCTTTCTTTCCTCCTTTGTGTATAACCCAGCTTTTGTCCAGCAATAAAGATGTCATCGTACATATCGTTTTTCAATTCCAATTGTACTATTTGCTTTTTGTATTTCCTTGATAGTACTATGAACTTTCTCATTAGGAAACAAGACATTAAATCGGATAAAGACAAATGGGAAGAACAAATATTCATTTGAAATAAATATCAATCATTTGAAATAAATTCATTGTGGACCAGATTGCATTAAATCATATTCATTGTAGTAAAGATATAAAACATATAGAGCCGCGCGAACACCCATTTTTGTCCGTCTTCATGTTATTTTATTCTAATTTTATTATTATTATATTTCAGGGAGACTAAAAAATAATAGTGAAGAAAGAAAGAAGAAAAAGAAAATAATGTTGGACGAGGAGGTTCCGTCCACTAGAATGATCTAATTTTCTGTTGGACGAGGAGGTTCCGTCCACTGCAATTTTATAATTTTCTATTGGACGAGTAGGTTTCGTCCACTGCAATTATTTATGTTGGACGAGGAGGTTCCGTCCACTGCAATGATCTAATTTTATGTTGGACGAGGAGGTTCCGTCCACTGTAATTTTATACTTCCACTGCAATGATCTAGTTTTCTGTTGGACTAGGAGATTCCGTCGACTGCAATTTTATCATTTTATAATTTTCTGTTGGACGAGGAGGTTCCGTCCACTGCAATTATTTAATTTTCTGTTGGATGAGGAGATTTCGTCCACTGTTAAGATCTAATTTTCTGTTGGACGAGGAGGTCCCGTTCACTGCAATTATCTAATTTTCTGTTGGACGAGGAGGTCTCGTCCACTGCATTGATCTAATTTTCTGTTGGACGAGGAGGTTCCGTCCACTGCAATTTTATAATTTTCTGTTCGACGAGGAGGTTCCGTCCACTACAATTTTATTTTCAAAGTGGAGGCTAAAAAATAATAATGAAGAAAGGAGGAAGAAAAGAAGGAGAAAAGAACAATCATCAAAAAGAAGAAAAGAGATTGAGTTACTTCTCCTAACCCTAAAAAACTCCATTTTACATATCAGACAAAACCTCATCTCCTCCCACTCTCCAGCCGCCCCTACACCTCCTCTACCCATTGGTCCTTCTTCTCCCTCATCTCCTCCACTCTCTTAACAACACCACACTTCCTTCCCTCTTCAAACACGCAACCTTCACATCAAATCGCCTCCTTTCCTCTGCTCGCGCCACCTCCATCTGGACACATGCGATCTCTGCTCAGAGCCGCCCAAGCTCCGGATTTCATGAGACCAACCTTGAAGCCGTTGGGTAAGGAGAAGCATGAAGCCCTCTCCTCCATCTATAAATTGAGACACGAAGAACAAAGGAAGTGGGGGAACAAAAGGCAGAAAAAGAGGAGATACGGAGGAAGGATAGGAAGACACACAGAGAGAGAGATTTTTATCTGATGTTTTCTTTGTGAAGAAAAAGAGATAGGGTTCCAGTTTCTTTTTTCTTTTCTCTGTCATTAGAGTGGTTCCAAGTTTTCAGAAGAAGAGAGAGTTAAAAGAGTCAGTGAAACTGAAATGTAAGGGTTTTGATCTTAAAATTTTACTACTGGGAGAAAGCGCTAGTGGAAATAATGTAATATACGGGAACGTTTTACGTCAGTTGACCATATGTTTGACCTTAAAAATGAGGCGGTGGCAGTTTTGTAAATATTAAATCACTATTTGCATCAGTTGTGTAATGAACTGACGATAAAAGTGATTTGAAAGAATTATTAACACTTTTAACGTCAGTTGTTTAAGACAACTGACGTTAAAATTGACTTATAACGTCAGTTGTATTAAACAACTGACGTAAACTGTTGTTTTATTTTTGATTATAACATTTACACCCGCGCGCCTTCTTCACCTCGCTCTGTACGTCTTTGTTCTTCTCTTTTCATCACGCTCACTCTCACTCTCACTCTCACTCTGCCCTAATCGCGAGCTCCTCTCCACCGCAACCACCGCGAGGGCTTCTTCGCCACCATCGTGAGGTACACTCTTAAACCTAACTCTGTCTTTCCTGATCATTCTTTGCAATAACTTGACATCTCTTTTTCCCTTCCCGCACACTAACTCTCCTTGTCCCTCTGCTCTCAGTAACCACATCGAACGTTGGCCACCACCACGCGAGCACCTATTTCTGGTGAGTCTTTAGGGCACATTTTTTTATTTTTGGTTTTGAGTGTATGTTGAAACTGTAGTCTCTGTAGTTGAAACCTGAAACTGTGAGTTTGAGTTGTTTGGAATGTCTCTATTTCTGGTCGTGGGTTTTGTGCTTTCTCTTGTTTTTTTTTCTGCTATCATGACCTATTTCAAAATGGGAAGAAATTTAGAGTTGCTTGTAGCATGTGACATCAACAATATATTGCTCATTGGAATTCTGTTTTGTTAATTTATCTTCATCTGCTTATTTATTTTCTGTCTTAAGAAACCTGAAAATTGTGTAAATTTGAAATAATTTTTAAATGCCTTGCTTATATATATCATGCTCTCTTGATTGATTCATATGGCTGAGTGGTTATAGTACTAGAAATAGAAATAGTCCTAATATGTGTTGTTGCCTGCTTGATGAGAAGAATGATGTGAGATTACCATGGAAATTTTGTTTTAGGCAGTTAGTCAAATAAGATATACATGGTTGACGGGATTTCAAAAACTAGTTTTCAATTAGGATTTCAAAAACTAGTTTTCAATCTCCCGTATTGTCCTTATATTGGATATATGTTTTATATATCTACAGAACCTATCTAGTTATGGATCATAGTTGGATGGTTTGTAAGCGCACTAGTGCTGAGTATTTGAAGGGGGTGGGAGAATTTATAGAATTTACTCAAAGGAATGTTCCTAATAGTAATGGAATGTTCTGTTGTCCTTGTGTCAAGTGTTTGAATATGAGGAAATGTACGGTGAAGGATATACGTACTTATTTGATTAGTGAATGGATTTGCTTGAGTTATACAAGATGGATATGGCATGGTGATGTGTTGTTGAGTAGTACGGCAAGTGTCTCCCAAAGTCAGGACGTTGACATAGATATGGAGGATGATCGAGTAGAGGACATGATCCGTGATATTGGACAAGAATTTTTTCATCGAGCTCATGTGTATGATAGGTTGTGCGGTGATACGGATAAGCCTTTATATCCAGGGTGTACTACTCATACACGGTTGTCGGCGGTGCTAAAATTGGTTTGTGTGAAGGCGAGAAATGGTTGGACTGATAAAAGCTTCACGGAATTGCTTGAAGTGTTGAAAGACTTGCTTCCGGAGGACAACACATTGCCTGACCGTAACTATGAGGCCAAGAATGCATTGTGTCCGATGGGTATGGAGTATAAGAAGATATACGCATGCCCCAATGATTGCATATTGTATACCGGTGTTCATGAAGACAATCACGATTTCCCCAAATATGGGTTATCACGATACAAAGTGAAGGGTGGTGATGATGATGATGATCTTGATGATGTGAGAAAAAAGGGTCCTCCTGCGAAGGTGTTGTGGTATCTTCCAATAATTCCAAGGTTCAAGCGATTGTTTGCCAATGCGAAAGATGCGAAGAATCTTAGATGGCATAATGATGAGAGGAAACGTGATGGAAAGGTTCGTCATCCTGCTGATTCTATGCAATCGAAGAAAATTGATACTATGTTTCCGGATTTTGCCGATGAGCCAAGAAACCTAAGGCTTGGACTTGCTACGGATGGAATGAATCCTTATGGTAACATGAGAAGTATTCATAGTTCATGGCCTGTTCTATTGATAATTTACAACCTGCCCCCTTGGTTGTGCATGAAGCACAAATACATGATGTTGTCTATGATGATTTCGGGCCCAAAGCAACCGGGAAATGACTTAGATGTTTATCTAAGTCCCTTGAATGAAGACTTGAAAACGCTATGGGTGGAAGGTGTTGATGTAGTTGATGGGTATTCTCATGAGACTTTCAAGCTTCGTGCCATGTTATTTTGCACCATCAACAACTTTCCAGCATACGGTAACTAGTAAGATGCAGTGTCAAAGGGCATAAAGCATGCCCTATATGTGAAGAAGGCACATGCTACACTCAGTTGCATCATGGAAAGAAGACGGTTTACCTTGGGCATCCGATATTTCTTAGACGTGATCACCCATATCGTAATATGAAAAAAGCTTTTAATGGATGCCAAGAGACAGAAGAAGCTCCGGCGGCCTTAATTGGAGAGCAGGTTTATCAGAGGGTAAAGGGCATTGATGTTATATTCGGCAAGTCCAAAAAGAAAGGTAAATCTGCTAGGAAAAACATATGGAAGAAGAGGTCGATATTCTTTGATCTTCCATACTGGCGCAAGCTTGATGTCAGACACTGCATTGATGTGATGCATGTGGAGAAAAATGTGTGTGATAGTGTGATTGGGACGCTTCTTAACATTCAGGGCAAGACAAAGGATGGTGTGAATGCTCGTATCGACCTCGTGGCTATGGGTATACGAGAGCAGTTAGCTCCAGTTGTTGAGGACGGTAAGCGGACTTATTTGCTGCCAGCATGTCATACTTTGTCAAAAAAAAAGAGACAAAGTTTATGCGGGTGTCTTCAGGGCATCAAAGTTCCACATGGTTACTCTTCAAATATGAAGAGGCTTGTCTCTAGTGATCTTAAATTGGTTGGCTTAAAGTCTCATGATTGTCCCATCTTGATGCAACAACTTCTGCCCGTTGCTATTCGTGGTATTGCTCCACAAAATGTGAGACATGCCATTACTTGGTTGTGCTCATTCTTCAATTCTATATGTAGCAAAGTCATTGACCCCCGTAAGTTGGATGACTTGGAAGTTGAGGCTGCTACAATCTTGTGCCAATTGGAGATGTATTTTCCTTCTCCCTTTTTCGACATAATGGTTCACTTAATTGTTCATTTGGTGAGGGAGATTAGATTATGTGGGCCGGTTTTTCTGAGATGGATGTACCCAGTTGAGCGCTATATGAAGATCTTGAAAGGGTACGTGAAGAATCCTCATTGTCCGGAAGCATCTATTGTTCAAAGGTATGTTGCAGAAGAAGCTATTGAGTTTTGTTCGGACTACCTTCATAACACGGATCCTATAGGGGTTCCTAAGCCTCGACATGATGACATAAGATGTCAAGGTAAGGGTACACATGGCTTAAGAATTAATAGCAAGGGTCGGGAGGAAGTGCTTCAAGCACATTTGTATGTATTGAACAACATCGATTCTGTTCAACCTTTCTTATTTGAACATAAAAGAAAAGTCAATCAAGAAAACCCTCGAATGAGAGAAAGGTGGTTGTTGAACAAGCATAACAAGACTTTCTTACCATGGTTCAAGGAAGAAATACTTAAGGATGGTAGTACTACTTCTGATGACGTAAGATGGCTAGCACGTGGGCCTAGCTTCAACGTCATATGTTGGAGCGGATACGACATCAATAACTTTTCCTTTTATATAAAGGAACAAGATAACAAGAGTACCATGCAAAATAGTGGGGTTATGATCATGGTCGAAGCAATGCACTTCTCTAGTGCAAAGGACACAAAACCCGTTAAAGCACCGACACCTTACTTTGGATATATTGAAGATATTTGGGTGCTCGATTACACTCAGCTTACGGTGCCGGTTTTTAAATGTAAGTGGGTTGATAGTAATGGTGGTGTACAAACCGACGAATTGGGGTTCACATTGGTAGACCTCAACAAGTTAGGTCATATAAATGAGCCTTTCATAATGGCTCCCCAAGCAAAACAAGTGGTCTACATCACCGATCCTTCTAACAAAAGGTTGTCCGTGGTTCTCCAAGGAAAAAGCATGTATAATGGTAGTGATGAAAATCAAGATTCAAATCTTGATATTCCTGAGACTCCTTCTTTTTCAACAAACATGCCTACTATAATCGAGGAGACACAGGTGGACGATGTACATGCCACTCGTGATGATCATCACGAAGGGATATTGATATAGGTAGTTTAAACTTAGTATACATTTATTTTTATTTATACTTCTATATTTATTTTTAGTTATAACCTATTTTAATAAATATATATTGTTTCTGAACAGGCATACATATGGATCAGTCGGATGGCCCACATGAACGGGAGGACACCGTGGGGCCTACGCAGGACCCGATCGCGCCTACGCCTTATTCTAGTGTAAGGCAGAGAAGGGTAGGCACTCTACTCTAGCTGTCCAGAAGATGTTGTCAAGTTAACAGCTGCTGATTTCATCAGCGTATTCCTCCAATCAATGTGCAGAACCAAAATCCAGGAACTTACGGTTTATACTTTATATCACTGCTTGCATTTCCTTAGAACAGCTTAGTTAACTTGGGAACTCAGCTATTCATACCCCCAACCCCCGACCCCTGGAAGCTGATAGGTTTGAGTCTGTGAATCTGTCAAGAGGATCTGATATTAGTCTTTTTCAGAGTTCACTATGCAGTGTCTATGCTAGGATTGCTCAAGTGTGCCCCCCTCATATCTGGAAGCCGGAATATCTCATTTCTATGCTCTATCATCCAGAACCATTATTGCCCCTAATAGAGTGCTTTCAAGTAGCTCTAACGACTCTTGGTCCATGTCTCGTTGGGGGGATCCAAGGAAACAAGACTTTGACCAAGTTAGCATCTGATGATAAGTCAATCGAAAGCAGGAGGCTTGGCCAAAAGAGGCCCATTCAGGATATGGATAATTTAAAGATCAAGCGACAAAAATTAAATGAAGAAATTGTTGTTGCAGATGCCAGTCTTGAGGTGGAATGCAAATATACTCGTATAGTTACTTGCCAATCAGTGGAAGATTATGCTAACCATATGAATAAGTCTCTTCTATCATTTGTTCGATCATTAAATGCTCTTGTTGTCGAACCTAGTTCTTTGAAACCAGATATTGCATTATTTGCACTTAGCATGCTATGCATTGCCTTCTCTATTTATCCAGAGACCCATCTGTCTCTCAGAATCTTTGAGCAGATGCTTGCATGGCTTCCTTGGATAGTTGAGCAGGTAGATAAGTTACAGTTGCAAACTCCTGTTATATAAGCAGGCAAAATCAGGCGAAGAACTTCCAACAAATACTTAGATGAATAGTTTTTTTGTTAGACTTTAGAAACTAATTAATAACATATATATATATATATATATATATATATATATATATATATATACACTTAGATTGGTAGTTTTATTTTTAGACATTAGAGACTAAAATTTATATTTATATACTTGTAGATAGTTATGTTTTTCCTATACATGGGTTTTGGTTTTAAGTCCCCCCATTGTTCCTTTGTATATTTCTTTTCTTTTAGTCAATATTGAAATTTAAGGGTAGTGTTTGCAATTCTGTAATGTGTGTGATATTCTGTGTTACTGGGATATTTACTGAATGCAGGGATAGTTGAGGGGAATGATATTATAAAACTGAATTTAAAAAAAAAAATCTATTAACATCAGCTGTATCAAACAACTGACGTTAATAGTATTTTATAAAATATACAGTACACTATTAACGTCAGTTGTATTAGGAAACTGACATTAAAAATAAAACCTGTAACGTCAGTTCTTTAACAGAACTGACGTTAGTTTGAACAACATTAACGTCAGTTGTGTTAAAGAACCGACGTTAATAGTTTTAAATTTAACGTCAGTTGTTCAAACAACTGACATTAAAATATTAACTATTAACATCAACTGTATTTACGTCCGACAATATTCTGACGTATAAAATCAATTTTAACTGACGTAAAAAGCACTTATTGCACTAGTGAAGCCAAATCATTGTTATTCTGCTCTCATTTGGTAATCCTTGTTCTCTTTGTTGATATTATTCGTGAGTTTCTCTTGACATTCTTATTTTTCTATGTCTCTGTTTATGATGAAAAGAAAAATCATGGATATTGAAACTGAATGAGTTAGTATGATGTTTGCTATATGAGTTCTTATGTCTGTTTCAGAAATGGTGTATCGTAGGGTTCCTGTTTCATTGTTTCTTTGTCATATCTTTGAAATGCATGATACATTTGTAACCTTCATATGGCTATATTGTTACTAAACACTTAAAATGTTTCATTTTTGTTCTATTTTCATAAGGCAAAACTATTTTTTTACATAAAAATAAAAGATGATCACTTAAATCCCATTCAACCGGTTTGTTCTCTTTTTACCAAACAAAGAAAATTGCCTTTTGATAAATAAATAATTGAACTTGTTTTATTTAGGGATGGCCTATGGACTTGGTTGCCATATTCAATCCCTTAGAATAAAGGTTGCCCTATGGACTTATGTGCCATGTTCAACCTATTCAGAACTTTTCAACATTCAATCAAAAAGGTAGAATAAAATAAAAAATGAGATCATGAAATAACATTTCTCTTCCTAATTCCTATGTGATATTTTTCCAAATACTCAATTAAAACAATGTTATTCTTGGGTTGCTCTATGGCAAGTGTCATGCTCATCCCATTAGATTTAGAGGATGCCCTGTGGACTTACGTGCCATGTTCAACCTCATTTAGGTTTAATCAAAAAGTTTTCACAAATTTAAAACTGATGAAAAATACAAAATATCTTAAAATTAAAAATGATTTTTTCCTTTAAATGATTTTCGGGGTAAAACAAATATTTTCAGAGTTATTAATAATTTACACAACTAATCTTGGGTAACCATTTTTATGGATGTTCTAGGGTGCCGTAGGGTTAAGTCTCCATGCCTTCCCTAGACGTAATCGACTCCCGAACCCAAAGTTTTTTTTAGAGTTTTCCAACTTTCCCGAAATTAAAAAAGTTGGTGGCGACTTCAGGTTTTTTTTCAAAAGAAAAACTTGTTTTCTTTTTGTTCGGTCGCGACAGATGGCGACTCCACTGGGGAATTCTTTTAAGAGAGTCAAGCCCGTAAAAATTAGTTTTGAAAATTTTTAATAACTTGTAGCTTATTTGTTTTACCTTTTTTATTGCTATATCTTGCTGTTTTTATTTTTAGAGATGTTTGTTTGGATTGCCCTTTTTGTTTGGGTTTTTCTTTTATTTAAATGAGAAAAATTAGTTGTATATACATTTTAACTCATGTTATTTTTGTATATGTTTCACTAACAATGTTTTTGTTTCCTCCTCCTTTCTTTTCCTTTTCTCCTATATTTTAACAATAGGGTAGAGGACTTATAACCATTTTTATATATACCTATGTTTTTATTTTGCAGGTTTTTCTTGTCTTTTCTTTTCTTTTTATTTTTAAGTGTTACAGGTTTGTATGCTCCCTTCACACACATCACTATCACATATTACACACACTCTTAGCTCTATACCCGAGCTTGCTCAAAAACCCAAGGATTAGGCCGTACTCCGACATTGTCATTGAAGAGGCCTTGTACCTCCCTGATACTTGTCGGTTCACCACTCAGATTGTATATGAGATCATAGAATAGTCATATTGAGGGGGTTTATCCCTACTTGTGGTTAGATTCATGAATCAGATCCTTATAAGGGCAATCTGGGGACCATGACTTTTAGAGGTCTAGACCCGTCCCAATTTTTACTAATAGAGCAAACCTAGTGGCCGACCTGTTTAGAGTCCTAACTTAGGGTGTGTCCATCCTTAGGTTTTACTTGGCTTAGGACAAAGGGGGGCGTTCTTTTCTTTTCTCTCTCTATCATCATAAGCATAAATTGTCATGCATGTTCATTGTGAATATTCACAAAACTAGGGGTGACACATTGTCGCCTCAAACCTGAATGACACATTCGAATATTATTGTACATCTAATAGGCGATATGTCATAATGAAGGTGATGCATTGGCAGCATACCCGTCAGGGTTTTTAACCCCATTGGGCCTCATACAACATGAATCGTGCAAGATATATTTGTTTCACTATACTCTTTTTCTGTCTTTCCGCTTGTGCCTCTTTGTTGGAAGACTATGGTATTCATCTTATAACAAAAAATTGGAAAGTTTGGTTCCGAAAAGAGTACTAGAAATGGAAAAGAAAATACGAGGACATGATGAATAAGCTCCAATATCACACTTCCCAGCTGGTGGGATTTGAAGAAGCATCCATCCACATTCATATGAACCATTTCCTTCAGATACCACCAAAGGTGACCGAGTTCTTCAATCATTTTGGGAAACTTGCCAAAGGGTTCAGGAAAAAGAAAATGAGACTCTTAACATAGTGCTTTGCGGACCTCGGAGAGAGATGGAAACTATCAATGTGTTTCTTTTATTTTGATCAAAGACTCATGATTTGTATCGATATATTTATAATGGAATGGAAGTTTTTATCAATGTCTTTCGAGCATTTTTTTTAGATTATATCTATCGAGGAGTGCGTTCTCCCTTAGATACGTCATCAACTATATTTTTACCCTAAAAACGACATGTTTTCTGAGTAAAAATAAGAACGTTGCTAGTACGGGTGTGGTCTATCGAGGAGTGGATTCTCCCTTGGACTTGACACCAACTGCATTCAAGCTAGAGGGAACCATACCACTAGATTTGATTGTAGGATGAGTATTCTTGCTATAGGTGTATACGACAGTCTTCCTAGGAGCACTCTCGCGATCAAACAAACGGTGTTAACTTGCATATGCATACACACACAAACACACAAAAAAAAATTGGGTTTACTAATGAGATTCTTGGATGCTTTACAGAGCTACATCCTTCTGAGAATTCGGAACCATTGCGCGGCCTAGGAAAGGTGACACCAATCAAACGCGAGTTCACAATACCAGATCTCGGACCAGGATGGCTGCCAATACGTCTGAGGAAGGAAGAAACTTAAGCTCTGAAATAGATGAAGTGAGGGGAAGGATAAATGAAATATCTGAAACCCAAGCAAGATTAGAAGTGATACTGCAAGATATGAGGGAATCTCTCAGCATTCTTAGTGCGAACAGAGATACAAATGAACTTGGTAGGCGACATATCTCTTCCGTAGTAACAGCACCAATGTTTTCAAACATTAGCACGGGTCTCATTCAGGGAATATCTTGCCCCAACCAGACACATCACACGGCACCAATAACACTTTCCATTGGAGAAGGATACACCCTTTTTGAAAATGCCTATCATGAAGTTCTGGGCTATACCGCACCGACATGGGAGCAACCTCATGTATCTACTCACAGTCAGTCAGCGGGAGTTCAGGCTGGTAAGGATAAGATGAAAGATGAATGGATGTAGAAAATGGAAGAACATATAAGAGCAATAAAAGGTCCAAATACCTACGGCCCTCTTCAAATAGAAGAACTCTGTCCCGCCACAGATGTCGTGATCCCCAAGGACTTCAAGATTCCTGATTTTTCCAAATATGATGGAAGTGAGAACCCACGATTTCACCTCATCAGTTATGCCACCAAGATGGCAATTTGGTCCAAGGATGACAAATTCCTTATCAGCTTTTTCCATGAAAGTTTGACTCGCCTCACCTTAGAATAGTATCTCCAATTGGACCATTCCAAGATCTCGCGATGGACGGAATTGGATGACTTATTCATGGACCAGTACAAGTTCAACCCAGATGCAGCTCCGAGTCGTGAACAGTTGACTACAATGCAGAAAAGAAATGAGGAGCCCTTCAAGCAATACGCCCAAATGTGGAGGAGTTTGGCTACACAAGTTCAACCCCCATTAACTTTATCTGAAATGTGGTCATACTTTTTAGGAACCCTCGGAGCGCCTTTTATAGGGGCCATGGCTGGTGCAGCCTATAAAAATTTGTCCGACTTAATCGCCGCCGGTGAAAGTATTGAATTTTTAGCAAGAGCTGGAAAGCTTCCCATGAATGATGTTGAAGGAAATGCATCCCGGAATGGATTCCAACCAAAGAAGAAAGAAGTTGAAGCGAATTATGTACAACGCCAATAGAACTTTAATCCTCAGTACCAAGCACTATATAACCTGAATCCATATATTCCATACCAGACACAAACCCCACTTTACCCGTTACAATCATCCTCACAAACCAACACTTACCCACAAAACCATATCAACACTATTCCTACCCCTCAACCATATAACCTTGCTCGCCCGTCATACGCCTGTTATCCACCTGCATCCCCACAAAACCGCCCAAACTATCCTCCGCCTCGCCCAAATTTCCAAAACCAAGGACGTTTCCAAAATCCAAATCTGCCACCCTTCCCGAGATCGTCCATCTCTAATGCAGATTTATTCCAACAATTGTTTGACCGCCACTTAAATGCGGGGAACCCTATACATCCCATAGAACCACCATTTCCTACTTGGTACAATCCAAATCATACTTGAAAGTATCACATGGATGTCACAGGACATTCCATTGAGGATTGCAAAGCTTTTAATACGGCAGTGAGAAGGTTGATTGCTTGTGGAAAGCTAGGGTTTGAAGAAGAGGTCGGGCCTAATATTGTTAAAAATCCAATCCCAAATCATAATGATGGAAATCGGGTGAACAATTTGGAGGTAAGAGGGGCCCCAATTAGGAAGGTACTGGAATTGCGAGTGCCAATGCAAAAGATCTTCGAAGAACTAAAGAAGGCGGGATACAACATTGTTGCACCAGTAAGAATTCCAAGAGAAGAAATGAGGTATGCCGAAGATCTAAGGTGTGACTATCATCATGGGCAAGTGGGGCACGACATCGAAACTTGTTGGGATTTCAAAGTCCGGGTTCAGGGACTCACCTTGGGGGTAATTCAAGCTAGACGGGGTGCTGCCGAGGAAGTCAATGTAGTTGAAAAAGTTGTACTCCGAGTACCACCCATGAATAAAGCTTCAGCCCCATAAAGAGTCATTGTAAGGGTGAAGAAGCCAGCTCCTTTTGCTTATGATGATACACATGCTGTACCATGGAATTATGAACAGAAGGTTGAACTAGCTGGAGCTGTGGGAGAGACCTCGAAGGCCCAAGTTACTAATATTGTGAGAATTGGAGGCATTACAAGGAGCGGGCGATGCTACAGCCTTGTTGAAGAAGAAATGATGAAATAATCCAAAGAAAAGGAGACCATGGATGAAGGAAAAGGAAAAGAAGAAGAAGAGTTTCTGAAGATCATGAAGCAAAGTGAATATGATGTGGTAGAACAGTTAAAGAAAACTCCATCGAGGATATCTTTTTTATCACTTGTCTTGACATCAGAGTCGCATCGTAAGGCATTATTGAAGGTGTTGAATGAAGCGTATGTCAAGCCTGACGTCACTATGGAGAATATGGTAAATATGGTGGACCCAATAAGGCGTGTCAACATGATTACTTTCTCGGAAGATGAAGTGGCTTCGAAATCCCGCAGTACCACCAAAGCCTTACACATTACCCTAAAGTGTAAAGGGTTTGTGATTGCAAAGGTGCTTGTAGATGGTGGTTCGGCGTTGAATGTGGTTCCAATGTCCACTCTCGAGCAACTAAACATAAGCATGGCGGATTTGACACCACAAGAAATGATCGTACGGGCCTTTGATGGACAGCAAGAGGAATCTTAGGGGAGATAACTCTGTCCCTCAAAATAGGGCCTAGTTGTTTTTCTGTCCTCTTTCAGGTCATGGAGATCCAACCAGCTTATACTATGCTTCTGGGAAGGCCTTGGATTCATGAAGCAGTAGTTGTTCAATCGACTTTGCATCAGTGTTTGAAGTATATTCAAGATTGGTCCATGATTACTGCCCTTGGTGAAGAGGAAATTATGCTGACAAAGCCCGCCACAATACCTTATGTAGAAAGTACAGAGCAAATGGAAGATGATTCACTGCGTAGTTTTGAGGTATTGAAGCCAAAGAACAAGAAAAGGGAGCCGCCAATGAAGAATGTGAATGAAGTGGTAATCTGCATCATGGAAAAGAATGGGTATCAAAGAGGAAAAGGCCTAAGGCCTAAGCTTCAAGGGATCTCTCAACCAATTGAAGCAGCCATGAGAGAAGGAAGGCATGGATTGGAGTATCAACCTTACTTGGCAGAAAAGATGAAATTCATGACTCTCGAGAACAAGAAAGGAGAAGATGATGAGAGAAAGTATCTTCCCCATCTGGCAGAGACTTTACCGGTAGCTGTCGAAGTTATCAATCCTGAAAAGTTATTTTCCCCTCACTTCACTATCAGCACACTTGAAGAGGAGCTGGACGAGAACCGTGTCATCTATCTCCCTTCTAGCAATGAAGTTCCATGAAGCAATGAAGTTCCATGAAGTAATTATCTTATTGTACTGAGTATGAACTGATGTTTACTTTGTTTGAGACATGAATGAGAATGTAGCACTTTGTCTGGTGTTTTCCTTTTGGTTCCATCGTTTCTTTTCTCTCTGTTTCATTTCTTTACTTTGTTTAAGCTTTTCTTTCATGAATAAGACTCTTGCCTATACTTCTCCTATTCCCGACTTTTTTCTTCCAGGAATACTTCTTGCACTAAAGATTTACCTCGGGAGAGGAACTTTGAAAACTCATTTATTGATTCCCTCGCGACCGTTGATGAATAAAACCTTGAATTCGATGAGGAAGAAGGAGACATTGAAGAATTCATGAAGATGGTGAAACGGTCAGAAGAATGGAGTAGCTCGAATGATGGGGTTGCAGAAGTGATCAATGTGGGAACCGAGGAAGACAAAAAGTAGTTGAAAATAGTGGATAACCCAGAGCGTGAAGAAATGGTTGCACTATTCAAAGAGTATCTGGACGTTTTTGCATGGTCCTACAGAGATATGCCAGGTTTAGATCCTGAGATAGCATCACATAAAAATCCCTTATACCCGGATATGGTTCCAAAGAAGCAAAAATTAAGGAGGATAATCACAGATAATGCTACTAATCTTAATGGTGCCGAGATTCAAAAGTTTTGTGACGGTTTCAAAATCAAAAACCACAATTCAGCTCCTTATAGATCTCAAATGAATGGTGCAGTTGAAGCAGCAAACAAAAATATCAAGAAGATTGCTGCCAAGATGGTTGTAAATTATAAAGACTGGCACGAAATGCTGCCATATGCTCTACATGCTTATCAGACTAATATACGATCAAGCACTGGGGCAACCCTTCTCTTTGGTGTACGGGATGGAGGTTGTCTCACCTATCGAAGTAGAATTCCATTCGCTAAGAGTCTTGATGGAAGCAGATTTAGAAGAATCTGAGTGGGTGAAAACTCGATATGAGCAGTTGAACATGATAGAAGAGAAAAGACTGGCAGCTATCTGTCACAAGCAATTGTATCAAAGTAGAATGGAAAGAGCTTTCAATAAGAAGGTTCACTCTAGAGAATTTTGTGCGGGAGACCTGGTTTTAAAGAAAATCCTCCCTAATCAGGAGGATGCCCGAGGAAAATGGGCGCCAAATTATGAAGGTCCTTATATTGTCAAACAAGCATTCTCAGGAGGAGCTTTGATTCTACAAAACATGGATGGGGAAGAGTTACCAAGGCCAGTAAACTCTGATGCTGTGAAAAATTTCTATGCATGGAAAAGGCCCGCTACGTTGAAAACCCGAAAGGGCAACCTAGGCAAAAGTTAGAAAAAAGAACAATGAAAACAAAAAGAAAAGGCCCGCTAGGTTGAAAACCCGAAAGGGCAACCTAGGCAAAAGTCAGGGCAAAGAACAATGAAAACAAAAGAAAAGAAAAGGTCTGCTAGGTTGAAAACCCGAAAGGGCAACCTAGGCAAAAGTTAGGGCAAAGAACAATGAAAACAGAAGAAAAAGCCCGCTAGGTTGAAAACCCGAAAGGGCAACTTAGGCAAAAGTTAGGGTAAAGAAACCTTAGGCTGAAAACCTGCAAAGGCAGCCTAGGAGGAGGATACGGTCCAACACTTCTGCAAGCACTCACCACACTGGGGTAATTTTATCCGACTGAGTATACTGGGGCAAAATTGTTAAGGAATGATTGAAGAATGTGTGTTTGAAGAATCAGAAATAGAAGCCAAGGTCTGTGTCATCAAAAGGCTGTGGGGAATCAATTAAATGAAAATCAAAGGACCAACACTGGGGTAAATTTTATGTGATTCTCGTAATTTTCTTTGTTTATCTTTACTTTTAATCTTTATGATCCCTTCTGTAATTTTGTTCTCATATTGTTCTTTTCTCTTAACAAACTAAATTCTCGTATCAAGGCAAGAGGTTTTTCCTTCATATTCCCTCGTCGTGTCCACTCTCATCATGGTCATGTATCAATAAAAATGAATATAAGTTTAATGGTATGATTTGATAATTCTAATGGTGGCACCAATGAATGGTTTGAACCAAAAGGACTCAATATTTCAAACTCCAATGGAAGAGATAACATGCATTGGACGACAAAAGAATGATGCAGATAAGATTGGTAGAATAAACATAACATCCACCTCATATGATCCAGATTCTTGGGTGACCCATGTTGTTAAAAGAATGAATGATTCCTCGGTTCAGAGTGGTCTGTGAACAAGGGTTTGGTTGGTGGAAGTTTTTCCATGGAGCATTTGGTTCCGCTGTCTTCAAAAGGAATGGATTCTCATTAGTTTCAGATTACTGATTGATCTTGTCGAGATCTGAGGCTCACTGTAATTTAATTTTCGAGCTCTGAGGCTCACTGCAAGTTTATTTTCGAGCCCTGAGGCTCGCTGCATATTTAATTTTCTGTTGGACGAGGAGGTTCCGTCCATTGCGTATTTAATTTTCTGTTGGACGAGGAGGTTCCGTCCATTGCATATTTAATTTTATATTGGACGAGGAGGTTCCATCAATTGCATATTTAATTTTTTGTTGGACGAGGAGGTTTCGTCCATTGCATATTTAATTTTCTGTTGGGCGAGGAGGTTCCGTCCATTGCATATTTAATTTTCTGTTGGACGGGGAGGTTCCGTCCATTGTATATTTAATTTTTTCAAACTGTGAGGTTTTCTTTTGAGCTCCTCATGTTTTGTCGGACAAAATATGTGATCATTTTCTTTACTTGTTCATTACTACAATACATGAAAAGTCACGACTAATCATGTCTTCTAGTATGCAACAAGTAAAGACGGGCAACTATGAACACCCATTTTTGTCCGTCTTCATGTTATTTTACTTTAATTTTTTTTTATTATTATATTTCAGGGAGACTAAAAAATAATAGTGAAGAAAGAAAGAAGAAAAAGAAAATAATGTTGGATGAGGAGGTTCGTCCACTGCAATGATCTAATTTTATGTTAGACGAGGAGGTTCCCTCCACTGCAATTTTATAATTTTCTGTTGGACGAGTAGGTTCCGTCCACTGCAATTATTTAATTTAATGTTGGACGAGGAGGTGTCATCCACTGCAATGATCTAATTTTCTATTGGACGAGGAGGTTTCGTCCACTGCAATTTTATAATTTAATGTTGGACGAGGAGGTTCCGTCCACTATAATGATCTAGTTTTCTGTTGGACGAGGAGATTTCGTCCACTGCAATTTTATAATTTTCTGTTGGACGAGGAGATTCCGTCCAATACAATGATCTAATTTTCTGTTGGACAAGGAGGTTCTGTCCACTACAATGATCTAATTTTCTGTTGGACGAGGAGGTCCCGTTCACTGCAATTATTTAATTTTCTGTTTGACGAGGAGGTTCCATCCACTGCAATGATCTAATTTTCTATTGGACGAGGAGGTTCCGTCCACTACAATTTTATAATTTTCTGTTGGACGAGGTGGTCCCTTCCACTGCATTGATCCAATTTTCTGTTGGACGAGGAGGTTCTGTCCACTGCAATTTGATAATTTTCTGTTGGACGAGGAGGTTCCGTCCACTGCAATTTTATTTTCAAACTGGAGGCTAAAAATTAATAATGAAGAAAGGAGGAAGAAAAGAAGGAGTTAAGAACAATCAGCAAAAAGAAGAAAAGAGATTGAGTTACTTCTCCTAACCCTAAAAAACCTCATTTTACATATCAGACAAAACCTTATCTCCTCCCATTCTCCAACCGCCCCTACACCTCCTCTACCCATTGGTCCTTCTTCTCCCTCATCTCCTCCACTCTCTTAACCGCACCACACTTCCTTCCCTCTTCAAACATGCAACCTTCACATCAAATCGTCTCCTTTCCTCTGCTCGAGCCACCTACATCTGGACACACGCGATCTCTGCTCAGAGCCGTCCAAGCTCCGGATTTCGTGAGACCAACCTTGAAGCCGCTGGGTAAGGAGAAGCATGAATCCCTCTCCTCCATCTATAAATTGAGATGAAGAAGAACAAAGGAAGTGGGGGAACAAAAGGGAGAAAAAGAGGAGATACGGAGGATGGATAGGAAGACAGATAGAGAGAGATATTTTTATCTGATGTTTTCTTTGTGAAGAAAAAAAGATAGGGTTCGAGTTTCTTTTTTCTTTTCTCTGTCATTAGAGTGGTTCCAAGTTTTCAGAAGAAGAGAGAGTTAAAAGAGTCAGTGAAACTGAAATGTAAGGGTTTTGATCTTAAAATTTTACTACTGGGAGAAAGCCAAATCATTGTTATTCTGCTCTCATTTGGTAATCATTATTCTCTTTGTTGATATTATTCGTGAGTTTCTCTTGACATTCTTATTTTTCCGTGTCTCTGTTTATGATGAAAATAAAAATCATGGATATTGAAACTGAATGAGTTAGTATGATGTTTTCTATATGAGTTCATATGTCTGTTTCAGAAATGGTGTATCGTAAGGTTCCTGTTTCATTGTTTGTTGTCATATGCTGAAATGCATGATACATTAGTAACCTTCATATGGTTATATTGTTACTGAACACTTAAAATGTTTCATTTTTGTTCTATTTTCATAAGGCAAAACTATTTTTTTACATAAAAATAAAAGATGATCACTTAAATCCCCTTCAACCGGTTTGTTCCCTTTTTACCAAACAAAGAAAATTGCCTTTTGATAAATAAATAATTGAACTTATTTTATTTAGGGATTGCGCATGGACTTGGTTGCCATATTCAACCCCTTAGAATAAAGGTTGCCCAATGGACTTATGTGTCATGTTCAACCTATTAAGGACTTTTCAACATTCAATCAAAAAGATGGAATAAAATAAAAAATGAGATCATGAAATAACATTTCTCTTCCTAATTCCTATGTGATATTTTTCTAAATACTCAATTAAATCAATGTTATTCTTGGGTTGCTCTATGGCAAGTGTCATGTTCAACCCTTTAGATTTAGAGGTTGCCCTGTGGACTTACGTGCCATGTTCAACCTTATTTAGGTTTAATCAAAAGTTTTCACAAATATAAAACTGATGAAAAATACAAAATATCTTAAAATTAAAAATGATTTTTCCTTTAAATGATTTTCGGGATAAAACAAATATTTTCAAAGTGATTAAGAATTTACACAACTAATTTTGGGTAATCATTTTTATTCCAGGGTGCCATGGGGTTAAGTCTCCATGCCTTCCCTAGACGTAATCGACTCCCGAACCCATCGTTTTTTTTAGGGTTTTCTATCTTTCCCGAAATTAAAAAAGTTGGTGGTGACTGCATGTTTTTTTTCAAAAGAAAAACTTGTTTTCTTTTTGTTCGGTCGCGACAAGCCGACTACTTAGTTTTAAGAATGCATCTACACTAGATTTTAATTATGCTCGTCTACTGATGTGGTAGAAGCGCTCGTCCACTGAAGTGACAGAAGTGCTCGTCCACTGAAGTGACCGAAGCGCTCATCCACTGAAGTCTCTGGACTTGCTAAGTCCTTAGAGAGACTCCGTCCAATGACGTGGCACTATGGACGTCTACTGAATTTTAATTAGGCATTGTGGATGTATACTTGAGTTTCAATGATAGCACATGTCTGCTGACGTGGCAAGATGGACACGCTTATTTTCAAGTCTTTGGACTTGCTGTACCCAACAAGTTATTTAGGTATTCATTTATAGCCTCGTCTACTAAGGAAAACCAGTCTACTTATCATTTAAAATATAAACAGTTTAAATAACCTTTGGCCGGGTAATTCTTTTCACGAGTCCAAGCATTGTATACCTTATATTATTTTGGATATTCTTGCATAAACTGAACTTATTTGTTAGATCTCAACTAACACTTTGCCAAGCAAATTTAATCCTTTTGTTAGCATCAAAGCTTAGAGATTAAATAAACCATAACCACTTTGGTTCCAACAATCTCCCCTTTTTTGATGATGACAAAAACTGATTATATTTAAATAGCAAAGTCTAAGAGAGCTTGCAAGGTTCCCCCTGAGACAAAGCATTCAAATACTTAAGTAGACTAACAGATAGGTACAAACACTTATCATACATAGAATCTATATAAACATAAGTATCAGAGCAATATGTCAAGTAGAAAAGAATATGCAAATGCAAACACATAAGAGCGAGCTTTTCAACAACTGACTTTATATATAATTTTCTTTATTTTTATTTCTCCCCCTTTTTGTCATCAGCCAAAAAGGTAAAAGGAGTGGACCATCATAGTCAGCAAAACAAATAAGATAAGAAAGAAAGGAGTTAGGTAGAAGGAGGTGGTGGAGGGGGTTGGTTTGGATTTTGATTTTTCTGAAATTCCATTAACAAGGCCAGCATTTGAGTCACCATGGCATTTGTAGGGGCCAAGGTATCTTGCATTTGCTTTTGCACTCTTTCTTCAATTTTTTGTGCCATCTGCTCAGTCTTCTCTTCAACTATCTTTCCAACCTTATCATCAACAATTCTGCCAATGATGTCTTCAAGATTGGATGGCAAGGATAGTTGTCTTGAGATCTCAGCAGAGTTTGAGATAGTGTCTTGAGCTTGGGCTAGTGGATGAACCATAGCAAGAGCTAATGGTTGATAAGATGTCTTAGCAGACTCGGCACCTTGCTTAGAAGCACATATCTCATCAGACTATTATGTCATAGTTGGCTCAACGGTAGCAACAGCAATTGGATCAGCTAAAGGAGTGGAAGGTTCATAAGCAGGTTTTGAGAAGATTTCTACATTCAGCTCAAGGCCTTCTACAACTAATTCTACAGATGTGTGCTCAGAGGATGAGGTTGAAGCTGAGGAAAAAGCATATTGTAGAATTGCCTCAGGGATATCCTTTGCCCAATGAATTGGATTAGAAATTTCCACATCACGGCTGGTTATTGGCAGACCCCACAGATCCTTAAAGATCAGATATCTGACACTTGAGAGTCCACATCTGCCTCTGAATTTAGGAGTCTTCTTCTTTTCTTCAGCAGTCAAGCCAGAAGTGGAGGCTTCTCCGGTGTAGTGAATTAGGTGGGATTGGCAGAAAGCTCCTGCATAATTAGCTTCATCGACCATCTCAATTGGCAAGGACAGAATATAATCCATTTGTGAGTGGTCAAAAGGTTCAGAATTGAGATCCAGCATGATATCTTCAACAACTGGCATCTTTCCTTTGTGCCTTGGATGCTTCCTGTCCTTGTCCTTGTTTAGATCAATCATTGATAACCTAGGACAGATCTTGTTGGGCTTGACTCTAATATTTGTAGAAGTGGAGTGTCTTAACCAGGTGGGAGGGATAAATCGTGTAGCTTTATCTGCTCTGAATTGGCTGAATTCCCATTTCAGCATTTCATACATTAGTGTGTCTACAAACTGGTCAACAACAGCTCCATATATACTTGTATGTTTGAAAGTCATCCATTTTGTAGTCTGATCCATGACAAAGGGAATTTGCTTGAAGGATCTGGCTCTTTTCTCAAGAACACTTCCAAGATTCTTCTTGCTTGGATCTGTATGCCAATCACATATGATAACTCTTTCTACTCCATCAGTGAAAGGTTTAAGAGGTGGAAGATTCACTAGGTTGGGGTAGATTTTCTTGGCAGGGAATCTTTGTTGGGGAAGGTGAATGAGAAAAGGTCCATGTTCATTGAACATCTGAGAAGGGAATGGGCCAGTTGGAGTATGGGGTTCAGGATTGACAAAGTATGGATAGATGTTGAGGGGTTCATACTCATACTCAGCCAGGGGATACCATTTTGTTAGAATGAGTTCTGGTTCTTATGGAATGGTGTGGAAGAGTATTTTCCATTCTCTCTATACTTCCCAATTTTCAGATTTACCAGTATAGAGAGTGGAAGAGGGAATTATGGGTGGAAATAAAGTTTTCAAGGGTTTTGGAAAGGGGGCTCCAATGGTAATGATATTGTTTATGTGTGGTAGTGGTGAGGGTGGTGATTGTGGCAGGGTAGGAATACAAAAATCATTCACATCATGTGAAGCAGAGATATTGTCATCCCGAGTTCTCGAATTTGACACTAATTCATCTATTGCTAACCTAACAGGGTCATTAGCAGAGATTACTACCTCAGAAGTCAAGGTTGTTCTAGCCCTTTTTGCTGGTTGCCTCTTCTTCTTTACAATTGGACTAGCAACAACAGCAGCTTGTTTTTCAAGAATAGCAGCAATGGGAAGTTCATCATCTTCTTCTTCTTCAGACATGATGACTTTCCTTGTCCTTTTTGGTGGAGGTGGAAGAGTAGCACCAGAAGATACAGAGGGAACAGATCCTCTAGTAGTCCTCTTGGAAATGGGTTGCCTCACAGCCACAGTCTTTCTCTTGGTTCCTTTCTTTAATCCAAGAATTGTAACTTCGTTGGCTTCAAGAGATTCTTCCTTAACCCTCATTTTCTCTTCAAGCTTTGCCAACTCCACTTGCTTGTAAGTGCTGAGTTGCATGCTGCTGAGATTAACTCGGCCAAAGTCAACAGCTTGCAAACCTTTCTCACGAAGGAGTCTTTCTTGTTCATCCTTAGGCTTTGCACTTAGAATATTGTACACGCCTTGCTGCTTGATAATTTTTGACAAGAGATGGGTGAAAGTAATGTGAGAATCAAATTCTCTGTTGGTAATGGCATCCTTGAAGCGATGAAATAGGATCCATGGAAGGTTAATCTTGGTTTCAAAATCCAGATGGCAAAGGCAGAACTTGTGAAGAACTGATAAATTGTACTTGGAGCCAATCTTATGCAGCACCACCTTATTCAGAATCTGGTGAAGAATCCTGATGTGATCTTTCATCTCAAATGAATTCCAAGAATGATTTCTCATGATGTCTTGCCTCATAAGGGTAACAACAATTGTCTCTGGACCACATAGGTCTTCTTCCCAGTTCTCAGTAAAGACTAATCCTTCTTGAGCACAAGAAATCTCATCAGAGATGGTTTTCTCTGATACTATCACTTTCTTTCCTAGTACAAACCCAATCACTTCTGTTTCAGAGATCTTTGGTCTCCTCCAGAATTCCCTTATCAAATCGGGATACACTGAGACCTTTTCCAAGAAGATTCCATCCCAACCAACAGCGTTAATGAACTTACTCACATCCAAATTGTATTTTTGTAGAATTCCAAAGTTGAAGTGATGTTCCATGGATATGGACATAGTATCAGTTGCAAAAGCAGGCATGGGAGCAGTGTTTGAAGCCAAGGTTGAGTAAGAATAGTTTTGGAAGAATAAAGGTAGACAGAGAGTTCCAAAGATTCAGAGAGAGAGAGGTTGATGATGAAAAGACGTGAAAAGGTTTTTAGAGGGAAAGAGGCTACTTTTAAAGATTTCTGTAAACCAACAGTTTCTAAAAAATGACAATGACAAGACATGTCATTAAGGGTAAAACGGCGTTGGTAATCTTGGAACCGTAAAAAGCTACGATGGGATTGATGAGGGTAGCTGACTCAGTAAGGAAAGAGAAGTGTTTTATATAAATGTGTTCAAGAACAAATTTATATAATCAATAAATGTGTGCATAGACGAGTCCACACAGGACTAGGAGTGGACGCGTAAAGACATAGGTAGTGGACGCGTAGAATCCACTTGCTCTGGACGTCATGACTAGTGGACGTGCAGAGAGAACATGCAATGGCGACCAATTTAACAATAAATATACTAGCTCAATCCACATACAACATATTCAAATGCTTTCTTATAAAGATAAATCTGTCCTCTGCAAGAGGTTTAGTAAAGATATCTGTCCATTGATGGTCAGTATCTACAAATTGAATATCAAACACACCTTTTTGCACATAATCCCTAATAAAATGATGTTTGATTTCTATATGCTTAGCTCTATAATGCAGTATTGGATTCTTAGATAAATTGATTGCAGCAGTATTATCACACATAAGTGGAATACTACTTACAAATACGTTGTAGTCCTCTAATTGGTGTTTGATCCATAGAAGTTGTGAGTAGCAACTTGCAGCTGATATGTACTCTGCTTCAGCAGTTGAAAGAGCAATGGTACTTTGCTTTTTGCTTAACCATGATACTAGGTTAGCTCCAATGAAGTGACATCCTCCACTGATGCTTTTTCTTTCAATTCTATCTCCAGCATAGTCAACATCACAAAAACCAACTAATCTGTAATCATCATTTTTCTTAAAGCACAAGCCCATATTAGTAGTACCTTTTAAATATCTGAATATTCTTTTAACTGCTGAGAGATGAGACTCTCTAGGATCAGATTGAAAACGAGCACATAAGCAAACACTGAACATTATATCAGGTCTAGACGCAGTCATATATAAAAGAGATCCTATCATACCTCTATATACCTTTTGATCTACCTTTTTCTCTTTATCATATTTGTTCTGTATTGAAGTGGGGTGCATAGGGGTATTCATTGGTTTGCAATCATCCATCTTAAACCTCTTTAGAAGTTCCTTGGTATATTTAGTCTGATGGATGTACACCTCGTCCATAGACTGTTTCACTTAAAGTCCAAGGAAGAATTTGAGTTCTCCCATCATGCTCATTTCAAATTCTTTCTGCATTAACTTAGAGAATTCCTTGCACAGAGATTCATTAGTAGCACCGAAAATGATATCATTAACATAAATCTGTACTATAATGAAATCTGACTTAATGGATTTTCTAAATAGAATTGTGTCTACTTTTCCTCTGTTAAAACCATTTTCCATTAGAAACAAACTTATCCTATCGTACCAAGCTCTAGGAGCTTGCTTAAGTCCACACAATGCTTTCTTAAGCTTATAAACATGTTCAGGGTGATTTGTATTTTCAAAGCCAGGAGGTTTCATGACATATACTTCTACATTAATAAAGCCATTCAAAAAGGCACTTTTAACATCCATTTGAAAAAGCATAAAGCTATGATGTGCAACAAACGATATTAAAATTCTTATAGCTTCTAGTCTGGCAACAGGTGCAAAAGTTTCAGTGTAGTCTATACCTTCTTCTTGAGAGTAGCCTTGAGCAACAAGTCTTGCCTTGTTTCTCACAACCTTACCATCTTCATCAAGCTTGTTTCTGTAGACCCACTATGTTCCAATGACTGACTTGTCTTCAGGCAGGGGTACAAGCGTCTAGACTTCACTTCTCTCAAACTGATTTAGCTCTTCTTGCATAGCAAGAATCCATCCTTCGTCCAGTAGAGCTTTGTCCACTGTCTTTGGTTCACATTCAGAGACAAGAGCAGAATCACTTTGTTCTCTGAAGGTTGACCTAGTTCTTAGCTTGTCATTGGGGTCACCAATGATTTGATCTTGAGGATGGTAGTTTCTGAAATACCTAGATTTCTGAGCATTTTCCTGTTGAGAGATAGACGTTTCTGGTTGTTGTTGAGAAGTGTGGTCTACTTGGATATCAGACTTGATTTCTGGTTTTTCTCCTGAGATATTTAGATCAAGAACTGCAAAAGCTGCTTCTAGCTCTGATAGTCTCTTATCAGGCTGTTTGTCATCAAATTTTACATGAATACATTCTTCTACAACTAAAGTTCTAGAATTATAAACTGTAAAGCCTTTTGAAGTTTCAGAAAATCTTAGAAGGATTCCATTATCTACTTTAGCATCAAATTTACCAAGTTGATATTTTGTATTCAAAATATAACATTTACATCCGAAAGGGTGAAAGTATGAAATATTGGGTTTTCTACCTTTCCACAATTCATAAGGAGTCTTATTCAGAATAGGTCTAATGTATATTCTATTCTGAATGTAGCAGGCAGTGTTCACAGCTTCAGTCCAGAAGTGCTTAGGGACAGAATTGTTATTGAGCATAGACCTAGCCATCTCTTGAAGAGATCTGTTCTTTCACTCTACCACACCATTTTACTGAGGGGTTCTTGGTATTGAGAAGTTGTGTTGAATACCACCTTCTTCACAAAACTCATGGAATGGCTCATTGACAAATTCTCCCCCATGATCACTTCTAATTGAAGCTATACACATGCCTTTTTCATTCTGTACATGTTTGCAGAATACAGAAAAGACCTTGAATGACTCATCATTGTGAGCAAGTAACATAACCCATGTCCATCTAGTCTATTCGTCTACTATGACAAGACCATATTTCTTTCCACTGACAGAGGCAGTCCTTGTTGGACCAAAAAGATCAAGGTGTAGCAATTCTAATGGTCTGTTGGTACTAACAACATTCTTAGATTCAATGGAACATTTGACTTGTTTTCCCTTCTGACATGCATCACATAGAGCATTAGATTTGAAACCAAGGTTTGGTAGACCTCTTACAAGGTTATGCTTTTTCAGTTTGGAGATTAATCTCAAACTTTCATGACCTAACCTTTTGTGCCAAATCCATCGCTCATCCTCAGGTATTATCTTATCTTTAGGTACCCAAATTGACTTGGGTCCTTTCTTGTTAGTGATCATAGGTCGTGAATGCTTTGCATGCTTGTTATGTATGCATTTAGATGACACATGCCCACTTTTTCCACATACTTTGCAGTAAGTATTGGAAGGGCTTGGTTTTGACTTAGTATGCTGTGGACAGACTTTAGAGGCCTTATATTGTGCATGAACTTTTGGTTTACTCAGATGCAAATTGCTTCTCTTTATCATAACCAATGCCAGATTTGTCATGAGGTGATCTAGAATATCTTAATATAAGATTTAATTTATCTGAGCTACCAACTAGTTTTGACAGAGAGACTGTCAAGTATGTCACATCTTGTTTCAGTTGTTCAACTTCACAAGAGCTATTAGACTTACACTTAGTCTTGTCAGCCAGACTAACATTGTTTGACTTTAATGTTTAATTCTCATCTTTAAGATTTTGATTTACTCAGCAACTTTAAGCATCTTTGATGAACTAGCTTTCTTGGCCTTTAAGGCAATGGACTTTCCTTTTCTGGAGTTTTCCTCTTCATTAAGTTCAAGTTCATGAACTTTTAATGACCCCAGAAGCTCTTCCAGAGAAAGAGTATTCAGATTCTTTGCTTCCTGGATAGCAGTTACCTTAGGTCTCCACTGCTTTGAGAGACTTCTCAAATTTTTCTCACATGATCTTTATTTTCATAGACCTTTCCAAGAGACCTGAGATTGTTGGTGATTGTTTGGAATCTTCCAAACATCTTATCTATAGATTCAATGTCTGCCATCTTGAATAACTCATACTAGTGAACCAGCATGCTTATCTTTGATTCCTTCACTTGTGAAAAACCTTCATGAGCTAGTGCAAGAGTGTCCCAGATTTCTTTAGCTGTGTTGCAACTATGAAACTTGTCATGCTCATATCTGGTGATAGCACACATAAGATAGTGCTTAGCTTTCAAGTTTAATTGATGGTGGCTTTTCTGCTCTTGAGTCCATTCAGCTCTAGGCACTGCAGCTCCAGCTTCACTCCGTGGCTCAGTGTAGCCATTTTCTATCAGTTCCCAGATGTCAGCATTCTGTGCATCTAAGAATGCCATCATCCTCTTTTTCCAATAATCATAATCAGTTCCATCAAAGAGAGGAGGTCCGTTGATAGCTTATCCTTCTGCATCCATGATTGTAGGATCGTACTGCCTAAGCACTTGTTAGATGCTCAACCTTGTCAAGGCTGAGCTCTGATACCAACTGAAGTTGGCACAGGCAAACACAAGAAGGGGGGGGGGGGTTGAATTGTGTTTGTTAATTATTTTCGTAAAAAACCTTTTTAAACAACTTTTTCACAAGCAGAAGATAAAGAGATAAAGTACACAAGAAATCCTTTTTAAAAGATTAACAAAAGCAATATCAAAACCCCACAGTTAGTATAAGCAAATAAAACTAAAGAGTTTAGGGATAGAAAATTCACGCAACAGATTTTATCCTGGTTCACTCTCTTCCAACCAAGAGCTACGTCCAGTCCCTTCGACTTGAAGGATTTTCTCTACTATTCTCCAAATAGGTTACAAACAAGTATTCAACACCTCTTCAGGCTACAAGTATTCTTTCTCTACCAAGCCTTTTCAGGCTCTAACTCTAACAAAGAGATTTACAACTTTGATCTACTTAACTCACTAAGTGTGAGGATATGAAAGTTTGAGATCTGTTGAATATTTTCACAATATTCAAACTAAGAGATTACAAACTTTTGCCTTTTAAAAGAATAAATAAGAGCGTGATCTCGCAAATATTGTATAGGCAGGAGTTGTTAGCTAGCAAAAGTTCTTGCAGGTAAAAGTACTTTCTTCAATATCTGAGGTCTTCTATTTATATAGTGACCTTCTTCTTCTCTTGTAATTCTTCAACGGTTACTTTGAATAATCCCGTTTAGAGATAGCATTTAATGCATGATATCCGTTGAGACTGATAGCTTGATTTTGGCTATGTTGAAAAGTATCATTGGTTATCAGAAAATCACAAAAATGGCGGCTCACTGTTATGAGCAGTTGTACCTTAAAAGCTTTCTTTCCTCCTTTGTGTATAACACAGCTTTTGTCCAGCAATAGAGATGTCATCATACAGATCGTTTTGCAATTCCAATTGTACTATTTGCTTTTTGTATTTCCTTGATAGTACTATGAACTTTCTCATAAGGAAACAAGACATTAAATCGGATAAAGACAAATGGGAAGAACAAATATTCATTTGAAATAAATATCAATCATTGGAAATAAATTCATTGTGGACCAGATTGCATTAAATCATATTCATTGTAGTAAAGATATAAAACATATAGAGCCGTCTACTTAGTTTTAAGAACGCATCTACACAAGATTTTAATTCTGCTCGTCCACTGATGTGGTAGAAGCGCTCGTCCACTGAAGTGACAGAAGCGCTCGTCCACTGAAGTCTTTGGACTTACTAAGTCCTTAGAAAGACTCTGTCCAGTGACGTAGCACTATGGACGTCTATTGAATTTTAATTAGGCATTGTGGATGTATACTTGAGTTTCAATGATAACACACGTATGCTGACGTGGCAAGATGGACGCGCTTATTTTCAAGTCTTTGGACTTGCTGTACCTAACAAGTTATTTAGGTATTCATTTATAGCCTCGTCTACTAAGGAAAACCAGTCTACTTATCATTTAAAATATAAACAGTTTAAATAACCTTTGGACGGGTAATTCTTTGCACGAGTCCAAGCATTGCATACCTTATATTATTTTTGATATTCCTGCATAAACTGAACTTACTTGTTAGATCTCAACTAATACTTTGCCAAGCAAATTTAATCCTTTTGTTAGCATCAAAACTTAGAGATTAAATAAACCATAACCACTTTGGTTCCAACAATGTAGTGCTGACACGTGTCACTTTATTAGAAAATCATCAATTCCCCTTATTAATTAGTATAGATATAGATTTATTATTTAAAATAGAAAAAACAAAGCCAAGGATGTAGAAAAAAATAGATTAGAAAATATGAATAGCTCTACCTCTATTTATGTCAATTCAGAGATTGTCGTGTTTGATTCCCATAACATTGTACCTTTATCGGTTTGTAAATATTTTAAAACAAAAAAAATATAAAGTTTAGAAAATAAAAATAATAATAAAAAAATTTCATCACTTGACATGTGACTTGCACCATTGTGCTACACTAAAATAGCACTACATCTATTTATGTCAATACAAATATTAGAAAAATTAAAAAGTAAATTAGGGAAAAAATAAAAAAAAAATAGAAAAGTATATTAAAAAAAGGAAAATAAAAATTAGAAAAAGATATTCAAAAAAATTAGAAAAATAAAATTAATTAGAAAACAAAAAATTTTAAAAAAATCAATTATAAAAATAAACATTTTAAAAAAAGTAAATTAGAAAAAAAAATTATTCAGGAAAAAAATAAATTTTTTTAAAAAATATTATAAAGAATATATGTTTAAAAAATAAATAAATAAATTTAAATAATCCAAAAGAATTCACTAGTTGACAACTCATTCTAATGTTATAGGAACAATAGAAGAAAAGTTGTTAATTGATAAAGTGATATAAATATTGAATACTAAAATATATAAATATTAAAATATAGTAATTAGTTCGGTTCAAAAATAACTGAATTAATGACCATTGGGTTTGGTTCAATTCGAAGCCGTTAAAAAATAAATTTTTAAAAATATATTATAAAGAATATATGTTTAAAAAAAATTTAAATAATCCACCAGTTGACAACTCCTTCTACTGTTACAGGAACAGTAGAAGAAAAGTTGTTAATTGATAAAGTGATATACATATTGAATATTAAAATATATATAAATATTAAAATATAGTAATTGGTTCGGTTCCAAAATAAACGAATTAATGACCATTGAGTTTGGCTCAACTCGGAGCCGTGCACAAAAATGAAAAAAAAAGAATCAATTTAATTAGTTGTTTCGGATTTTCAAATTCATTGAATTATTGGTTCTAGTCTTACGATCCTAAAATTTTTCGAAGAACACGGTAGCTTTGCTACCTTTCCTAGCTAAAAATATTTAAAAACAAAAAAAAATTATAAACTTTAAAAAGTCGATAACAATATCTGAAACAATTAAATTAGTTTGGTTTGATTTGATTCGAACCGGAAAATATTAAAAAATATAAAAATTTTAAATTTTAAACTATTAAATTAATATACATTAAAGTATATGTATATAAAAATTAAAACATTAAGAACACGATAACTCTACTTTTACTGTTTGCCAATTTATTATTGGTTGACAGTGTAAAAAAACTTTACACTATCAGTTTATACAAATAAATTCAAAAAAAAGCATCAGGAAAAAAAATTATTAGGAACATTTTTTTAAAAATTAAGGAAAACGTAAAAAAAAATTAAAAAAATAATTATAAAGAAAAGATTTTAAAAAGAAAAAGTAAATTAGAAAAAATTAAAATAAAAAAATTAGAAAAAAAAGTTGTGAAAACAATATTTTAAAAAATTAGAAAATAAATATATTCAAAAATATTAGAAAAATAAATTAATTATAAAAAAATTATAAATTAATTGGAAAAAATATATAATTAAAAAAATAAGGAAAAAATATATTTAAAAAATTACTACAAAACAAAAAATAAGGAAAAAAATTAGAAAAAATTATATACAAAATATTTTTAAAAAAATAGGAAAATAATAATTAGAAAAAATATTCACAAAAATTATAAAAATAAAATTAATTAGAAAACAAAAATATTTTAAAAAAAATTTAAAAAAATTAAATTAGAAAAAACTAATTCTGGAAAAAAAATAAATTTTTTAAAGAATATTATAAAGAATATATGTTTAAAAAATAAATAATTAAATTTAAACAATCTAAAATAATCTACTGGTTGACAACTCCTTCTGCTGTTACAGGAACAGTAGAAGAAAAGTTGTTAATTGATAAAGTGATATACATATTGAATATTAAAATATATAAATATTAAAATATAGTAATTGGTTCGGTTCCAAAATAACCAAATTAATGACCATTGAGTTTGGTTCAATTCTGAGCCGTCCATAAAAAAGAAAAAAAAAGAACCCATTTAATTGGTTGTTTCGGATTTTCCAATTCATCGAATTACTGGTTCGAGTCTTACGACCCTAAACTTTTTTTGAAGAATAGGGGGCTTTGCTACATTTCCTTGCTAAAAATATTTAAAAACAAAAAAAAATTATAAACTTTAAAAAGTCAATAACAATATCCGAACCAATTAAAATTGGTTTGGTTTGATTCGGTTCGAATCGAAAAATATTAAAATATGTAAATAAAAAATATTAAAATATTAAATTATATATGCATTAAAATATAAGTATATAAAAATTAAAACATCAAGAACATGACAACTCTACTTTTACGGTTTGCCAGTTTATGATTCATTGACAGTGTAAAAAAACTTTACACTTACAGTGTATACAAATAAATTCAAAGAAAAAAGCATTAGCAAAAAAAAAAGTATTAGGAAAAAAAATTAAAAAATTAATGAAACATAAAAAAAAATATTAAAAAAATTAATTTTTTTTTTTAAAAAAAACAAAGAAATTTTTAAAAAAAGTATAAAAAAAATTAAAGTTTTCTTTAAAAAAAAGTACAAAAAATATTTTTTTAAAATAATAATAAAAAAGAAAAAAAATACTAGTACTCACATGTATATGTACAATTGGCTCCATTTGCTTTGCTATTAAGGTGAGATTTTCTTGAGTAAACTACTAATTTTGTTTGTGGAATTATTTTATTCTCACTTATTTTATAAAATTATTTGCGTATATAAAATTAGTGTTGAAGGAATAAAACTCATCATATTTGTATTTCATTTTAGTTTTTAGAATAATTAAATTGATATAAGTTTTATAAATTTAAGAACTACTTATAAACAAATTAAATTCAGGAGTTAAATTGTGAGTGAGAATTAAGTTAGTTATTTATTTATAATTTTCTTTCTCTTTTTTCTTTGGCAATTGACTTTGCATCTTAAATTAATTTATTGTAATCTTTTTTATTCCACAAGTTCGTAAAAGGAGCTGTATTTCTCTCTCTCTCTCTATTTTTTTTTGGAGGGTGGGAGCAGGCATTGAAAGAAAAGAACATACTGTCACATGTTAGGTTGGGAACACTGTTTAAATATCCATCATAGAGTTAGAATATCTTATTCATCGATAACAATTTAGGTCCCACTTGGCAGGATGTGCGGATTATTATAGAAGCACGGTTTAGGTCCTTTTTTTTCACTAAAAAATTTAGGATGAAGGGATGGCACCTCGATTAAAAGTAGGGAAAATCTTCGGGCTTTATGAACACTTATAAAGGGAATTATATTTACCTCACCTCAAAGAGATTAGTGAGACTCGAACCTGCAATCTGTTAGATACGAGAATCTATCATACTCCACTAGACCGTATTATTCATGTCTTTCTTAGCTTTACTGTCAAGTAATAATCGAATAATGATAACGATATCATAATATTAATTAATTAATTTATTTATTATTATTGAAACGAGAATTATATGTAAAAGATAAAAGATTTTTTTTTTAGGCAAAAAGATAAAAGATATTAAAACTATTAAATGAGTAATAAAATATGACACGTATCAGCGAGCATGTGTAACTCACATAATAAATTATTTTTGGTAAGTTGTGGATAAAAGAATGTATTTTTATAAATTTTAAAATCTATTATCGTGATTGTAAATTGGGGCAAAACTGAAGTAGTCTGTATGCGTTCCTTGCAAATTTTCTCAACATTATAAACAAGATGTGTTACTTGTCAAATGCCATATGAATATCACTGATTATTTTGATGTGCCATCAGGTGTCACTGATAATCCAAGAAACAAAAATAATCACTTGAACTATACCTAATAATTCATAATAAGTAAATGATCTACTCCCGAAAAATACGTATCCATGATAATCCAAGAAACAAAAATAATATCAATGAAAAAAGAGGTTGAACAGGTTTATAGTTATTACAAGTAATTAATAAGGAAAACAAAAGATTTCCTAAGATATTTCAAGATAAAAAAAAAGATATTACAAAAGACTTGATTTCCTAAGATATTTCAAGATAAAAAAAAAAGATATTACAAAAGATTATGAAACATTAATTTTCTTGATCAACATATTCAACCGATGGAAGAATTTGACAGCGACACAATGCGCAGGAATAGGAACATTGCTGAAGCCACTTGACTACATAATCTTCATGGAAGACATGCATGCACTTAGTGCGACCAAGCTTTGATTCTGATCCATTGCATAATAATTCCTCCAAACAAATCACACATTCTTCAGTACCCCAACAAGATGAAGCATCATTGTAATCCACTTTCTCCAACAAATTCGAAATTGTTGCCACAGATGCATTATGATGTTCATCAACATCTTCTTCTTGATCATCTTCTTGATCTTGAACACCAGTAGGTGGTGTGTTAATTCGAACCATTGCAGCCATCTCCAACATGTCAAGTTCTTCATCCCTTTGTCTAGCACGTTCACCCATCAAAATTAGAATCGAGTTCAATGACTCAAAATAGTTCCTGTAAGTCTCCATGGAATGGACAATGAGTGAGCGTATCATAATCGGTGTCACAAGTATTAGAAAGGAGCAATGTACTAATTGTGGCTTTGTGAGATTTAACGTTTTATGCCCCTTTTTATATATAGAGCAATAGCTTGGAAGAGGGGTCAAATTTAATTAGGTTGATATCTTACAGAATCCTAATCTTAATTACAAAAACAGAAAATCAAAATTTGATATCATCTTAATTACAAAAACAGAAAATCAAAATTTGATATCTTACAGAATCCTAATCTTAATTACAAAAACAGAAAATCAAAATTTGATATCATCTTAATTACAAAAACAGAAAATCAAAATTTGATATCTTACAGAATCCTAATCTTAATTACAAAAACAAAATCAAAATTTGATATCTTACAGAATCCTAATCTTAATTACAAAAACAGAAAATCAAAATTCTAATCTTCATTCTCTCTCTTTCTCCCCAATCTGCAATGCAAAGCTTCTTGCTTCAAATCCGTTTTCAATCTCCCTCGGTGCAATCCGTTTTCACTCTGACTCGTGTACTACTGACCAGCCTCTGGCTCGGCTAGTTTTTGACTAGTAAAGACCATTGCTTTATTCGAGTTTAATCTCGTTTTTCCCCCAAATTAGACTTGATTGTCTTCAAGCATCATTTTGAGTCTCTAGAGTAGTTTTAGGATAATTTAGATGATTTTGAGTCAAATAAACCACTTACTGCTATTTCTCGTTTTCAGGTTAATAAAGAGAAGCAATTCTGGAGTTCTTCTCCCCGCGAGAGGATGCTCGCCTCGCGAGCCTGAAGCCTGACTGTGCCAGAAATGCCATCCTCTCTGTCTCGCCTAGCGAATAATCAGCTTGCCTCGCGAAAAAGCCAAACACTGAAGAGCTGTTCATAAGATTCGCCTCGCGAGTCTTGTCTCGCCTCGCGAGCGCGCGCATTCCAGATTCTGTATTTATATCTGTTTTAGGGCAAAACTGATATATCTTCTCTTCTTCTTTTCTTTTCATAGTGCGGCTGCGACAGTAGGTTTAGGTTTTATGTTTGTAATGGAGAGCTAGTCTCCTTTGATCAATCTGCTGTAATCGGGTTCCATTGACGCTTGAGGTTTTGTAATTCCTGAACTCATTGCTATTCTCTTTCAATATTTGTTCTGTATGTTCTGTTTGCTTAATTCAGGATTATATAGAATATATATTGATTTGTTTCGATGATTGGGTGTTCCTAAACTTAATCGCGTTTGCTTAATTCGCGTGTGTTCAATTCGTGTTTGCTTAATTCACGAAGGACTTAATCCGTTTGCTTAATTCGGAATTAGGAACATATGTCTCGTAGCGTCGGTTTCGCTTGTTAATTGATGTTACAATCGAAAAGGGTTTAGAATCCGCTTAGGGCTTGGATTTATATGAACCGATGATAGTGGGAAACCGAGAACAGTAGGTTGATCGTTTAGCTTATTTGGTAATTATTTAGTTTACATTGTTTTTCTGCTTTGTTTTCTTTATTTAATTTCAAATCCAAAACCCCCCAAAATATGACTTTTTCTGTTAACAACAACCCAAGAGTCCTTGTGAGACGATACTCGAGTTATCGCTCCCTAAACTACATATTTTTACAAACCGCTCGCTTTTTGATGCGTGCGCGACAGCGTGTCAAAATTGGCGCCGTTGCCGGGGACTCTTGTTGTTATTAACAGAAATTAAAATAAAATTAAAAAAAAAATTTCATTGCTGAATTAGTTTTGGCTACTAAGTCTGGTTGTGAACCTTAGTATGGATAATTATATGCAAGATTTTATGCCTAATGTTTATTATGAGCCACCATGCATATATTATCCTAACTTTGCTGGAAGTTATGAGTTTAGCAGTGGTTTTAACATGATTGGAGTGAATGAGGAGCAACCTTTCTATCATATCCAACATGGAGGAGAACGCGGCAGCTTGTATGAGATTGCCTCTTTGGTGCATCAAATGACAGTAAGCCAGCACCAATATCAGCCTGACCCTACACTACACCAGCTCAGTCAGGAAGAATTGGTGCAACGGATGGCAGAGAACAATCAACGGATGGCAGAACAAAATCTTGAATCCCAACAGAGGATGGAAGCAAGTCTTCAGGAGTTAGCCGCTCAAATTGATCACATTGCCTCCACCTCGGCTACACTGCAAACTCAATGTCTCCTTGAAGAACATACAGATTCACAAGTAGTTGTTCTTGACAATACTTCTTTTGAACATAATTTTGATAATGATGTCAAGAATACTTCTATTGATGAACTGTGTGTTGAATCTGTTGAATCTCCAGATATTCACACCTCCCCTGATTCTATCTATTATACTTCATGTGCTGATTGTACTGACTTTGCTTCATGTGTAGCATGTTTTGAAAGCTCATTCTTTTCAGGGTGTGAGGAGCAAAACGTCCATATGGAACATGAGACACATGAGGTTGAGGGCCCTGTTCAGCCAAGAAACACAGAAAATGAGGATCAGGAGGACATCTGCTTCACCATGCTTGAGGATGATGAAGAACCTCTGGAATTAGATGATTCAATTAATTCATATGCATGTGTTGAATGTGATGGGATGGATGAACTGTGTGCTGAATTTCCAGACATTCGAGCCTTTTCTGATTCTGTATATTGTACCATATGTACTGATTGTACTAACACTAACCTTTGTGTGGTGTGTGCTGAGATTTCTGCATGTATAGCAGGTAATGGATTTGATAGTGCGGTGAATGAAGATCGTGCAGAAGCTGAAGCAACACCAGTAACCCTCTCCACTTGTTTGCCACCTCCCACTGTGGAACAACCGGTAATGGAGTTCAAGCCTCTGCCAGAGAGACTGGATTTTGCACCATGGCCAGTCCAAGGGGTTGAATCCCAATTTTATTGGGAGGACTTTGTTGACAAGATTAACAAGGAGGTCGACTTTGACCCGAGATGGAGTGAGAAGTCCGCCGCACTTGGCGAGGTCACCATAAACCTTGTCATGCTCATATCTGGTGATAGCACACATAAGATAGTGCTTAGCTATCAAGTTTAATTGATGGTGGCTTTTCTGCTCTTGAGTCCATTCAGCTCTAGGCACTGCAGCTCCAGCTTCACTCCGTGGCTCAGTGTAGCCATTTTCTATCAGTTCCCAGATGTCAGCATTCTGTGCATCCAAGAATGCTATCATCCTCTTTTTCCAATAATCATAATCAGTTCCATCAAAGAGAGGAGGTCCGTTGATAGCTTGTCCTTCTGCAAGCAATATCAAGAAATCCTTTTTAAAAGATTAACAAAAGCAATATCAAAACCCCACAGTTAGTATAAGCAAATAAAACTGAAGAGTTTAGGGATAGAAAATTCACGCAACAGATTTTATCCTGGTTCACTCTCTTCCAACCAAGAGCTACGTCCAGTCCCTTCGACTTGAAGGATTTTCTCTACTATTCTCCAAATAGGTTACCAACAAGTATTCAACACCTCTTCAGGCTACAAGTATTCTTTCTCTACCAAGCCTTTTCAGGCTCTAACTCTAACAAAGAGATTTACAACTTTGATCTACTTAACTCACTAAGTGTGAGGATATGAAAGTTTGAGATCTGTTGTATATTTTCACAATATTCAAACTAAGAGATTACAAACTTTTGCCTTTTTAAAGAATAAATAAGAGCGTGCTCTCGCAAATATTGTATAGGCAGGAGTTGTTAGCTAGCAAAAGTTCTTGCAGGTAAGAGTACTTTCTTCAGTATCTGAGGTCTTCTATTTATATAGTGACCTTCTTCTTCTCTTGCAATTCTTCAACGGTTACTTTGAATAATCCCGTTTAGAGATAGCATTTAATGCATGATATCCGTTGAGACTGATAGCTTGATTTTGGCTATGTTGAAAAGTATCATTAGTTATCAGAAAATCACAAAAATGGAGGCTCACCGTTCTGAGCAGTTGTACCTTAAAAGCTTTCTTTCCTCCTTTGTGTATAACCCAGCTTTTGTCCAGCAATAGAGATGTCATCATACAGATCGTTTTGCAATTCCAATTGTACTATTTGCTTTTTGTATTTCCTTGATAGTACTATGAACTTTCTCATAAGGAAACAAGACATTAAATCAGATAAAGACAAATGGGAAGAACAAATATTCATTTGAAATAAATATCAATCATTTGAAATAAATTCATTGTGGACCAGATTGCATTAAATCATATTCATTGTAGTAAAGATATAAAACATATAGAGCCATCTACTTAGTTTTAAGAACGCATCTACACAAGATTTTAATTCTGCTCGTCCACTGATGTGGCAGAAGCGCTCGTCCACTGAAGTGACAGAAGCGCTCGTCCACTGAAGTGACAGAAGCGCTTGTCCACTGAAGTCTTTGGACTTGCTAAGTCCTTAGAAAGACTCCGTCCAGTGACGTGGCACTATGGACGTCTATTGAATTTTAATTAGGCATTGTGGATGTATACTTGAGTTTCAATGATAGCACACGTCTGCTGACGTGGCAAGATGGACGCGCTTATTTTCAAGTCTTTGGACTTGCTGTACCTAACAAGTTTTTTAGGTATTCATTTATAGCCTTGTCTACTAAGGAAAACCAGTCTACTTATCATTTAAAATATAAACAGTTTAAATAACCTTTGGACGGGTAATTCTTTGCTCGAGTCCAAGCATTGCATACCTTATATTATTTTTGATATTCCTGCATAAACTGAACTTACTTGTTAGATCTCAAGTAATACTTTGCCAAGCAAATTTAATCCTTTTGTTAGCATCAAAACTCTGAGATTAAATAAACCATAACCACTTTGGTTCCAACAATGTAGTGCTGACACGTGTCACTTTATTAGAAAATCATCAATTCCCCTTATTAATTAGTATAGATATAGATTTATTATTTAAAATAGAAAAAACAAAGGCAAGGATGTAGAAAAAAATAGAGTAGAAAATATGAATAGCTCTACCTCTATTTATGTCAATTCAGAGATTGTCGTGTTTGATTCCCAAAACATTGTACCTTTATCGGTTTGTAAATATTTTAAAACAAAAAAAAATAAAGTTTAGAAAATAAAAAATAATAATAAAAAAATGTCATCACTTGACATGTGACTTGCACAATTGTGCTACACTAAAATCAGCATTTCCCCTTATTAATTAGTGTAGATATAGATTTATTATTTAAAATAAAAAAAACAAAGTCAATGATATAGAAAAAAAAATACAAATTATGAATAGATCTACCTCTATTTATGTCAATACAAATATTAGAAAAATTAAAAAGTAAATTAGGAAAAAAAATTCAAAAAAAAATATAGAAAAATATATTAAAAAAAGGAAAATAATAATTAGAAAAAGATATTCAAAAAAATTAGAAAAATAAAATTAATTAGAAAACAAAAAATTTTTAAAAAATCAATTATAAAAATAAACATTTTAAAAAAAGTAAATCAGAAAAAAACTAATTCAGGAAAAAAAATTTAAAAATATTATAAAGAATATATGTTTAAAAAATAAATAAATAAATTTAAATAATCCAAAAGAATTCACTAGTTGACATCTCATTCTAATGTTACAGGAACGATAGAAGAAAAGTTTTTAATTGATAAAGTGATATAAATATTGAATACTAAAATATATATAAATATTAAAATATAGTAATTGGTTCGGTTCAAAAATAACTGAATTAATGACCATTGAGTTTGGTTCAATTCGAAGCCGTTAAAAAATAAATTTTTAAAAATATATTATAAAGAATATATGTTTAAAAAATAAATAAATAAATTTAAATAATCCACCAGTTGACAATTAGTTGTTTTGGATTTTCAAATTCATTGAATTATTGGTTCTAGTCTTGCGATCCTAAAATTTTTCAAAGAACACGGTAGCTTTGCTACCTTTCCTAGGTAAAAATATTTAAAAACAAAAAAAAATTATAAACTTTAAAAAGTCGATAACAATATCTGAACCAATTAAATTAGTTTGGTTTGATTTGATTCGAACCGAAAAATATTAAAAAATATAAAAATTTTAAATTTTAAACTATTAAATTAATATACATTAAAGTATAAGTATATAAAAATTAAAACATTAAGAACACGATAACTCTACTTTTACTATTTGACAATTTATTATTGGTTGACAGTGTAAAAAAACTTTACACTATCAGTTTATACAAATAAATTCAAAAAAAAGTATCAGCAAAAAAAATTATTAGGAACATTTTTTAAAAAATTAAGGAAAACGTAAAAAAAATTATAAAGAAAATATTTTAAAAGGAAAAATTAAATTAGAAAAAAATTAAAATAAAAAATTAGAAATTTTTTTTGTGAAAACAAAATTTTATAAAATTAGAAAATAAATATATTTAAAAATATTAGAAAAATAAAAAAAATTATAAATTAATTATAAAAAATATATAATTAAAAAAATTAGGAAATAATATATTTAAAAATTTATTAAAAAACAAAAAAATAAGGAAAAAAATTAGAAAAAAATATATACAAAATATTTTTTAAAAAACAGGAAAATAATAACAAGAAAAAATATTCACAAAAATTATAAAAATAAAATTAATTAGAAAACAAAAATATTTTAAAAAAAACATTTTAAAAAATTAAATTAGAAAAAACTAATTCGGGAAAAAAATAAATTTTTTAAAGAATATTATAAAGAATATATGTTTAAAAAATAAATAATTAAATTTAAATAATCTAAAATATTCTACTGGTTGACAACTCCTTCTGCTGTTACAGGAACAGTAGAAGAAAAGTTGTTAATTGATAAAGTGATATACATATTGAATATTAAAATATATAAATATTAAAATATAGTAATTGGTTCGGTTCCAAAAATAACCAAATTAATGACCATTGGGTTTGGTTCAATTCTGAGCCGTCCATAAAAAAGAAAAACAAGAACCCATTTAATTGGTTGTTTCAGATTTTCCAATTCATCGAATTACTGGTTCGAGTCTTACGACCCTAAACTTTTTTCGAAGAATAGGGGGCTTTGCTACCTTTCCTTGCTAAAAATATTTAAAAACAAAAAAAAATTATAAACTTTAAAAAGTCAATAACAATATCCGAACCAATTAAAATTTGTTTGGTTTGATTCGGTTCGAATCGAAAAATATTAAAATATACATAAATATATAAATAAAAAATATTAAAAATATTAAATTATATATACATTAAAATATAAGTATATAAAAATTAAAACATCAAGAACATGACAACTCTACTTTTACTGTTTGCCAATTTATGATTCATTGACAGTGTAAAAAAACTTTACACTTTCAGTGTATACAAATAAATTCAAAAAAAAAAGCATTAGCAAAAAAAAAGTATTAGGAAAAAAATTAAAAAATTAATGAAAACATAAAAAAAAATTAAAAACAAAAAAAATTAAATTTTTTTTTTGAAAATAAAACAAATAAATGTAAAAATTAAGTATAAAAAATTAAAGTTTTCTTTAAAAAAAAGTAAAAAAAAATTTTTTTTTCTTAAAATAATAATAAAAAAGACAAAAAATACTAGTACTCACATGTATATGTACAATTGGCTCCATTTGCTTTGCTATTAAGGTGAGATTTTTCTTGAGTAAACTACTAATTTTGTTTGTGGAATTATTTTATTCTCACTTATTGTATAAAATTATTTGCGTATATAAAATTAGTGTTGAAGGAATAAAACTCATCATATTTGTATTTCATTTTAGTTTTGAGAATAATTAAATTGATATAAGTTTTATAAATTTAAGAACTACTTATAAACAAATTAAATTCAGGAGTTAAATTGTGAGTGAGAATTAAGTTAGTTATTTATTTATAATTTTCTTTCTCTTTTTTCTTTGGCAATTGACTTTGCATCTTAAATTGATTTATTGTAATCTTTTTTATTCCACAAGTTCGTAAAAGGAGCTGTATTTTTCTCTCTCTCTCTATTTTTTTTTTGGAGGGTGGGAGCAGGCATTGAAAAAAAAGAACATATTGTCACATGTTAGGTTGGGAACACTGTTTAAATATCCATCATAGAGTTAGAATATCTTATTCATCGATAACAATTTAGGTCCCACTTGGCAGGATGTGCGGATTATTATAGAAGCACGGTTTAGGTCCTTTTTTTTTCTCTAAAATATTTAGGATGAAGGGATGATACCTCGATTCAAAGTAGGGAAAATCTTCGGGCTTTATGATCATGAACACTTATAAAGGGATTTATATTTAACTCACCTCAAAGAGATTAGTGAGACTCGAACATGCAATATGTTAGATACGAGAATCTATCATACTCCACTAGACCATATTATTCATGTCTTTCTTAGCTTTACTGTCAAGTAATAATCGAATAATGATAACGATATCATAATATTAATTAATTAATTTATTTATTATTATTGAAACGAGAATTATATGTAAAAGATAAAAGATTTTTTTTAGGCAAAAAGATAAAAGATATTAAAACTATTAAATGAGTATTAAAATATGACATGTATCAGTGAGCATGTGTAACTCACATAATAAATTATTTTTGGTAAGTTGTGGATAAAAGAATATATTTTTATAAATTTTAAAATCTATTATCGTGATTGTAAATTGGGGCAAAACTAAAGTAGTTTGTATGCGTTCCTTGCAAATTTTCTCAACATTATAAACAAGATGTGTTACTTGTCAAATGCCATATGAATATCACTGATTATTTTGTTGTGCCATCAGGTGTCACTGATAATCCAAGAAACAAAAATAATCACTTGAACTATACCTAATAATTCATAATAAGTAAATGATCTACTCCCGAAAAATACGTATCCATGATAATCCAAGAAACAAAAATAATATCAATGAAAAAAGAGGTTTAACATGTTTATAGTTATTACAAGTAATTAATAAGGAAAACAAAGAAATAATGATGCAAAATGTGTGATACAACAAACAAATCAAGTCTTATTTATATTGATAGCACACTACCTTAAACAAGAAAACAAAATATGAAATAATAAGAAGTGACTTCTAAAAGATTTCCTAAGATATTTCAAGATAAAAAAAAAAGATATTACAAAAGATTATGAAACATTAATTTTCTTGATCAACATATTCAACCAATGGAAGAATTTGACAGCGACACAATGGGCAGGAATAGGAACATTGCTGAAGCCACTTGACTATACAATCTTCATGGAAGACATGCATGCACTTAGTGCGACCAAGCTTTGATTCTGATCCATTGCATAATAATTCCTCCAAACAAATCACACATTCTTCAGTACCCCAACAAGATGAAGAATCATTGTAATCCACTTTCTCCAACGAATTCAAAATTGTTGCCACAGATGCATTATGATGTTCATCAACATCTTCTTCTTCATCATCTTCTTGATCTTGAACACCAGTAGGTGGTGTGTTAATTCGAACCATTGCATCCATCTCCAACATGTCAAGTTCTTCATCCCTTTGTCTAGCACGTTCACCCATCAAAATTAGAATCGAGTTCAACGACTCAAAATAGTTCCTGTAAGTCTCCATGGAATGGACAATGAGTGAGCGTATCACAATGTCACAAGTATTAGAAAGGAGTAATGTACTAAGTGTGGCTTTGTGAGATTTAACGTTATATGCCCCTTTTTATATATAGAGCAATAGCTTGGAAGAGTGGTCAAATTTAATTAGGTTGATATCTTACAGAATCCTAATCTTAATTACAAAAACAGAAAATCAAAATTTGATATCATCTTAATTACAAAAACAGAAAATCAAAATTTGATATCTTACAGAATCCTAATCTTAATTACAAAAACAAAATCAAAATTTGATATCTTACAGAATCCTAGTCTTAATTACAAAAACAGAAAATCAAAATTTGATATCATCTTAATTACAAAAACAGAAAATCAAAATTTGATATCTTACAGAATCCTAATCTTAATTACAAAAACAGGAAATCAAAATCCTAATCTTCATTCTCTCTCTCTTTCTCTCCAATCTGCAATGCGAAGCTTCTTGCTTCAAATCCATTTTCAATCTCCCTCGGTGCAATCCGTTTTCACTCTGACTCGTGTACTACCATAGCGATGTCTCCGCCCTCGACGTCGAATGCTTCTTAACCGAGTTCATCAACAAAGAGACCCCTATTCCCAAAGTCTAATCGAATTTGCATGGTATTTAGGTGAATCTGAAGGTGCTCAAGGTTCTCGAAATTGAAGAGAAGGTAAATCTCTAATTGTTGGCGATTTTGCTGTTATTTACATAGATTTCATTGAAAATCTTCTGATTCTTGCTTGGTTGGTGCATTTCTTTTGATTTTTGCAATTTCCTTTGCCAAAAATGCTGCTCAAAATGATAGTTGTTTCTGTTCTGCGTCTGATCTACCAAAACTTGCTTCCTCAGGTGCATCCTTCAAATCTTCTTTTGTTATTATTAAAAAAATATGTTATTTTTTTTCACTTATAGCTAGAATGTGCTCCTTTTTGTGTTGCTGCATTACTTTTAATCTTGCTATCTGGTTTTAAAACCCTGATTCTATTGTGTTGAGATACAATGTATTTTGGTTTCCAATCTTAATTGACTATGTTATTCCTTCTATCGATTCATACCTCTAATTCATCTCAAGTTTTCCACCTACTGTTACAACTAATTTATTTTGGAATTATAATATATTGTAAATTTGAGGAATAAGTCTCTATATTGGTTTCCTCCATTCCACTTACTCAAGTTTTCTTGTTTTGTAACAGTGGAAGCATCATTTTAAGTGGCAGTTTGAGGAGTTTGAACCCATTTTTGTTAGAAATTGTCCTATTTTTGTATCAGGTAAATTGTTTTTGTTTATGATGTTGTAGCATTGGACTATCAACCTGTTATTGTTATAGGTCTTCATTGGAAGGAGTTAGTGAAAGTAACCATAGCATCAACTTCTGTTATCATTCACCAGTTGGTTGCTAAAATCATAGCAGATGCATGTTTAAACAATTATGAGAAATGGAGTTATTTTGTGTTTGTAACATTACAATCTTTATTAAATTTCTCTTTGCTACTGTCTTTTTTAGAGTGATTTAGATCAGTAGGGATATATATAATGTGAAAGAGAAGGTGAAAGAACCTCTGTTAGAGGTTTGCCATTTGATACTTTTTATTGTCTATTTTTTAATGTTTGATTTAGTTATATCTTTCCTGCTTTGTTCATCATTTGAGTTCAGATTTTCATTTTAAAGTTTCAACTTTCTAACTTTCCTGCAAGACAAATGCCAAAGGACCATTTGAAAGCTATAAATCCATTAACTATAGGAATATGATCCTGTAATGTACATAATTAGAACCATGGAAAGCTTATGTAACTGGATAGATGAATGCATCGCCTCACCTGTGGTTGCTGTCCTATAATTGTGCATTTGTTTCTTCCTGTTCTTGTGCAGATTGGAAGTAGTCATCAATTAGATTGTCTTTTGGTGGCTTATTCTTTTGGTGAATAAATCCATTATTATTTTAAGGGTCATGTACATAATTAGCACAACTTTATTTATCAAAAGAAACATGTTTACTTGAATGTCCAACTTCAAATAGAGCATGTTTCTTCACAGTGGTGAAAGAACTTCAAATTCTTGTTTCATTTAACTCTTTATTTAGAGTGGGGTAGGGAGAGTTTCTATAGTTCTTAGTAGATCCATGATTAATGTATCTATATGCATTGGCGAATCCAGGTGTTGGTGAGGGGCACACCCTCAGTTATAAAAAAAAATTTATTCCTCTAAATATTTTTATTTTGCCCCCCTATTGTTGATTTATTTGCACCCATACCACTCTATCTTTTTTCTTTCTTCATTTGATCATGTTCAGACCACTTGTCTAATGACTTATATTGAGAGAGATATGTTCAATAACATTGACAATGAACAGGTCATTCAACGATTTCAAAACATGAAATCACGTAAATGACAATTATGAAATATGTAATTTATTTGATTAGGTATATTAAAATTGGTTAAATTATTTTGAAGATCCCTGAACTATTTGGAAACTTTCAAATAGTTCATTATACTTTTAAAGTTTGTAATTGGGTTTCTAAACACAGAAATTTATTAATTAGCAATTAGGTCCCTCATACACTTTTCCGCTAGAGTTCCGTTAAATATATGTTAAATGATCTATCAACTTATCTTTGTGGGTCCTTATTTTTTTGAAAAAATTCAAATAGGTCCCTATACGTTTTAGGAAAAAAATCAAATAGGTCTCTGTACTTTTTTGAATCCTAATGTAACCTTAACAAAATAGTGTATGGGGGACCTAATCTCAATTTTTATGTATTCGGGGACCGAATTACAAACTTTAAAAGCAGAGGGACCTATTTGAATATTCTCAAATAATTCAGCGACCTACAAATTAATTAAACCATTAAAATTTTATAATTTAACATTTATGAATTTATCTTTATATGTATTATATGTATGATAATAATTACTATTAATTTTTTTTGGGAAATAAATTGCTCCCACTGGCTCAGGGTCCTGGATCCGTCACTGCCTATGTGTATGATTCAGGTGTTGTGCAATGCCTCAAGTTGTAATTTAAAATCTAAGAAGTTACAGGATAGCATGTTTGGAACTTCAATTCCATGTGATGCATTAGTCTTAAGGTTGAGGAACTCAAATTCTTTACTTATTGCAGTTCTTTTTTTCCCACATTTTCTGTGGATCGTATTCTGTTTCTTTAAAATTATGTGGTTTCATCATTTTTTTTATCCTGATCTATTATAATTTGCTCGGAAACTGCAATGCCCGGAGTCTTCAGCCTATCAAAGTCATAGCAACTGAAATTCCTCTTCCTGTACAGAGTAAGAATAGGTTTATTATGTGTAGAATAGGGTGATTTACATGCAATTTCTTGATTCTTACTTTTGGCTGGTCTGGTATGTTTAGAATCAAAAAGCACTGGGAAGACACATGTTGGAATTAATGGTAAGTCCTTGTTATGAAAGTTCTCTTTGTTATGTCTTGTATTTACTTGCAGTATTTACTCATCAAAAGGAATTAAATGTTGAGGGCATCTAGTGATAAAGTAATCGGTGCTTTTTTCTTTTGACTTATGTTATGTTATATTGCCTTCTGGTTGTTAAGAATCTAAGATGTCTTGCTGTGATACTCTATACCTTGTAATGCTGATTGCTTCACTCATTGATTTTTGAGGAATCTAGTTTGTTCTCCATTGATCATTTTCCGTGATTTTTTTTTTGGCTATTTGGACCTTAAATTTGTAATTTATCCAAACAATATATTATTCATATCTTTTTGTGCTTCAATATTTAGAATTGTTATAAGAATTAAGAAGGATAGTATTTTGTCTCGGTTTGCTACAATTAAGGTATAAAATTTGGGTAGTTTAAATTGGAAAGATCACTGACCCACCTAATATTAAGCAGAGACTTCCTGTGTTATTTTTATTGGGTTTTTTTATTATTTGACTTTTTATTTGTGCATTAGTTTTGGATTCTTGATTGTGACTATGTTAGTCAATCCCTAGAGTTACTTCATCTATGTCTCTAATTCTTTTTCACTTCATTTTTCCAAGGGTGAGAGTATTCTGACACTGAACAACTAGAATTTGTCGCTCTATCTCAAAGGACCGGAGACACAAAGTATCAAGAAAAGGTTTTTAACTCTGATTCTATATGTAAATTTTATTTTTTTGGGTGATTGAAAATGAAGGATAGGAAAAGGCGAGAATTTCTGGATTGTATAATGACATATAAAGGGGTTGTATGTTTTTGTGAAACTATTTTTGGCAGCTTGTGCATTTGTGATATATTTTTTGTTTGCAAAGATGTCTTTGTGGTGTCAATTGCTAAGATGTATTTATATGTTTACATTTAATAAGTTTAGGATGCTTTTTGTTTGGCCAAATATTAATCAACATGATGCTTACAACAATTTTAGTGGCATATTGTTTGTGGTATTGAAGGTTTCATCTTTGTTAGTTCCAACCTGATAATAAATTAAGTTGACTAATATCGATCGCTAAATTGGTCCGAAGGACAGGTGTTTGGGGCCAATCTAGGGACAATATTTTTTTCCAAATAGCTAGGAAATTACTACAAAATTGCCATGAATTTTAGCTATAGACTGGTTGCAAAATCGCTACGACAATATCATAGCTATTTAGCTAAGAAAAGCAATTCATAACAATGCATTACTAGGGATTGGCTACTAAATAGCTAGAAGATTTTAAGATTAGCTAGGAAAATATTTCTAGCTAATTTGCCACTCAATTTATGCTACCATCAATTTTGCAGCTATTTTGTAGTTAACCTATAGCTAAATTTTTTTACTAGAGATTAGCTACAAATTAGCTATCAAAATTGTCATAGCTAATCGTGAAATACATCGAAAAAATTACAAATTCAATCTCGTTAAAAACCGAAAAGGTTGAATCTTCGAACAAATTCACAGCACCCAGGTTAATAGCATAAGACGGCAAAATGTCTACAAATGTGACAAAATCAAAGTGACCGGAATACCCATGCCTCCGGATCTGTAACGTTGACGTTCAAGTCTTGATTGAATCTGTAATGGATCGAAGCTGATCTGCCAATCTGAACCAAACGAACACTGCAACAAGACGGGAAACCAAACGACGTCGTAACAAGAGATCAAAGCACTGCCGCACGCAGATGACAAAAACATGGAAAAACACGAAAGAAAAACGATCTATGTGGAAAAAACACTTATTTAGATAAAAGGAGATAAAAAATGATGTAGAGGGGTGATTCCAGGCCAAAAAAATGGCCCAAAACGACCCCTTTTCAGTGGATGAGGAAGAAGGAAAAGAGTAGAGGGCAGGTTGAGAGAGAGGGACAGCTCTAGGTTTTTACTGTAATTACAACTGATTTGTTCCTATTCTATAAAAAAAACTATAAATTATTTTTTTTGGTGAATTATTGTTTGGAAACCTATACTACATTTTGTGACAAACCAATTGAGAGGCTGAACTTTTGTTGTTACTTACCACCTCAACTTTTTTAAAAATTTATTTTTATTACTTAATGAAAAAAAAATATCCAACTTAATAAATGAGATTAATTTAAACTTAAGAACTTGAACATGATAAGAAGAAACAAAAACTAAACTAAGATAATGTTATTATAAATATTTCTATAAATTTAGGATTTATGTACCAAAAATATAAATTTAAGGTTTGATTGTGATTGGCATAATTGAGGTAGAGAAATAAATGAATCTCACCCACAAATTAAAACTATTCACTTCTTGTGTAAATCGGTCACATTATTATCTAGTCAGTGTAGTGTTTTTAAAAAAAAAAAAGATAGACAGTGTAGTGCTTTTCATCTAGTAAAAGATGCTTTTATATCAACAATTCTTTCTAGTATTATTTCAAGCATCAACGTGAAAATTGAGTTTTATAAGCTTATTTAATAAACTCATCTAGACATAAACCCAAATAAAATTGATATTTGTTAACTCGTAAAATTTTAATTTTTTGTATGTTATAAGCTATATCTATTATTAATGTTATTTGGACTTACTTTTTAGTTAATGTGTTGATAAAAATTGAATAATTCAATCCAATCCAAAATACTTTTAATCGGATTGGATGGGTTTAGATTTGATATACATGAAACAATCTAATTCAAATTGAACCATAATTTGTTTTTATTTTTGGATTGGATAACTTTTTAGCTCAAAATTAAAATGATATAAACCGATGCCCAAACACTCCTATATGTTTTTTTTATCAGAAACAGACAAAATCACTTATAGCTAGACTTTTACATACTAAGAATGGACGCGGTAAGACCTAGTGTAGATAGACAGTAAACAGTAACACCCTTGCAATTCAATTACAATATTGTCATGGGAAAACAATATCAAATGTACTTATGGAATTCTACTTAAGGGTGTGTTTGGGAGGATGGGGTGGGATGGTTAGTAATGAAGTGGAATGGTACAAATCCTTTGACTTATTGTTTGGGAGTTTTTTAAACAATGGAATGGAAAGGTTGGGGATGGTAAGCCAAACCACTCCAAACCATCCAAAGCTCTATTTTTCATACCCTCCAATTTGGGGGGTTTGGGAGGGAACATTAAAACTCCCAAACAATAGAGTGATATACTTTTACCACTCCATCCAACTCCACTGTAAACCACTCCATTACTAATCATTCCACTCCATCCTCTCCAAAACTCCCAAACATAGCCTAAGTTTTGTTCTTATATATATATTCCATGTTAACGTTAACGCCATTTTCCAAGAATCTCTTTGATTAGTTATCTCTTTTAAATTATTAATAGTTTCTTGTATTATAATATAATCAAATAATTTTTTTTTAAATTTTTAAACATCTTATGTGTTCAGATGAAAATAGTGAAATGATAGAATGAAAAATTCAAAGCACCATCAAATAATGACGGAGTAAAAAAAAGAACAAATAAAAATTGGAGAATCCAGCTTGCTAACGAGTCGTTATCTTGGATTTCCTCTCATCCAAGGGAGAATGAAAAAAAACATATTACAATTTTCTAGTAGAAAATATACAAACTTTAGGTTGTCAGCATGGAAGGGTAAGCTTTTGAATAAGGCTGGGAGGATTACGCTTGCAAATTCTATGATTACTTGTATCCCTATCTATATACTATGCAAATTTTGTGTGGAAAAACAATGATGGCAGAAGATTACTTGTCACCGAAATGTTGGAGGGAAGCTAGAATTTCTAATATTGCTTTGCTTGGTAAACTTGTTTGGGAGTTGTTCCAGAACTCTAGCAATAATGCTTTTCCTGTACTTGGCGTTCTATTCTTAAGGTAGCCCAATGGCTCAAAGATGGTTTCCAGTTTCGATTTGGTACAGCAGTTGGTTGAAGGAGGGTCCTCTTTGCCTTCAAGTGGACTACTTCCACATCTCTGATGTCTGGGAACCTTAATAGACTCTACATGGAGTGAGCACTTTCTGTGTGGGAGTGGGACCACCCCCTGTCACTATCCAGCATCTGCTCTTAGCACGTTCACCCATCAAAATTAGAATCAAGTTCCACTGCTCAAAAGTAATAAAAGGTACCGAGGAGAAGGTTTCATGTAAATAGGTCATGGTAATGTTATCAGGGTTAAACACTTCAAATGGGTCACAATCACATAAAACGTAATATGGAATGAAGAATGTGTCGTTGAATATGGTTGTTGTAGAGAGTATATCAGAGTTTGTGTGTTCTTCTACATGTGTCAAATAAAAATTTATACTGAAACATGGACCTAATAAAGGACATTGTTGATCTTGTGGGATAGAATATTGGGTGGGTATGGGATCTTCTCTAGGGATGACACGAACGTAAGTACGAGACTCCATGGAATGGACAATGAGTGAGAGTATCACTGTCACAAGTATTAGGAAGGAGCAAGGTACTAATCGTGGCTTTGTGAGATTTAACGTTATGTGTCCCTTTTTATATATAGAGCAATAGCTTGGAAGAGTTGTCAAATTTAATTAGGTTGTAACTTACAGAATCTTAATCTTAATTACAAAAATAGAAACTCAAAATTTGATATGATGTTAATTAACAGTTCAGATACGTATATAGATAAGTATAGATTTTCTTGGAAAATTTTAAGGGCCAAGTAATTAAGTAAATGATCATTGTCAATTTATTTTATCTAACTATCTAACCATCTATATCTCTATCTATATATTATTATATTATAAAGATCATTAGGATATCTTTTTTTTTTGAAGCACAAAGATCAGTAGGATATAGAAAATCAAAAATAAAGGAAACGACACATGGCAACTCAAGAAATCTTCAAATAAATTTGATATAATGATAAATTTATAGCAGGTTGATTTGGGAATGGTTTGATTAATTATTATTGTACTATTTCCAAAATTTCTTGAATCGTTTGATCATACAGCGCGAATCTTGAGTTTTGAATTTGATTGTTGTACTTTCTTCTAATTTCTTTTAGTTTATTTAACATTTTTTATAAGATAATTTGTTTAACAATTATAAGATCTACACAACAAACTCATAATTTGACTTGAATTTAATTAAAGAATAATATGATGATGATATTGAAATAAATTTTTTTTTGGATATTTAACTCTCTTTTACATGTGTCGTGTGATTATATTTTGGATTTTATGTTATTTATTTATGTTTGTTCATTTTCACAACTGATTTGTTTCTATTAATTATTTTTTTGGTGAAATATTGTTTGGAAAACTATACTACATTTGAGAGGTGTTCAGATCCAAACCGATCCCAAAAAAACCACAAAACCGATCCAAATTAACCGAAAACCGACGAGAACCGAATTTATTTGGATTGGCTTCTAAGGGAACCGATCGGTTCGGTTATCGGTTTTGTGTTCAGGAACCGAACCGATGACTTATATTATGCTATCATTGCTATGCGTTTTATGTGTGCCCCAATACCGTTTTGTGTTTATCGTATCAGAGTACATGAGACTAATAGCTTCACACTCTTTCTTTGTCATCAGTTCATTTCACACTTCAGTCCCTCCCTTCCAACCCTAACCCTAACTTTGCAAGTCTCCCTCCACTCTGGCTGCCGCCACCATCGTCTCTCCCTTATGCCGTCGCCTTAGGTCTCCATGCTTTGAGTATCATCTCCGTCGCGTTGCACTTCGTCCCCGATCGTTGTCGCCTCGTGCTCCGCTCCAGTTATCACCGCCTCGCTCTCCTTCTCACCCCGTCAGTGTCTGCGTCTCCGTCTCTCCCCCTTGCTCGCGCTCCTCCCTGTCTGTGCTCCCTCCCTGTTTATCACTGCTCCGGTGAGTGGGTTTGTTTTTGAGTGGGTTTGTTTTAAATTTGAATTTTGATTGTCTGGTTAGTTCACTGATTTGTGGGTTTGTTCATTTATGGTTATTCACTGACTGATTTTGTGTCTTATTTTTTCCTCATGTTTTCAATGCAGATTTGCTACATTTGATTAATTTGATTCACTGATTTTGCATCCTCTTTTAACTGTAGCAGTAGCACCATGGAAGTATCCATTTTCCCCTAATATTTGTTTTGTCGAAGCTGTGTTGATGTTGAATCTGTGTTAATGTTGAATCAAGGAAGCCTAATTTGTTGAATATGTGAATATGGGGATCAACAACATATGTGACTATGTGTTGATGTTTTAACGTATATGCTGGCTGAAATTAGATAAAGTATATGCAAAATTGTTACTTTTTTTTAACGTAATAGTATCAGCTATCAGGTAGATTATTTAACTATTAGGTAGATTATATGACAATTTCTTTTTTGACAAGTAGAGTATATGATATTTATAATAGGTTATTAAACTGAATACAAATAAGTAATGATGTGTAGTTAAAAACCGAACTAACCGAACCGATCCAAACCTCATTCAATTGGATCACGGATCGGATCGGATTTTTTTTATAGAAGGCATTCAAATCGAACTGAACCGCATGTTCTTTTTATTTTTCCCATAAAACCGATCCAAACCGAACCGCGAACACCCCTACTACATTTTGTGACAAACCAATTGAGAGGCTGAACTTTTGTTGTTACTTACCACCTCAACTTTTTTAAAAAATTTATTTTTATTAATAAAAGTAATGAAAAAAATATATCCAACTTAATAAATGAGATTAATTTAAACTTGAACATGATAAGAAGAAACAAAAACTAAACTAAGATAATGTTATAATAAATGTTTGTATAAATTTAATATTTCTGTATCAAAAATATAAATTTAAGGTTTGATTGTGATTGGAATAATTGAGGAAGAGAAATAACATACAAATAGTAAAATAAAAAAGGCATAATTGCACTTTTGATCTTTTTACTATTGGTCATGTGTAATTTTGGTACCTGAAGTTTTTTTATGTACATTTGGTTCATCAATTTTTTTGGTATTGCAAATTTGGTTCTTTCGTTCAATGTCCATAAATTTTTCAATTATTATCAAAGAGGAACCACTGCTCTAAGCTCAAAGAACCTCTTGTTGAGGGACAAAACCAGTACATAACAAAGCATAATAATTGAATTATGTTGAATCGAAGAGGCAGAGGAGGGAGAATCTCGATCAGAATTCCATTGAGTATAACACTTTAAAATTAACTCTCCATAGGTTGAATTTTTTGGAAAAATTACGGGTGCTTAGCTTACTTACCAATTCAATGTCCTCAGTATTTAATTACTTTGTTAACACTTCTAATTGCGTGCATCTAACAATCGTCAATCAAAACTCATATTGATGTAGAAATTGTCTTTAAAAGGTACTCTCTATAGAGTGATTAATGAGATATGAAAACAAAAATTGAATTTGAATTCTTTACTATTATTTTTTTTCATTCTTCAACCGTGTTATCTTCCTTCCAAAGTGCTTTTTTAGTACACCAACATCTGAAACTCCAACTGCATTAATCAAAAGGGTGTCGGTGTCGTATCCTGGTATCTACTTTTAGCGGTTGTACTATGCTATGCAAATATTGCTTAGGGGTCGGTTTGTTTTAGATTTGGTAGAATTGATTTTATAAAAATTTTGCTTTTAAAAAAATTGGGTTGAAAAATTTGATTTCTGCTGGGTAATGAAATTTTAAAAGTGAGTTTAGAAGAATTAGTTTTGTTTGGATGATAAAGTAAAATCACTCTTGAGATGTAAATATAAAGAATTTTGTAGGTCTCACACCTATAATCAATTGGATCCGGCTTCTCTCCTGCGTCTCCAGTGGTCCAGCAGGCTGATTTACACTCTATACCGCATTAGGTATCATCTTTCAAAATAAAAAGCAAAGAAGATTTGGGTGGAGAGGCAGGAGACAATTTTGACTGGAATAAATTCTTTTCAACGGAAAAGCTAGAAATTCTTGCTTTTCTTAAAATCAATTCTACCAACCCATAATTGATTTTATTGGAGGTAAAATTTAAAACAAACACCTTCAGATTCCCAAAATCACTTTTACTGAAAGCGTGATTTTGGACCTTTCAAAATCTAAAACAAAGAGGCACTAATTAATTACCTTTTTATGCTTTAATTATTGTATTGGGAAAATGGGATGTTTATTCTGTATGCTAAGTTCAGTCGTGACACACCACAAATTAAAGTTAATCCACATTCGTTGTGTTATAAAAAATTTTGTTTAATCAAAGAACGGTCTTATCCACTATGTTGGTCACGAGAATGCGACCACAACATTGATACAAGTGAACCAGACCTACAAGAGCTCAACAAAGCAAATATTACACTTGGGCCTTCAATTGCAAGCAATAGACCAAAAAGGGCCCAAAAGAAACTAGCTCGCTGTGTCAGGATTATGTCTAAATATACGGGCACCAAATTACCTATGTTAGGAATATTCTAGAATGATTAGTCATTTAGGACTTTATGCTTTCCCAAATATGGATTGTGTCCGGGTGTCCCTTAGTCCTTATTATTAGGAAGTAGTATTGTATCCAGTTGTTATTTATATATATATATATATATATATATATATATATTTATATATATATATATATATATATATATATATATATATATGAATGAGAATGAGAAGGAAGAAGAAAATTAACCCAAAAAGTCTCTCTCCCTTAACAGGAATCAATTTCTCTCCCAAAATTCAACTTATAATGCCCTGCACTGTTGAATTGCAGCGAAGGATTGTATATCACCACAAAAAAAAAACTTTGTCAGAGGTATTGCTTATAAGGGTCTGCTTCTGCCTTTTCAAACCAATTTCTTGAGCCATCGTGTTTAAGTGTATAATTTTCTCCATAAATAGTAATCAAACTCAGTATTGCTATGCTTCCCAATGTGATCCTTCTTTCTCACCTTGATTACACCCCTCCAATAGAACAAGTTTTATTAAAATTCACTAGTATGATTTTTTACTTTCTCCCATGAACCTAATGATCTCCCAATTTTTCATTTCAAATTTGAAAAATTCAACCACTGATCAAATTTCAACTCATCAACTCTTTTTTTTCCAACATTGCTTATAACAAAAAAATCCACACCTTCTTAAAAAAATTTATCAGCAAAGCCAAAATCAATACAAATAGAACAACACCTGAATGAGATACAATTACAAAAAACCACCATTCATACCTTTGCAATTGGCTTTGCACTTCGGTATCTCATCATGCGCTCCCATCCTGCCATCAATGCGATGAAAAATAACATCCCCATGAAAATCCCAGAAATCAAACCCATTTTTTCCCCAGATTCCAGACACTACTTTTTTTTTCTTCCCTTTCAACACAAACCCACAACAACAACAACAAAAAAACCAAAAACACCCAAATGAAAAAAAAACAAAATTTTGCAAAAAAAAAACTATTTAATTAAACCCAAAAATGAAACTTTCTATTCACCCAAAAAAAAAACTGAAACTTGCTGTGAAATTTAAGAAGAAAATCCCAAAGGGTGTCTGACTGTAGAGGATGAAAGTCAATTGGAATGAGATTCTGAAGAGAGACCAAAAGTAGAAACCAAAAGAAAACCCAAATTTTCACAGTTCTGTAATTCAGTTTTTCAAGGGGGCGATGGATTTATCCAAATCTCAATTCCAATAGATTGGTGCTTATTCCAAAGTTTGATGGTGCTGACAGAATCGAAAACTACAGGCCAATTGCACTTGCCAACTTCCAATTCAAAGTTATTACCAAAGTTCTGGCAGACAGACTTGTAGTAATCATGCCAAAAGTAATTTCTACTGAACAGCGAGGATTTATTAAGGGAAGACACATTGCTGATTGTGTTTGCATAGCCTCTGAAGCAGTCAATATGCTAAGCAGCAGAAGCTTTGGAGGAAACATGGCTTTGAAGTTAGACATTAAAAAGGTTTTCGATACCTTAGATTGGAGCTTCCTCTTGAAGGTTCTGTCTGCTTTTGGCTTTGATCACAAGTTCTGCTCTTGGATTAGTGCCATCCTGCATTCGGCTCACCTGTCTATCTCAGTGAAATGCAATTCAATTGGCTTCTTCACTTGCAAAAGAGGGGTGAGGCAAGGTGACCCCCTCTCCCCCCTCCTTTTTTGCCTTGCTGAAGAAGTACTAAGTAGGGGAATCACCAAGCTTGTTGAGTCTGGAAGGTTGCTTCCCATGTCCAGCCCAAGAGGTTTTGTGACTCCTAGCCATATTCTCTATGCAGATGACATCATGGTCCTCTGTAAGGGCACAAAAGCTAATATTAGAACCATTATGCAGCTTTTTGAGGTTTATGGTCAAGGTTCAGGGCAGATTATGAGTCTGGATAAGTGTAAATTTTTTGCAGTCTCAATGTCTCCTAGAAGGATAGCTGAGATGAGCTATTTCCTTGGATTTTTAGTAGGCTCTCTCCCCTTCACCTATCTTGGGGTCCCTTTGTTTAAAGGCAAACCGAAAACAACCAACCTTCAACCCGTCCTAGACAGAATCAAATGCAAGCTTTCCTCTTGGAAAGGCTCCCTTCTCTCAATTATAGGTAGAGTGCAACTTGTTAATTCTGTGATTCGAGGTATACTAGTTTACAGTTTTCACATATACATGTGGCCTGTTTCTCTGCTTAAGCAACTGGATGGTTGGATCAGAAACTTTGTTTGGTCAGGGGACATTCACAAAAGGAAACATGTTACAGTGGCTTGGAAATCAGTTTGCTCTTCTGTTTCTGATGGTGGCCTAGGCATCAGGTCTATCAGAGCAATAAATGAAGCCTCTATGCTGAAACTGACTTGGGAACTGACCACCTCTGCTGATCAGTGGGCTAGGTTCCTTAGAGCCAGATTTCTCAATAACTACAAGGCAATAGGTCATCATGTCAACTCCTCTATTTGGCCGGCTTTAAGGAAGTGGTATCCTGTTGTTTTAGACAACTCCTCTTGGTTAATTGGTGATGGTAAATCTATCAACTTCTGGACAGATAAATGGTTGGATGAACCCTTGGTTTCTATGATGGATATTCCGGAGCATTTGGCATCCTTCCCTGCTTACCTTGGTTAAAGACTTTCTGGTGGATGGAGGTTGGAGCATTCCTGACTGTTTGCAACATCATTTCCCGAATGTGGTTAACAGTATTCACCAAATTCAGATTCCGGTGGAGGCTTGTGAAGACAGATTGGTATGGAACAGCTCAACAAATGGAATGCTCTCCCTCAAAGAAGCCTTCCTGTTCCTGAATCCTGTTAGAAACTCGGCTCCTAAGTTCAAACAGATCTGGTCCAAGTCTATTCCTCCTGCTAGATCTTTTTTGGTTTGGAGAATTTTTCACCACAAGATGCCAACTGATGAGAACATAAGGAGGAGAGGCATTTCAATGGCTTCCATGTGTAGTTTATGTGGGCTAGAGGAAGAATCAGCTTCCCACCTTTTCCTATCCTGCTGCTATGCTCAGTCAATGTGGCACTGGTTGGGGTCTGCATTGACTTCCCCTATGGATTCCTCCTCTTTTGAATCTCTGTTTGCTTTCCATCACCAAAACCATAGCCCTCAACTGAAGGATGTGATCACAGCTGCCATAATCAATACCATATGGGTGATATGGTTTGCTAGGAATCAATGTAGATTCCTTCACAAGAATACCAGTCTGGTTTGCTAGGAATCAATTTAGCCTTGAATTTGGCCTAATTTTTGACAATTAACAATGTCTTTGGCTTGTGCGGCTGTAAACTGCTATTTATGCTTATTAATCCTGACCTAATCCTAGACCAAATTAAGGGCCTCTGAATAAGCTTTCCAACAAGGTATCGTATGCCTTAATTGGGCTTAAGATGAGTAAGTTAGGCCCATTTAAGTGAAGGAACATCATGGACTGCGCACTGATCCGCGCCAGAGAACTCGGGACCCAATTTAGCCTTGATTTTGGCCTAATTTGACAATTCTTTGAAACCTGAAATTGTAGGTCTCTTCCTTATCTTTCTAGGGACAGCAAGATCACCAAAATCCGATATCTGTAGCTCGAGTTATGCTCTGCGCAAGGCAACAAGCTCAGGATGAGTGAAAAATCTGAAAATTAACAATTTTTAGCAATTAATCCCAATTAAGCCCAATAATGTAAAATCAAAAACAATGATTGTAAAAGTTGTCTAATTTACGTCTCTCTCTGTCTTTGGCGGCTGTAAACATCCCTTTATTCTTCTAACCCTAGACCAAATTAATGGCCTATGAATAAGCTTTCCTACAAGGTATCATATGCCTTAATTGGGCTTACGATGAGTAAGTTAGGCCCATTTAGGTAAAGGAACATCATGGACTGCGTACTGATCCGCACCAGAGAACTCGGGACCCAATTTAGCCATGATTTTGGCCTAATTTGACAATTCGTGTGAAACCGGAAATTGTAGGTCTCTTCCTTGTCTTTCTAGGGGCAGCACGATCACCAAAATCCAATATTTGTAGCTCTATTTTTTCTCTGCGCAAGGCAACAAGGTCAAGATGAGTGAAAAATCCGAAAATTAACAATGTTTAGCAATTAAGCCCAATAATATAAAAGCAAAAACAATGATTGTAAAAGTTGTCTAATTTTCGTCTCTCTCTGGCTTGTCCGGCTGTAAACTGCTATTTATGCTTATTAATCCTGACCTAACCCTAGACCAAATTCAGGGCCTCTGAATAAGCTTTCCAACAAGGTATCGTATGCCTTAATTGGGTTTAAGATGAGTAAGTTAGGCCCATTTAAGTGAAGGAACATCATGGGATCGCAGACTGATCCGCGCCAGATAACTCGGGACCCTATTTAGCCTTGATTTTGGCCAAATTTGACAATTCTTGTGAAACCTGAAATTGTAGGTCTCTTCCTTATATTTCTAGGGACAACAAGATCACCACAATCCGATATTTGTAGCTCTAGTTATACTCTGCGCAAGGCAACAAGGTCAGGATGAGTGAAAAATCTGAAAATTAACAATGTTTAGCAATTAAGCCCAATAATGTAAAAGCAAAAACAGTGATTGTAAAAGGTGTCTAATTTCTGTCTCTCTCATGCTTGTGCGGCAGTAAACTGCTATTTATGCTTATTAATCCTGACGGACACCTAGAACAAATTAAGGGCCTCTGAATAAGCTTTCCAACAAGGTATCGTATGCCTTAATTGGGCTTAAGATGAATAAGTTAGGCCCATTTAAGTGAAGGAACATCATGGACTGCGCACTGATCTGCGCCAGAGAACTCGGGACCCAATTTAGCCTTGATTTTGGCCTAATTTGACAATTCTTTGAAACCTGAAATTGTAGGTCTCTTCCTTATCTTTCTAGGGACAACAAGATCACCAAAATCCGATATCTGTAGCTCTAGTTTTGCTCTGCGCAAGGCAACAATGTCAGGATGAGTGAAAAATCCGAAAATTAACAATGTTTAGCAATTAAGCCCAATAATGTAAAAGCAAAAACAACGATTTTAAAAGTTGTTTAGTTTCCGTCTCTCTCAGGCTTCTGCGGCTGTAAACTGCTATCTATGCTTATTAATCCTGATTTAACCCTAGACCAAATTAAGGGCCTCTGAATAAGCTTTCCAACAAGGTATCATATGCCTTAATTGGGCTTAAGATGAGTAAGTTAGGCCCATTTAAGTGAAGGAACATCATGGACTGCGCACTGATCCGCGCCAGAGAACTCGGGACCAAATTTAGCCTTGATTTTGGCCAAATTTGACAATTCTTGTAAACCTGAAATTGTAGGTCTCTTCCTTATCTTTCTAGGGACAACATGATCACCACAATCCGATATCTGTAGCTCTAGTTATACTCTGCGCAAGGCAAGAAGGTCAGGATGAGTGAAAAATCTGAAAATTAACAATGTTTTGCAATTAAGCACAATAATGAAAAAGTAAAAACAATTATTGTAAAAGTTGTCTAATTTCCGTCTCTCTCTGGCTTGTGCGGCTGAAACTGTTAATTATGCTTATTAATCCTGACCAAACCCTAGACCAAATTAAGGGCCTCTGAATAACCTTTCCAACAAGGTATCATATGCCTTAATTGGGCTTAAGATGACTAAGTTTGACCCATTTAAGTGAAGGAACCTTATGGACTGCACACTGATCCGCGCCAGAGAACTCGGGACACAATTTAGCCTTGATTTTGGCCTAATTTGACAATTTTTCTGAAATCTGAAATTGTAGGTCTCTTCCTTATCTTTCTAGGGATAGCAAGTCACCAAAATCCGATTTCTGTAGCTTTAGTTATGCTCTGCGCAAGGCAACAAGGTCAGGATGAGTGAAAAATCCAAAAATTAACAATGTTTAGCAATTAAGCCCAATAATGTAAAAGCAAAAACAATGATTGGAAAAGTTGTCTAATTTCCGTCTAAATCGGGCTTCTGCGGCTGTAAACTGCTATTTATGCTTATTATTACTGACCTAACCTTAGACAAAATTAAGGGTCTCTGAATAAGCTTTCCAACAAGATATCATATGCCTTAATTGGGCTTAAGATGAGTAAGTTAGGCCCATTTAAGTGAAGGAACCTCATGGACTGCGCACTGATCCGCGCCAGAGAACTCGGGACCCAATTTAGCCTTGATTTTGGCTTAATTTGACAATTCTTTTGATACCTGAAATTGTAGGTCTCTTCCTTATCTTTCTAGGGACAGCAAGATCACCAAAATCCGATATCTGTAGCTCTAGTTATGCTCTGTGCAAGTCAACAATGTCAAGATGAGTGAAAAATCCGAAAATTAACAATGTTTAGCAATTAAGCCCAATAATGTGAAAGCAAAATCAATGATTGTAAAAGTTGTCTAATTTCCGTTTCTCTCTGTCTTGTGCGGCTGTAAACTGTTATTTATGCTTATTAATCCTGACCTAACCCTAGACCAAATTAAGGGCCTCTAAATAAGCTTTCCAACATGGTAACATATGCCTTAATTGGGTTTAAGATGATTAAGTTAGTCCCATTTTAGAAAAGGAACAACATGGACTGCGCACTAATCCGCACCAGAGAACTCGGGACGCAATTTAGCCTTGATTTTGGCCTAATTTGACAATTCATGTGAAACCTGAAATTGTAGGTCTCTTCCTTATCTTTCTAGTGACAACAAGATCATAAAAATTTGATATCTGTAGCTCTAGTTATGCTCTGCGCAAGGCAAATAAGGTCAAGATGAATGAAAAATCCGAAAATTAACAATGTTTTGCAATTAAGCCCAGTAACGTACAAGCAAAAACAATGATTGTAAAAGTTGTCTAATTTTCGTCACTCTCTGGCTTGTGCGGCTATAAACTGCTATTTATGATTATTAATCCGGACCTAACCCTAGACCAAATTAAGGGCCTCTGAATAAGCTTTCCAACAAGGTATCATATGCCTTAATTGGGCTTAAGATGAGTAAGTTATGACCATTTAAGTGAAGGAACATCAAGGACTGCGCACTGATCCACGCCAGAGAACTCGGGACCCAACTTAGCCTTGATTTTGGACTAATTTGAAAATTTTTGTGAAACCTGAAATTGTAGGTCTCTTCCTTTTCTTTCTAGGGAGAGCAAGATCACCAAAATCCGATATCTGTAGCTCGAGTTATGCTCTGCGCAAGGCTACAAGGTCAGGATGAGTTAAAAATCCGAAAATTGACAATGATTAGCAATTAAGCCCAATAATGAAAAGGTAAAACAGTGATTGTAAAAGTTGTCTTATTTCCGTCTCTTTCTGGCTTGTGCGTCTGTAAACTGTTATTTATGCTTATTAATCCTGACCTAACCCTAGACAAAATTAAGGGCCTCTCAATAAGCTTTCCAACAAGGTATCGTATGCCTTAATTGGGCTTAAGATGAGTAAGTTAGGCCCATTTAAGTGAAGGAACACCATGAACTGCACACTGATCCATGCCAGAGAACTCGGGACCCAATTTAGCCTAGAGTTTGGCCTAATTTAACAAAATCGTGTTAAACCTGAAATTGTAGGTCTCTTCCTTATCTTTCTAGGGACAGCAAGATCACCAAAATCCGATATCTGTAGCTCTAGTTATGCTCTGCGCAAGGGAACAAGGTTCGGATGAGTGAAAAATCCTAAAATTAACAATGTTTAGCAATTAAGCCCAATAATGTAAAATCAAAAACAATGATTGTAAAAGTTGTCTGATTTCCGTCTCTCTCTGGCTTGTGCTGCTGAAACTACTATTTATGCTTATTAATCCTGACCTAACCCTAGACCAAATTAAGGGCCTCTGCATAAGCTTTCCAACAACGTATCGTATGCCTTAATTGGGCTTAAGATGAGTAAGTTAGGCCCATTTTAGTGAAGGAACATCATGGACTGCACACTGATACGTGCCAGAGAACTCGGAGACCCAATTTAGCCTTGAATTTGGCCTAATTTGACAATTCGTGTGAAACCTGAAATTGTAGGTCTCTTCCTTATATTTCTATGGATTGCATGATCACCAAAATCCGATATCTGTAGCTCTAGTTATGGTCTGCGCAAGGCAACAAGGTTAAGATGAGTGGAAAATCAGAAAATTAACAATGTTTAGCAATTAAGCCAAATAATGTAAAAGCAAAAACAATGATTGTAAAAGTTGTCTAATTTATGTCTCTTTCTGGCTTGTGCGGCTGTAAACTGCTATTTATGCTTATTAATCCTGACCTAACCCTAGACGAAATTATGGGCCTCTGAATAAGCTTTCCAACAAGGTATCGTATGCCTTAATTGGGTTAAAGATGAGTAAGTTAGGCCCATTTAAGTGAAGGAACATCGTGGATTGCGCATTGATCCGCGCCAGGGAACTCGGGACCCAATTTAGCCTTTATTTTGTCCTAATTTGACAATTCTTGTGAAACCTGAAATTATAGGTATCTACCTTATCTTTCTAGGGACAATAAGATCACCAAAATCCGATATCTGTAGCTCTAGTTATGCTCTGCGCAAGGCAACAAGGTCAGGATGAGTGAAAAATCTGAAAATTAACAATGTTTAGCAATTAAGCCAAATAATGTAAAAGCAAAAACAATGATTGTAAAAGTTGTCTAATTTCCATCTCTCCCTGGCTTGTGCGGCTGTAAACTGCTATTTATGCTTACTAATCCTGACCTAACCCTAGATCAAATTAAGGGTCTCTGAATAAGATTTCCAACAAGGTATCATATGCCTTAATTGGGCTTAAGATGACTAAGTTAGGCCCATTTAAGTGAAGGAACCTTATGGACTGCACATTGATCCGCGCTAGAGAACTCGGGACCCAATTTAGCCTTGATTTTGGCCTAATTTGACAATTCTTTTGATACCTAAAATTGTAGGTATCTTCCTTATCTTTCTAGGGACATCAAGATCACCAAAATCTGATATCTGTAGCTCTAGTTATGCTCTGCACAAGGCAACAAGGTCAGGATGAGTGAAAAATCCAAAAATTAACAATGTTTAGTAATTAAGCCCAATTAATCCCAATAATGTAAAAGTAAAAGCAATGATTGTAAAAGTTGTCTAATTTCCGTCTCTCTCTGGCTTCTGCAGCTGTAAACTGCTATTTGAGATTATTAATGCTGACCTAACCCTAGACAAAATTAATGGCCTCTGAATAAGCTTTCCAACAAGATATCATATGCCTTAATTGGGCTGAAGATGAGTAAGTTAGGCCCATTTAAGTGAAGGAACCTCATGGACTGCACACTGATCCGCGCCAGAGAACTCGGGACCCAATTTAGCCTTGAATTTGGCCTAATTTAACAAAATCTTGTGAAACCTGAAATTGTAGGCCTCTTCCTTATCTTTCTAGGGACAGCAAGATCACCAAAATCCGATATCTATAGCTCTAGTTATGCTCTGCGCAAGGCAACAAGGTCCGGATGAGTGAAAAATCTGAAAATTAACAATGTTTAGCAATTAAGCCCAATAATGTAAAAGCAAAAACAATGATTGTAAAAGTTGTCTAATTTCCGTCTCTCTCTGGCTTGTGCGGCTGAAACTGCTATTAATGGTTATTAATCATGACCTAACCCTAGACCAAATTAAGGGCCTCTGAATAAGCTTTCCAACATGGTATCGTATGCCGTAATTGGGCTTAAGATGAGTAAGTTAGGCCCATTTTAGTGAAGGAACATCATGGACTGCACACTCATCCGTGCCCGAGAACTCGGGACCCAATTTAGCCTTGAATTTGGCCTAATTTGACAATTTGTGTGAAACCTGAAATTGTAAGTCTCTTCCTTATCTCTCTATGGATAGCAAGATCACCAAAATCCGATATCTGTAGCTCTAGTTATGCTCTGCGCAAGGCAACAAGGTTAAGATGAGTGGAAAATCAGAAAATTAACAATGTTTAGCAATTAAGCTCAATAATGTAAAAGCAAAAATAATGATTGTAAAAGTTATCTAATTTCCGTCTCTCTCTGGCTTGTGTAGCTGTAAACTGTTATTTATGCTAATTAATCCTGACCTAACCCCAGACCAAATTAAGGGCCTGTGAATAAGCTTTCCAACAAGGTATCATATGCCTTAATTGGGCTTAAGATGAGTAAGTTAGGCCCATTTAAGTGATGGAACATCATGGACTGCACATTGATCCGTGCCCGAGAACTCGGGACCCAATTTAGCCTTGATTTTCGCCTAATTTGAAAATTCGTGTGAAACCATAAATTGTAGGTCTCTTCGTTATCTTTCTAGGGACAGCAAGATCATAACAGTTTGATATTTGTAGCTCTAGTTATGCTCTGCATAAGGCAACAAGGTCAAGATGAGTTAAAAATCTGAAAATTAACAATGTTTAGCAATTAAGCCCAATAATGAAAAGGCAAAACAATGATTGTAAAAGTTGTCTAATTTCCGTCTCTCTCTGGATTGTGCGGCTGTAAACTACTATTTATGCTTATTAATCCTTACCCACCCTAGACCAAATTAAGGGCCTCTGAATAAGCTTTCCAACAAGGTATCGTATGCCTTAATTGGGCTTAAGATGAGTAAGTTAGGCCCATTTAAGTGAAGGAACATCACTGATTGCACACTGATCCGTGCCAGAAATCTCGGGACCCAATTAAGCCTTGAATTTGGCCTAATTTAACAATTCGTGTGTAACTTGAAATTGTAGGTCTCTTCCTTGTCTTTCTATGGACAGCAAGATCACCAAAATCTGATATCTGTAGCTCTAGTTATGCTCTGAGCAAGGCAACAAGGTTAAGATGAGTGAAAAATCCGAAAATTAACAATGTTTAGCAATTAAGCCCAATAATGTAAAAGCAAAAACAATAATTGTAAAAGTGGTCCAATTTAAGTCTCTCTGGCTTGTGCGGCTGTAAACTACTAATTATGCTTATTATTCATGACCTAACCCTAGACCAAATTAAGGGCCTCTGAATAAGCTTTCCAATAAGGTATCGTATGCCTTAATTGGGTTTAAGATGAGTAAGTTAGGCCCATTTAAGTGAAGGAACATCATGGACTGCGCACTGATCCGTGCTAGTGAACTCGGGACGCAATTTAGCCTTGATTTTGGCCTACTTTGACAATTCTTGTGAAACCTGAAATTGTAGATCTTTTCCTGATCTTTCTAGGGACAACAAAATCACCAAAATCCGATATCTGTAGCTCTAGTTATGCTCTGCGCAAGGCAACATGGTCAGAATGAGTGAAAAATCCGAAAATTAAAAATGTTTAGCAATTAAGCCCAATAATGTAAAAGCAAAAACAAGGATTGTAAAAGTTGTCTAATTTCCATCTCTCTCTGACTTGTGCCGCTGTAAACTGCTATTTATGCTTATTAATCCTGACCTAACCCTCGACTAAATTAAGGGCCTCTGAATAAGCCTTCCAACAAGGTATCATATGCCTTAATTGGGCTTAAGATGAGTTAGGCCCATTTAAGTGAAGGAACATCATGGACTGCGCACTGATCCGTGCCAGAGAACTCGGGACCCAATTTAGCCTTGATTTTGGCCTACTTTGACAATTCTTGTGAAACCTGAAAGTGTAGATCTCTTCCTTTGCTTTCTTAGGACAGCAGGATCACCAAAATCCGATATCTGTAGCTCTAGTTATGCTCTGCCCAAGGCAACAAGGTCAGGATGAGTGAAAAATCCGAAAATTAACAATGTTTAGCAATTAGGCCCAATAATGTAAAAGCAAAATCAATGATTGTATAAGTTGTCTAATTTCCATCTCTCTCTGGCTTGTGCGGCTGTAAACTGCTATTTATGCTTACTAATCCTGACCTAACCCTAGATCAAATTAAGGGTCTCTGAATAAGATTTCCAACAAGGTATCATATGCCTTAATTGGGCTTAAGATGACTAAGTTAGGCCCATTTAAGTGAAGGAACCTTATGGACTGCACATTGATCCGCGCTAGAGAACTCGGGACCCAATTTAGCCTTGATTTTTTCCTAATTTGACAATTCTTCTGAAATCTGAAATTGTAGGTCTCTTCCTTATCTTTCTAGGGATAGCAAGATCGCCAAAATCCGATTTCTGTAGCTTTAGTCATGCTCTGCGCAAGGCTACAAGGTCAGGATGAGTGAAAAATCCAAAAATTAACAAGGTTTAGCAATTAAGCCCAATTAAGACCAATAATGTAAAAGTAAAAACAATGATTGTAAAAGTTGTCTAATTTCCGTCTCTCTCTGGCTTCTGCAGCTGTATACTGCTATTTATGATTATTAATCCTGACCTAACCCTAGACAAAATTAATGGTCTCTGAATAAGCTTTCCAACAAGATATCATATGCCTTAATTGGGCTGAAGATGAGTAAGTTAGGCCCATTTAAGTGAAGGAACCTCATGGACTGCGCACTGATCCGCACCAAAGAACTCGGGACCCATTTTGCCTTGATTTTGGCCTAATTTGACAATTCTTTTGATACCTAAAATTGAAGGTTTCTTCCTTATCTTTCTAGGGACATCAAGATCACCAAAATCTGATATCTATAGCTCTAGTTATGCTCTGCACAAGGCAACAAGGTCAGGCTGAGTGAAAAATCCGAAAATAAACAATATTTAGCAATTAAGCCCAATTAAGCCCAATAACGTAAAAGAAAAAAACAATGATTGTAAAAGTTGTCTAATTTCCGTCTCTCACTGTCTTGTGCGGCTGTAAACTGCTATTTATGCTTATTAATCCGGACCTAACCCTAGACCAAATTAAGGGCCTCTAAATTAGCTTTCCAACAAGGTATCATATGCCTTAATTGGGCTTAAGATGAGTAAGTTAGGCCCATTTAAGTGAAGGAACATCATGGACTGCGCACTGATCCGTGCCAGAGAACTCGGGCCCCAATTTAGCCTTGAATTTGGCCTAATTTAACAAAATCTTGGGAAACCTGAAATTGTAGGTCTCTTCCTTATCTTTATAGGGACATCAAGATCACCAAAATCCGATATCTGTAGCTCTAGTTATGCTCTGCGCAAGGCAACAAGGTCCGGATGAGTGAAAAATCCGAAAATTAACAATGTTTAGCTATTAAGCCCAATAATGTAAAAGCAAAAACAATGATTGTAAAAGTTGTCTAATTTCCGTCTCTCTCTGGCTTGTGCAGCTGAAACTGCTATTGATGCTTATTAATCCTGACCTAACCCTAGACCAAATTAAGGGCCTCTGAATAAGCTTTCCAACATGGTATCATATGCCTTAATTGGGCTTAAGATGAGTAAGTTAGGCCCATTTTAGTGAAGGAACATCACGGACTGCACACTGATCCGTGCCCGAGAATTCGGGACCCAATTTAGCCTTGAATTTGGCTTAATTTGATTCATGTGAAACCTGAAATTGTAAGTCTCTTCGTTATCTTTCTATGGATAGCAAGATCACCAAAATCCGATATATGTAGCTCTAGTTACGCTCTGCGCAAGGCAACAAGGTTAAGATGAGTGGAAAATCAGAAAATTAACAATGTTTAGCAATTAAGCCCAATAATGTAAAAGCAAAAACAATGATTGTAAAAGTTATCTAATTTCCGTCTCTCTCTGGCTTGTGCAGCTGTAAACTGTTATTTATGCTAATTAATCCTGACCTAACCCCAGACCAAATTAAGGGCTCCTGAATAAGCTTTCCAACAAGGTATCTGATCAGCCTCTTGCTCATCTAGTTTTATGACTAGTATGACCGTGGTTTTGTGTTAATTGTACCTCATTTTCGCCCAAATTAGACTTGATTGTCTTCAAGCAACATTTTGAGTCTGTAAAGTATTTTTAGGTTAATTTAGTTGATTTAGAGTCGAATAAAGCTTACTGCTATTTCTTGTTTTCATGTTATTAAAGAGAAGCAGTTCTGGAGTTTTTCGCCCCGCGAGAGGCTTTTCTCCTCGCGAGCCTGAAGGCTGACTGTGCTAGAAAATGCAAACCTTTCTGTGTCGCCTCGCGAGCCATTATTCGCCTCGCAAGAAATCCAAACACTGAAGGACTGTTCATAAGATTCGCCTCGCGAATCATGTTTCGCCTCGCGAGCGACCGCAACCCAGAATCTGTATTTATATCTGTTTTAGGGCAGAACTGAATAGTTTTTATCTTATCTTCTCTTCTTCTTTTCTTTTCATAGGCGGCTGCAACAGTAGGTTTAGGTTTATGTTTGTAATGGAGAGCTAGTCTCCTTTGATCAATCTGTTGTAATCGGGTTCCATTGACGCTTGAGGTTTTGTAATTCCTAAACTCAATGCTATTCTCTTTCAATACTTGTTTTATATGTTCTGTTTGCTTAATTCAGAATTGTATAGAATTAGTATTGATTTCTTTCGATGATTGTGTGTTCCTATACTTAATCGTGTTTGCTTAATTCGCGTGTGTTTGTTCGTGTTCGCTTAGTTCACGAGAGCTTCACCCCGTTTGCTTAATTCGGGAATAGGAACATATATCTCGTAGCGTTGGTTTCGCTTGTTAATTGACGCTACAATCGAAAAGGGTTTAGAATCTGCTTAGGGCTTGGAATTGCCTGAACCGATGATAGTGGGAAACCGAGAACAGTAGGTTGATCGTTTTTAGCTATTTGATAATTATTTAGTTTGCACTGTTTTTTTGCTCTGTTTTCTTAATTTAATCTCAAACCAAACCCCCCCCCCCCCCCCCCCAAAACTTATTTTGTGTTAATAGCAATCCAAGAGTCCTTGTGAGACGATACTCGAGTTGTCGCACTTTCCCTATCTACATATTTTTACAAACCGCTCGCTTTTTGACGCGTGCGCGACAGCACGTCAAAATTGGCCCCGTTGCCGGGGACTCTTGTTGTTATTAACAGAAAAAATTTTTTTAAAAAAAAATTTGCTGAATTGGTCTGATTGTAAATCTACCCATGGATAATTATATGCAAAGTTATATGCCTAATGTTAATTTTGAACCCCCATGCATATATTATCCCGACTCTCCTGGTTTAATACACCGGTTGCCAAGGTTTAGTGGTCTTGCAGGTGAGAATCCGCTGAAGCATCTGGAAGAATTCCAGGTTGTTTGTTCTACAATGCTGAGACCTGAAGGAATAATAGAAGACCACATCAAGATGGGAGCTTTCCATCTCTCACTTGAAGGCGCTGCAAAGGATTGGTTGTATTGTCTTGAGCCGAATTCCATCTCAAGCTGGTTTGATTTGAAGAAAGTCTTCCTGTTGAGATACTTTCCTGCCTTCAGAGCTGCATCAATCAGGCGAGAGATATTTGGTATTGGACAAGTTAATGAATCACCTCAAGCATATACAGCCAATATTTATAATCAAGGCAACGATCAGAACAGGCACAACATTCTTGACCCTTCCACTGATGAGTACCACCCCAGCTGGGGAAACCATCCAAACCCTTGGTATGGGGACTCACCCACCCAACAACAACTGATGTCACCGCTGACACCACCACAGAACTCTCCCCAAGTGACCACCCCTGCACCGTCTGGACCTTCACTAGAGGATCTGTTCAAGCAAATGACTGCACAAATAAATACACTTTTTTCAAAGACAAGTTGAGCGAGTTTCAGCAGCAAACGGATGCTAGCATTAATACATTGCAAACACAGGTTGAACAGTTTCAGCAGCGAACGGATGCTAGCATTCACAATTTGCAGACACAGATTGGACAACTTGCCACTTCAATGAATGCCATGCAACAAGCTCAAGGATCAGAACCCTTGACTAAGGAAATTGAGAGGAAGAGGCATATAGAGGACATCCATTCCGCCATGCTAGAGGATGATGAAGAAATTCCGGAATTAGATGATTCATTTGGTTCCTACGCATGTGCCAATTGTGATGGGAGAAATACCGGTGTGGTGCGTGCTGAGGTTACTGCATATATAGAAGGTGATGAATCTGGTAATGCAGTGGATGGGAATTGTGCAGAAGATGAAGCAGCACCAGAGACCCTCTCTACCTATTTGCCACCTTCCACTGTGGAACCACCAGCGATGGAGTTCAAGCCTCTGGATTTTGCACCATGGCCAGTCCAAGAGGTTGAACCCCAATTTTATTGGGAGGACTTTGTTGAGAAAGAGGTCATCTTTGACCCGAGAGGGAGTTAGAAGTCCGCCGCACTCGGCGAGGTCACCATAACTGTCAAGTGCTCACCTCCGTATCAAGGCTACAAGTTAGGGGATCATGGAATGAGCTTCCGTCCTTTGGCTATCACTTGGGCCTTATGTTACAGACAGTGGGATCCTGGTGGAACTGCCTCCAATGAGTTTCTCTAACCCTCTTCTTTTTAATTTTCTTTTCCTTGCTTTATTTTTGTTTTGTTTTCTTTTAGCTCCTGAATAATTTGAGAAGATCAGGAGTTTGTGTGTTGAGTCTTGTGTCGGCAAGCTGATTGGATTTTAATTGAATTTGCATAGATGGATTGCATGTTATGTGTTGGATGTTTTCCCCCTAGTTTTTGAAATTTGAAAATTGATCCCCACATGAAAAATTGAAAATTGAACTTTGAGATATTTTGTTATGATTGCATGATTTCTGTTAAGTTTGGGGTGATAGGATGCACACATTAGGGATTGAATCTCGGTCAAACAATTTGCAAAAATGTCCAGGTGAGGATTTGAGCCTCCAGCATGTTTTTATCTGTGTGAATCACTTTTAAGTTGCACTTTCCCGAATTTACTTGAATTTCTTCTTGGTTTGCATGTTTATGTGTTGCATCAGATGATTTAGGCAATTTTCTTTGTAAATAACCACTTGGCCTGAAAATAACCGTCCCTAATGCATGTTCCCTAGTTAGCCCCTTTGAGCCTAATTAGCCTATTGCTTCTTGATAACCCTATGTTACAAGCCAAAAATCTGAAAAACCATGTTAACCCGATCTTAGGATTGGGAGAGCATGGAAGCTTAGCAAGAGAATGGTTGCAAGAAACTAAGTTTGGGGTGGCTACTTGGATACAATATGTCATTCTGGGGTGAGAAAAAAAAACATATAATAAAAAGGTTGGAGCCAAAGGCAAAGAAAAGAAAAAAAAAAAAGAAAAAAAAAAGAAAAGAAAAGAAAAAAAAGGAAATAAAAAGAACAAAAAAATGTCAAAAATGGTATCAAAGGAGAAGGCTGTAGTCACCCAAAAGCATAAAGATAAATGGAAAAAGGAACTTGAATGGAATTTCAGTGTGTTGAATTGTTCATGCTCTCTTAGTTCCTAGGGACTTAAGCCTAGTTCCTTTGTATATCCTACCCTTAGCCAGGCCCCATTACAACCTTAAAAGACCTTTTGATGTTGCATGCATGTTTTCCGTGGGAACCATTTTGAGATGAAGATCAAATTCATGGGAAGTGCTCTTAAAAGTGAAATTAAGTGAAATGTTGATTGCCTAGACAAATTGAGCGAATGAGTGAACTACTAAATGCCCTTGTGAGGAAGGCAATTATTTGAATTGGGTGATCTTCCTTTTTTGTGTAACTTGGATCCCTTGCTTAGATTAATGATTGCTTGAATGATGAAATTCTCAATGTTTAGAGTAAATGAATGTGGGGATTACATTGTTGAAAAGGGGGAAAACAATGAAGGAAAATTGTTTTGTTGAAATTGCTTGAAATTTGTGCGAATTTGATTGAATCTTTTAAGCTTGCCAAGTTTGAGTCCTTTTTGAGTTTTAGTTTGTTTGGGGACAAGCAAAGTTTAAGTTTGGGGTATTTTGATCAGCCTCTGGCTCATCTAGTTTTATGACTAGTATGATCGTGGTTTTGTGTTAATTGTACCTCATTTTCGCCCAAATTAGACTTGATTGTCTTCAAGCAACATTTTGAGTCTGTAAAGTATTTTTAGGTTAATTTAGTTGATTTAGAGTCGAATAAAGCTTACTGCTATTTCTTGTTTTCATGTTAATAAAGAGAAGCAGTTCTGGAGTTTTTCGCCCCGCGAGCCTAAAGGCTGACTGTGCTAGAAAATGCAAACCTTTCTGTGTCGCCTCGCGAGCCATTATTCGCCTCGCGAGAAATCCAAACACTGAAGGACTGTTCATAAGATTCGCCTCGCGAATCATGTTTCGCCTCGCGAGCGACCGCAACCCAGAATCTGTATTTATATCTGTTTTAGGGCAGAACTGAATAGTTTTTATCTTATCTTCTCTTCTTCTTTTCTTTTCATAGGCGGCTGCAACAGTAGGTTTAGGTTTTTGTTTGTAATGGAGAGATAGTCTCCTTTGATCAATCTGCTGTAATCGGGTTCCATTGACGCTTGAGGTTTTGTAATTCCTAAACTCAATGCTATTCTCTTTCAATACTTGTTTTATATGTTCTGTTTGCTTAATTCAGAATTGTATAGAATTTGTTTTGATTTCTTTCGATGATTGTGTGTTCCTATACTTAATCACGTTTGCTTAATTCGCGTGTGTTCGTTCGTGTTCGCTTAGTTCACGAGAGCTTCACCCCGTTTGCTTAATTCAGGAATAGGAACATATGTCTCGTAGCGTTGGTTTCGCTTGTTAATTGACGCTACAATCGAAAAGGGTTTAGAATCCGCTTAGGGCTTGGAATTGCATGAACCGATGATAGTGGGAAACCGAGAACGGTAGGTTGATCGTTTTTAGCTATTTGATAATTATTTAGTTTGCACTGTTTTTTTTGCTCTGTTTTCTTAATTTAATCTCAAACCAAACCACCCCCCCCCCCCCCCCAAAAAAAATATTTTGTGTTAATAGCAATCCAAGAGTCCTTGTGAGCAAAACTCGAGTTGTCGCACTTTCCCTATCTACATATTTTTACATACCGCTCGCTTTTTGACGCGTGCGCGACAAATACACAAGTATCATATGCCTTAATTGGGCTTAAGATGAGTAAGTTAGGCCTATTTAAGTGAAAGAACATCATGGACTGCACACTGATCCGTGCCCGAGAACTCGGGACCCAATTTAGCCTTGATTTTCGCCTAATTTGACAATTCGTGTGAAACCATAAATTGTAGGTCTCTTCGTTATCTTTCTAGGGACAGCAAGATCATAACAATTTGATATTTGTAGCTCTAGTTATGCTCTGCGTAAGGCAACAAGGTCAAGATGAGTTAAAAATCTGAAAATTAACAATGTTTAGCAATTAAGCCCAATAATGAAAAGGCAAAACAATGATTGTAAAAGTTGTCAAATTTCCGTCTCTCTCTGGCTTGTGCGGCTGTAAACTGCTATTTATGCTTATTAATCCTGACCTACCCTAGACCAAATTAAGGGCCTCTGAATAAGCTTTCCAACAAGGTATCGTATGCCTTAATTGGGCTTAAGATGAGTAAGTTAGGCCCATTTAAGTGAAGGAACATCACGGATTGCACACTGATCCGTGCCAGAAATCTCGGGACCCAATTAAGCCTTGAATTTGGCCTAATTTAACAATTCGTGTGTAACTTGAAATTGTAGGTCTCTTCCTTATCTTTCTATGGACAGCAAGATCACCAAAATCTGATATCTGTAGCTCTAGTTATGCTCTGCACAAGGCAACAAGGTTAAGATGAGTGAAAAATCTGAAAATTAACAATGTTTAGCAATTAAGCCCAATAATGTAAAAGCAAAAACAATAATTGTAAAAGTGGTCCAATTTAAGTCTCTCTGGCTTGTGCGGCTGTAAACAACAAATTATGCTTATTATTCCTGACCTAACCCTAGACCAAATTAAGGGCCTCTGAATAAGCTTTCCAACAAGGTATCGTATGCCTTAATTGGGTTTAAGATGAGTAAGTTAGGCCCATTTAAGTGAAGGAACATCATGGACTGCGCACTGATCCGCGCCAGTGAACTCGGGACGCAATTTAGCCTTGAATTTGGTATAATTTGACAATTCGTGTGAAACCTGAAATTGTAGGTCTCTTCCTTATCTTTTTATGGACAGAAAGATCTCGAAAATCCGATATCTGTAGCTCAAGTTATGCTCTGCGCAAGGAAACAAGGTTAATATGAGTGAAAAATCTGAAAATTAACAATGTTTAGCAATTAAGCCCATTAATGTAAAAGCAAAAACAATGATTGTCAAAGTTGTCTAATTTCCGTTTCTCTCTGGCTTGTGCGGCTGTAAACTTCTATTTATGCTTATTAATCCTAACCTACACTAGACCAAACTAAGTGGCTCTGAATAAGCTTTCCAACAAGGTATCATATGCCTTAATTGGGCTTAAGATGAGTAAGTTAGGCACATTTAAGTGAAGGAACATCATGGACTGCGCACTGATCCACGCTAGAGAACTTGGGACCCAATTTAGCCTTGATTTTGGCCTACTTTGACAATTCTTGGGAAACCTGAAATTGTAGATCTTTTCCTTATCTTTCTAGGGACAGCAATCACCAAAATCCGATATTTGTAGCTCTAGTTATGCTCTGCGCAAGGCAACAAGGTCAGGATGAGTGAAAAATCCGAAAATTAACAATGTTTAGCAATTAAGCCCAATAATGTAAAAGCAAAAACAAGGATTGTAAAAGTTGTCTAATTTCCGTCTCTCTCTGACTTGTGCCACTGTAAACTGCTATTGATGCTTATTAATCCTGACCTAACCCTCGACCAAATTATGGGCCTCTGAATAAGCCTTCCAACAAGGTATCATGTGCCTTAATTGGGCTTAAGATGAGTAAGTTAGGCCCATTTAAGTGATGGAACATCATGGACTGCGCACTGATCCGTGCCAGAGAACTCGGGACCCAATTTAGCCTTGATTTTGGCCTACTTTGACAATTCTTGTGAAACCTGAAATTGTAGATCTCTTCCTTTGCTTTCTTAGGACAGCAGGATCACCAAAATCCGATATATGTAGCTCTAGTTTTGCTCTGCGCAAGGTAACAAGGTCAGGATGAGTGAAAAATCCGAAAATTAACAATGTTTAGCAATTAAGCCCAATAATGTAAAAGCAAAAACAATGATTGTATAAGTTGTCTAATTTCCATCTCTCTCTGGCTTGTGCGGCTGTAAACTGCTATTTATACTTATTAATCCTGATCTAACCCTGGACCAAATTAACGGCCTCTGAATAAGCTTTCCAACAAGGTATCATATGCCATAATTGGGATTAAGATGGGTAAGTTAGGCCCATTTAAGTGAAGGAACGTCAAGGACTACGCACTGATCCGCACCAGAGAATTCGGGACCCGATGTAGCCTTGATTTTGGCCTAATTTGACAATTCTTTGGAATCCTGTAATTGTAGGTGTCTTCCATATCTTTCTAGGGACAGCAAGATCACCAAAATCCGATATCTGTAGCTCAAGTTATGCTCTGCGCAAGGCAACAAGGTTAAGATGAGTGAAAAATCTGAAAATTAACAATGTTTAGCAATTAAGCCCAATAATGTAAAAACAAAAACAATGATTGTAAAAGTTGTCTAATTTTTGTCTCTCTCTGGGTTGTGCGGCTGTAAACTTCTATTTATGCTTATTAATCCTAACCTACACTAGACCAGACTAAGGGGCTCTGAATAAGCTTACCAACAAGGTATCATATGCCTTAATTGGGCTTAAGATGAGTAAGTTAGGCCCATTTAAGTGAAGGAACATCATGGACTGCGCACTGATCCACGCTAGAGAACTTGGGACCCAATTTAGCCTTGATTTTGGCCTACTTTGACAATTCTTGTGAAACCTGAAATTGTAGATCTTTTCCTTATCTTTCTAGGGATGGCAAGATCACCAAAATCCGATATCTGTAGCTCTAGTTATGCTCTGCGCAAGGCAACAAGGTCAGGATGAGTGAAAAATCCGAAAATTAACAATGTTTAGCAATTAAGCCCAATAATGTAAAAGCAAAAACAATGATTGTAAAAGTTGTCTAATTTCCGTCTCTCTCTGACTTGTGCCGCTGTAAACTGCTATTTATGCTTATTAATCCTGACCTAACCCTCGACCAAATTAAGGGCCTCTGAATAAGCCTTCCAACAAGGTATCATATGCCATAATTGGGCTTAAGATGAGTAAGTTAGGCCCATTTAAGTGATGGAACATCATGGACTGTGCACTGATCCGCGCCAGAGAACTCGGGACCCAATTTAGCCTTGATTTTGGCCTACTTTGACAATTCTTGTGAAACCTGAAATTGTAGATCTCTTCCTTTGCTTTCTTAGGACAGCAGGATCACCAAAATCCGATATCTGTAGCTCTAGTTTTGCTCTGCGCAAGGCAACAAGGTCAAGATGAGTGAAAAATCCGAAAATTAACAATGTTTAGCAATTAAGCCCAATAATGTAAAAGCAAAAACAATGATTGTATAAGTAGTCTAATTTCAATCTCTCTCTGGCTTGTGCGGCTGTAAACTGCTATTTATACTTATTAAACCTGATCTAACCCTGGACCAACATAAGGGCCTCTGAATAAGCTATCCAACAAGGTATCATATGCCATAATTGGGATTAAGATGGGTAAGTTAGGCCCATTTAAGTGAAGGAACGTCAAGGACTACGCACTGATCCGCACCAGAGAATTCGGGACCCGATGTAGCCTTGATTTTGGCCTAATTTGACAATTCTTTGGAAACCAGTAATTGTAGGTGTCTTCCATATCTTTCTAGGGACAGCAAGATCACCAAAATCAGATATCTGTACCTCTAGTTATGCTCTGCGCAAGGAAACAAGGTCAGGATGAGTGAAGAATACGAAAATTAATAATGTTTAGCAATTAAGCCCAATTAAGCCCAATAGTGTAAAAGCAAAAACAATGATTGTAAAAGTTATCCAATTTCCGTCTCTCTGGCTTGTGCTGCTGAAAACTGCTATTTAAGCTTATTAATCCTGACCTAACTCTAGACCAAATTAAGGGCCTCTGAATAAGCTTTCCAATTAGGTATCATATGCCTTAATTGGGCTTAAGATGATTAAATTAGGCCCGTTTAAGTGAAGGAACATCATGGACTGCGCACTGATCCGCACCAGAGAACTCGGGACCCAATTTAGCCTTGATTTTGGCCTAATTTGACAATTCTTGCTCTACCTGATAATGTAGGTCTCTTCCTTATCTTTCTAGGGACAGCAAGATCACCAAAATCCGATATCTGTAGCTCTAGGTACGCTCGACACAAGGCAACAAGGTCGGGATGAGTGAAAAATCCGAAAATTAACAATGTTCAGCAATTAAGCCCAATTAAGCCGAAAAAAATGATTGTAAAATTTATCTAATTTCCGTCTCTCTCTGGCTTGTGCGGCTGTAAATTGCTATTTATGCTTATTAATCATGACCTAACCCTAGATCCAATTAAGAGCCCCTGAATAAGCTTTCCGACAAGGTATCATATTCCTTAATTGGGCTTAAGATGAGTAAGTTAGGCCCATTTAAGTGAAGGAACATCATGGACTGCACACTGATCCGCTCCAGAGAACTCAGGACCTAATTTAGCCCTGATTCTGGCCTAAATTGATAATTCTTGTGAAACCTGAAATTGTAGGTCTCTTCCTTATCTTTCTAGAGACATCAAGATCACCAAAATCCGATATCTGTAGCTCAAGTTATGATATGCGCAAGGCAATAAGGTCAGGTTGAGTGAAGAATCCGAAAATTAACAATGTTTAGCAATTAAGCCCAATAAAGCCCAATAACGTAAAAGCAAAAACAATGATTGTAAAAGTTGTCTAGTTTCCGTCTCTCTCTGGCTTGTGCGGCTGTAAAATGCTATTTATGCGTATTAATCCAGACCAAACCCTAGACCAAATTAAGGGCCTCTGAATAAGCTTTCCAACAAGGTATCATACGCCTTAATTGGGCTTAAGATGAATAACTTAGGCCCATTTAAGTGAAGGAACATCATGGACTGCGCAATGATCCGCACCAGAGAACTCGGGACCCAATTTAGCCTTGATATTGGCCTAATTAGACAATTCTTATGACACATGAAATTGTAGGTATCTTCCTAATCTTTCTAGGGACAGCAAGATCACGAAAATCCGATATCTGTAGCTCTAGTTATGCTTTGCGCAAGGTAACAAGGTCGGGATGAGTGAAAAATCCGATATTTAACATTGTTTAGCAATTAAGCCCTATTAAGCCCAATAATGTAAAAGCAAAAACAATGATTGTAAAAGTTGTCTAATTTCTGTCTCTCTCTGGCTTGTGCGACTGTAAAATGCTATTTATGCTTATTAATCCTGACCTAACCCTAGACCAAATTAAGTGCATCTGAATAAGCTTTCCAACAAGGTATCATATGCCTTAATTGAACTTAAGATGAGTAAGTTATGCCCATTTAAGTGAAGGAACATCATGGACCGCGCACTGATCCGCACTAGAGAACTCGGGACCCTAATTAGCCTTGATTTTGGCCTAATTTGACAATTCTTATGAAACCAGAAAATGCAGGTCTCTTCCTTATCTTTCTAGGGACAGCAAGATCACCGAAATCCGATATCCGTAGCTCTAATTATGCTCGGCACAAGGCAACAAGGTCAGGATAAGTGAAAAATCCGAAAATTAACAATATTCAGCAATTAAGCCCAATTAAGCCCAAAAAAATGATTATAAAATTTATCTAATTTCCGTCTCTCTGTGGTTTGTGCGGCTGTAAACTGCTATTTATGCTTATAAATCCTGACCTAACCCTAGACCAAATTAAAAGCCTCTGAATAAGCTTTCCAACAAGGTATCATATTCCTTAATTGGGCTTAAGATGAGTAAGTTAGGCCCATTTAAGTGAAGGAACATCATGGACTGCACACTGATCCGCTCCAGAGAACTCAGGACCTAATTTAGCCCTGATTCTGGCCTGAATTGACAATTCTTGTGAATCCTGAAATTGTAGGTCTCTTCCTTATCTTTCTAGGGACATCAAGATCACCAAAATCCGATATTTGTAGCTCTAGTTATGCTCGGCACAAGGCAACAAGGTCAGGATGAGTGAAAAATCCGAAAATTAACAATGTTAAGCAATTAAGCCCAATTAAGCCCAAAAAAATGATTGTAAAATTTAACTAATTTTCGTCTCTCTCTGGCTTGTGCGGCTGTAAACTGCTATTTATGCTTATTAATCCTGACCTAACCCTAGACCAAATTAAGAGCCTCTGAATAAGCTTTCCAACAAGGTATCATATTCCTTAATTGGGCTTAAGATGAGTAAGTTAGGCCCATTTAAGTGAAGGAACATCATGGACTGCACACTGATCCGCTCCAGAGAACTCATGACCTAATTTAGCCCTGATTTTGGCCTAAATTGACAATTCTTGTGAAACCTAAAATTGTAGGTCTCTTCCTTATCTTTCTAGGGACATCAAGATTGTAACAGCCTGATTTTCGGTATGCGGTTAATAAATTAAAATATAAGTAATTATATTTTAATATGAAGTTTAGGAAATGTTTGTAATAAAATAAAAATCATATTCTTGATCTACCTTACGATAATAGCTCACAGTAAAATTTTCATTTGAAAATTCGAGACGGAAGTCGATCTGCGTTTTCTCTACCAAGTATAATTTTCTTGAGTTCGGAAACATAATTTTGACCCGTAAACAAGACGGTTAGTGTTTTTAGGATGTTTTGTGTGGGTATGGAGATTTTCACAAAATCTCGTCCGGGGCCAAATTCTAAGTATTACCCGAGCGAAATCGTCGAGAAATACGATCGGGGAAGTCATCTGATACGCAATGGAGCAGAGCACAAAGGAAACGAAAGGACTAGAAGAGACATGATGTGATGGCAAATAGTAACCACCATCACTCACCTTTTCAAAATTTTACTTTTTCAACTCTTTTCTCTCTCCTACCTTACCTCCACCTTACAACACCATACCTTACCACCATACCTCCAATCTTCCTCAACAATCCACTTCAATTTTCTCTCATTTTTCCTCTCCTTTTCTCTCCAAAACCGTGCCCCCTTTCCCTCCATCTATATATACCCATTTCATCACTTCACTCACACTTTTCTTCTTCTTCATCTTCTTCCTTTCTTTTAAAAAAAAAAAGTTCAAACCTTTAAAGCTTTGGTTTTTACTTCTCTTTTCAACTTGATTCCTTCATCAAAGTTCTTCATCTTCTTGAGGGTAATGATCCTATTTAGTTTTCTTTTCAAGTTCTTGCATTCATTTCATAGTTTATGCTTTATGTTTTCTTTAAGCTCTCAAACTTCTAAAAACTCTTAAAAATGGTAGAAAACTCCGTTTGAGTTGAAACCACTTCCTATGTTCTTGTTTTTACTCCTATTACAACATACTAAAAGACTGTGTAAAACAAAAATTTCAAACCCCTTTATCCATGCAAGGCCAAAACCATGCCTATGGTTTAGGTTGGATTTTGTTTCAACTTTTGCTTTTATGAACTTATATTTGAGTTCTATTCCAAGATGATCATGACCAAGGGCTCCTTTATACTAAAGGATGCTAGGTTTAAGTGATTGGAAAAGTTTAAATCTTTTTCATTGAGTTTCCTATGATGGCCGAAACTCATTTGTTTTGGACCTAGGATGTGTTGTTTTTATTTTCCAAGATGATTATGGATTAAAGCTCCTTATGTGAAAGGATGCTATATCTAAAAAGATTGGAACGTTTTAGGTTGTTTCTCTTCCAAAATGATTATGGATTGAGCTCCTTAATATCAAAGGATGCTATGTCTAAAAGATTGGATGATTTAAAGATTTCTAGCTTAAAAATCCTATGATGGCCGAAACCTAAGGTTTATGGACCTAGGATGCCTTGTTTTTCATTTTCCAAAATGATCATGGTTTTAAGCTCCTTACTATGTATGGATGCTAAGCTAAAGAGATTGGAAAGTTTAGAAATTTCTAGCCAATTCAATTATGTTGGCGAAACTTATATTAAAGGAAATAAAATGTTTTTGATTTGCTTTGTGAAAACTAGTACTTGATTCATACTCCTTAATACTCTAAGATCATTGATCTAAGAGGTTGTGTCGATTTGAAAATCCTAGCCTATTTTGTTATACAAGGCCGAAACCTACCCTAAGTGGTTGGATGATTTTTATTCCATATTTTCAACTTATGCCAATTTATTTAAGTTACCTAGAGTCTAAGTGATAAGTATCCAAAAGCTTAGGTTGAGAAAACAATCCTAGCTCTCATTTGAATTAAATGGCCGAACCTAGCATAATGAGGGCATAGATGAATTTGTTTGATTTATTTTTAATTATGTTGCTTGGTTGAAGGTGGTGTTGGTAACTTGTGGTGTGGCAACGAGGAGCTTCGAGTTCGGAAGTTCGGTGAGAACTCAGGTGGGGGAAAGAATCAATCTACCGTCGGGAACGATAAGTAGTAGATTATATATTAATTGTGTAGGGCGACCAAACCCTACTAGAAAATCCAATAATCGACAAGACCAAAATCACGTTGGAGTTGTTTTTCTGTAAAACCAATGTTGATTCGGGGATTGTAGGTTTATCGGTGTTGGATTGCTTATATGATATTGAGAATGTATGAATTTATTTATGCTGATATTACTGTGATATTTTATGATGATTGATATGTTTATGTGAGAATGTATTATAGCTTGATGATAATTAAACTGCTTTGTTCCACAATGTTTTGATATATGGTTAGAGATTTTGATGTGTATTAATACATGATAATTAGAGGAATGTGTGCGGGGGTTCATGATATCTGAGTTTAGAAGTGCCTAACCGAGATGTGATTATTGTTGGGTTTATTCATGAAATAGTGATGAGAGGTTACGGCACTAGGGGGTGACCTGAAACATGGTCTGTGATATTTTCATATGATCGACTTGAAACATAGTCTGGTTGGCTTGAAACATAGTCTGGTGGGCTTGAAACATAGTCTGGTTGTAAAAGTTGTCTAATTTCTGTCTCTCTCTGGCTTGTGCGGCTGTAAACTGCTATTTATGCTTATTAATCCTGACCAAACACTATACCAAATTAAGGGCCTCTGAATAAGCTTTCCAACAAGGTATCATACGCCTTAATTGGGCTTAAGATGAATAACTTAGGCCTATTTAAGTGAAGGAACATCATGGACTACGCACTGATCCGCACCAGAGAACTCGGGACCCAATTTAGCCTTGATTTTGGCCTAATTAGACAATTCTTGTGACACCTCAAATTGTAGGTATCTTCCTTATCTTTCTAGGGACAGCTAGATCACGAAAATCCGATATCTGTAGCTCTAGTTAAGCTCTGCGCAAGGCAAAAAGGTCGGGATGAGTGAAAAATCCGATATTTAATAATGTTTAGCAATTAAGCCCAATTAAGCCCAATAATGTAAAAGCAAAAACAATGATTGTAAAAGTTGTCTAATTTCCGTCTCTATCTGGGTTGTGCGGCTGTAAACTGCAATTGATGCTTATTAATCCTGACCTAACCCAAGAACAAATTAAGTGCCTCTGAATAAGCTTTCCAACAAGGTATCATATGCCCTAATTGGACTTAAGATGAGTAAGTTATGCCCATTTAAGTGAAGGAACATCATGGACTGCGCACTGATCCACACCAGAGAACTGGGGACCCAATTTAGCCTTGATTTTGTCCTAATTTGACAATTCTTGTGAAACCAGAAAATGTAGGTCTCTTCCTTATCTTTCTAGGGACAGCAAGATCACCAAAATCCGATATCTGTAGCTCCAGTTATGCTCGGCACAAGGAAACAAGGTCAGGATGAGTAAAAAATCCGAAAATTAACAATGTTCAGCATTTAAGCCCAATTAAGCCCAAAAAAATGATTGTAAAATTTATCTAATTTTCGTCTCTCTCTGGCTTGTGCGGCTGTAAACTGCTATTTATGCTTATTAATCCTGACCAACCCTAGACCAAATTAAGAGCCTCTGAATAAGCTTTCCAACAAGGTATCATATTCCTTAACTGGGCTTAAGATGAGTAAGTTAGGCCCATTTAAGTGAAGGAACATCATGGACTGCACACTGATCCGCTCCATAGAACTCGAGACCAATTTTAGCCAAGATTCTGGCCTAATTTGACAATTCTTGTGATACCTGAAATTGTAGGTCTCTTCCTTATCTTTCAAGGGACAGCAAGATCACCAAAATCCGATATTTGTAGCTCTAGTTATGCTCTGCGCAAAGCAATAAGGTTAGGGTGAGTGAAGAATCCGAAAATTAACAATGTTTAGTAATTAAGCCCAATAAAGCCCAATAATGTAAAAGCAAAAACAATGATTGTAAAAGTTGTCTAATTTCCGTCTCTCTCTGGCTTGTGCGGCTGTAAACTGCTATTTATGCTTATTAATCCTGACCTAACCCAAGAACAAATTAAGTGCCTCTGAATAAGCTTTCCAACAAGGTATCATATGCCTTAATTGGACTTAAGATGAGTAAGTTATGCCCATTTAAGTGAAGGAACATCATGGACTGCGCACTGATCCACACCAGAGAACTGGGGACCCAATTTAGCCTTGATTTTGTCCTGATTTGACAATTCTTGTGACACCAGAAAATGTAGGTCTCTTCCTTATCTTTCTAGGGACAGCATGATCACCAAAATCCGATATCTGTAGCTCCAGTTATGCTCGGCACAAGGAAACAAGGTCAGGATGAGTGAAAAATCCGAAAATTAACAATGTTCAGCATTTAAGCCCAATTAAGCCCAAAAAAATGATTGTAAAATTTATCTAATTTCCGTCTCTCTCTGGCTTGTGCGGCTGTAAACTGCTATTTATGCTTATTAATCCTAACCTAACCCTAGACCAAATTAAGAGCCTCTGAATAAGCTTTCCAACAAGGTATCATATTCCTTAACTGTGCTTAAGATGAGTAAGTTAGTCCAATTTAAGTGAAGGAACATCATGGACTGCACACTGATCCGCTCCATAGAACTCAGGACCTAATTTAGCCCTGATTCTGGCCTAAATTGACAATTCTTGTGACACCTTAAATTGCAGGTCTCTTCCTTATCTTTCAAGGGACAGCAAGATCACCAAAATTCCATAATTAACAATGTTCAGCAATTAAGCCCAATTAAGCCCAATAATGTAAAAGCAAAAACAATGATTGTAAAAGTTGTCTAATTTCCGTCTCTCTCTGGCTTGTGCGGCTGTAAACTGCTATTTATGCTTATTAATCCTGACCTAACCCTTGACCAAATTAAGTGCCTCTAAATAAGCTTTCCAACAAGGTATCATATGCCTTAATTGGGATTAAGATGAGTAAGTTATGCCCATTTAAGTGATGGAACATTATGGACAGCACACTGATCCGCTCGAGAGAACTCGGGACCCAATTTAGCCTTTATTTTGGCTTAAGTTGACAATTCTTGGAAAACTGAAAATGTAGGTCTCTTCCTTATCTTTCGAGGGACAGCAAGATCACCAAAATCCGATATTTGTAGCTCTAGTTATGCTCTGTGCAATGCAAGAAGGTCAGGTTGAGTGAAGAATCCGAAAATTAACAATGTTCATCAATTAAGCCCAATAATGTAAAAGCAAAAACAATGATTGTAAAAATTGTCTAATTTTCGTCTCTCTCTGGCTTGTGCGGCTGTAAACTGCTATTTATGCTTATTAATCCTGACCTAACCCTAGACCAAATTAAGTGCCTCTGAATAAGCTTTCCAACAAGGTATCATATGCCTAATTGGGCTTAAGATGAGTAACTTAGGCCCATTTAAGTGAAGGAACATCATGGACTGCGACTGATCCGCACCAGAGAACTCGGGACCCAATTTAGCCTTGATTTTGGCCTAATTTGACAATTCTTGTGACACCTGAAAATGTAGGTCTCTTCCTTATCTTTCGAGGGACAGCAAGATCACCAAAATCCGATATTTGTAGCTCTAGTAATGCTCTGCGCAAGGCAACAAGGTCGGGAAGAGTGAAAAATCCGAAAATTAACATTGTTTAGCAATTAAGCCCAATTAAGCCCAATAATGTAAAAGCAAAAACAATGATTGTAAAAGTTGTATAATTTCCTCCTCTCTGGCTTGTGCGGCTGTAAACTGCTATTTATGCTTAATAATCCTGACCTAACCCTAGACCAAATTAAGAGCCTCTGAATAAGCTTTCCAACGGAGTATCATATTCCTTAATGGGGCTTCAGATGAGTAAGTTATGCCCATTTAACTGAAGGAACATCATGGACTGCACACTGATCCGCACCAGAGAACTGGGGACCCAATTTAGCCTTGATTTTGGCCAAATTTGACAATTATTGTGAAACCTGTAATTGTAGGTCTCTTCCATATCTTTCTAGGGACAGCAAGATCACCAAAATCCGATATCTGTAGCTCTAGTTATGCTCTGCACAAGGAAACAAGGTCAGGATGAGTGAAAAATCCGAAAATTAACAATGTTTAGCAATTAAGCCCAATTAAGCCCAATAATGTAAAAGCAGAAACAATGATCGTAAAGGTTGTCTAATTTCCGTCTCTCTGGCTTGTGCGGCTGTAAACTGCTATTTATGCTTATTAATCCTGACCTAACCCTAGGACAAATTAAGGGCCTCTGAATTAGCTTTCAAACAAGGTATCATATGCCATAATTGGGCTTAAGATGAGTAACTTAGGCCCATTTAAGTGAAGGAACATCATGGACTGCGTACTGATCCGCACTAGAGAAATCGGGACCCAATTTAACCTTGATTTTGGCCTAATTTGAAAATTCTTGAGAATCCAAAAAATGTAGGTGTCTTCCTTATCTTTCTAAGGACAACAAGATCACCAAAATCCGATATCTGTAGCTCAAGTTATGCTCGGCGCAAGGCAACAAGGTCAGGTTGAGTGAAAAATACGAAAATTAACAATGTTCAACAATTAATCCCAAATAAGCCCAAAAAAATGATTGTAAAATTTATCTAATTTCCGTCTCTCTCTGGCTTGTGCGGCTGTAAACTGCTATTTATGCTTATTAATCCTGACCTAACCCTAGACCAAATTAAGAGCCTCTGAATAAGCTTTCCAACAAGGTATCATATTCCTTAATTGGGCTTAAGATGAGTAAGTTAGGCCCATTTAAGTGAAGGAACATCATGGACTGCACACAGATCCGCTCCAGAGAACTCAGGACCTAATTAAGCCTTGATTTTGGCCAAATTTGACAATTCTTGTGAAACCTGAAATTGTAGGTATCTTCCTTTTCTTTCTAGGGACAACAAGATCACCAAAATCCGATATCTGTAGCTCTAGTTATGCTCTGCGCATGGCAACAAGGTCAGGTTGAGTGAAGAATCCGAAAATTAACAATGTCTAGCAATTAAGCCCAATAAAGCCCAATAATGTAAAAGCAAAAACAATTATTGTAAAAGTTGTCTAATTTATGTCTCTCTCTGTCTTGTGCAGTTGTAAACCGCTATTTATGCTTAATAATCCTGACCTAACCCTAGACCAAATTAAGTGCCTATGAATAAGATTTCCAACGAGGTATCATATTCCTTAATTGGGCTTAAGATGAGTAAGTTAGGCCCATTTAAGTGAAGGAACATCATGGACAGCACACTGATCTGCTCCAGAGAACTCGGGACCTAATTTAGCCTTGCTTTTGGCCTAATTTGACAATTCTTGTGAAACCTGAAATTGTAGGTCTCTTCCTTATCTTTCTAGGGACATCAAGATCACCAAAATCCGATATCTGTAGCTCTAGTTATGCTCTGCGCAAGGCAACAAGGTCAGGATGAGTGAAAAATCCGATAATTAACAATGTTTAGCAATTAAGCCCAATAATGTAAAAGCAAAAACAATGATTGTAAAAGTTGTATAATTCCCGCCTCTCTGGCTTGTGCGGCAGTAAACTGCTATTTATGCTTAATAATCCTGACCTAACCCTAGACCAAATTAAGTGCCTCTGAATAAGATTTCCAACGAGGTATCATATTCCTTAATTGGGCTTAAGATGAGTAAGCTAGGCCCATTTAAGTGAAGGAACATCATGGACTGCACACTGATCTGCTCTAGAGAACTTGGGACCTAATTTAGCCTTGCTTTTGGCCTAATTTGACAATTCTTGTGACACCTGAAATAGTAGGTATGTTCCTTATCTTGCTAGGGACAGTAAGATCACCAAAATCCGATATCAGTAGCTCTAGTTATGCTTTGCGCAAGGCAACAAGGTCAGTATGAGTGAAAAATCCGAAAATTAACAACGTTTAGCAATTACGCCCAATTAAGCCCAATAATGTAAAAGTAAAAGCAATGATTGTAAAAGTTTTCTAATTTCTGTCTCTCTCTGGCTTGTGCGGCTGTAAATTGCTATTTATGCTTATTAATCCTGACCAAACCCTATACCAAATTAAGGGCCTCTGAATAAACTTTCCAACAGGGTATCATATGCCTTAATTTGGCTTAAGATGAGTAAGTTAGGCCCATTTAAGTGAAAGAACATCATGGACTGCGCACTGATCCGCGCCAGAGAACTCGGGACCCAATTTAGCCTTGATTTTGGCCTAATTTAACAATTCTTGTGACACCTGAAATTGTAGGTCTCTTCCTTATCTTTCTAGGGATGGCAAGATCACCAAAATCCGATATCTGTAGCTCTAGTTATTCTCTGCGCAAGGCAACAATGCCAGGATGAGTGAAATATCCGCAAATTAACAATGTTAAGCACTTAAGCCCGATAATGTAAAAGCAAAAAAATGATTGTAAAATTTATCTAATTTCCGACTCTCTCTGGCTTGTGCGGCTGTAAACTGCTATTTAAGCTTATTAATCCTGACCTAACCTTAGACCAAATTAAGAGCCTCTGAATAAGCTTTTCAACACGGTATCATATTCCTTATTTGGGCTTAAGATGAGTAAGTTAGGCCCATTTAAGTGAAGGAACATCATGGACTGCACACTGATTCGCTCCAGAGAACTCAGGACCTAATTTAGCCATGATTTTGGCCTGATTTGACAATTCTTGTGAAACCTGAAATTGTAGGTATCTTCCTTATCTTTATGGGACAACAAGATCACCAAAATCCGATATCTGTAGCTCTAGTTATGCTCTTCACAAGGCAACAAGGTCAGGTTGAGTGAAGAATCCGAAAATTAACAATGTTTAGCAATTAAGCCCAATAAAGCCCAATAATGTAAAAGCAAAAACAATGATTGTAAAAGTTGTCTAATTTTCGTCTCTCTCTGGCTTGTGCGGCTTTAAACTTCTATTTATGCTTATTAATCCTGAGCAAACCCTAGACCAAATTAAGGGCCTCTGAATAAGCTTTCCAACAAGGTATCATATGCCTTAATTAGGCATAAGACGAGTAACTTAGGCCCATTTAAATGAAGGAACATCATGGACTGTGCACTGATTCGCACCAGAGAACTCGGGACCCAATTTAGCCTTGATTTTGGCCTAATTTAACAATTCTAGTGACACCTGAAAATGTAGGTCTCTTCCTTATGTTTCTAGGGACAGCAAGATCACCAAAATCCGATATTTGTAGCTCTCGTTATGCTCTGCGCAAGGCAACAAGGTCAGGAAGAGTGAAAAATCCGATAATTAACATTGTTTTTAAGTAATTAAGCCCAATAATGTAAAAGCAAAAACAATGATTGTAAAAGTTGTCTAATTTCCGCCTCTACGGCTTGTGCGGCTATAAACAGCTATTTATGCTTAATAATCCGACCCAACCCTAGACCAAATTAAGAGCCTCCTGAATAAGCTTTCCGACGAGGTATCATATTCCTTAATTGGGCTTTAGATGAGTAAGTTAGGCCCATTTAATTGAAGGAACATCATTGACTGCACATTGATCCGCTCCAGAGAACTAGGGACCTAATTTAGCCTTGCTTTTGGCCTAATTTGACAATTCTTGTGAAACATGAAAATGTAGGTCTCTTCCTTATCTTTCTAGGGATGGCAAGATCCACCAAAATCCGATATCCGAAGCTCTAGTTATGCTCGGCGCAAGGCAACAAGGTCAGGATGAGTGAAAAATCCGAAATTTAACAATGTTCAGCAATTAAGCCCAATAATGTAAAAGCAAAAAAATGATTGTAAAATTTATCTAATTTCCGTCTTTCTCTGGCTTGTGCGGCTGTAAACTGCTATTTATGCATATTAATCCTGACCTAACCTTAGACCAAATTAAGAGCCTCTGAATAAGCTTTCCAACAAGGTATCATATTCCTTAATTGGGCTTAAGATGAGTAAGTTAGGCCCATTTAAGTGAAGGAACATCATGGACTACACACTGATCCGCTCCAGAGAACTCATGACCTAATTTAGCCTTGATTTTGGCCTAATTTGACAATTCTTGTGAAACCTGAAATTGTAGGTATCTTCCTTATCTTTCTAGGGACATCAAGATCACCAAAATCCGATATCGGTAGCTCTAGTTATGCTCTGCACAAGGTAACAATGTCAGGTTGAGTGAAGAATCCGAAAATTAACAATGTTTAGCAATTAAGCCCAATAATGTAAAAGCAAAAACAATGATTGTAAAAGTTGTCTAATTTCCGTCTCTCTCTGGCTTGTGCGGCTTTAAACTGCTATTTATGCTTATTAATCCTGACCAAACCCTAGACCAAATTAAGGGCCTCTGAATAAGCTTTCCAACAAGGTATCATATTCCTTAATAGGGCTTAAGATGAGTAACTTAGGCCCATTTAAGTGAAGGAACATCATGGACTGCGCATTGATCCGCACCAGAGAACTCGGGACCCAATTTAGCCTTGATTTTGGCCTAATTTGACAATTCATGTGACACCTGAAAATGTAGGTCTCTTCCTTATCTTTCTAGGGACAACAAGATCACCAAAATCCGATATTTGTAGCTCTAGTTATGCTCTGCGCAAGGCAACAAGGTCAGGAAGAGTGAAAAATCCGAAAATTAACATTGTTTAGCAATTAAGCCCAATAATGTAAAAGCAAAAACAATGATTTTAAAAGTTGTCTAATTTCTGCCTCTCTCTGGCTTTTGCGGCTATAAACTGCTATTTATGCTTAAAAATCCTGACCCAACCCTAGACCAAATTAAGAGCCTCTGAATAAGCTTTCCAACGAGGTATCATATTCCTTAATTGGGCTTAAGATGAGTAAGTTAGGCCCATTTAAGTGAAGGAACATCATGGACTGCACACTGATCCGCTCCAGAGAACTCGGGACCTAATTTTGCCTTGCTTTTGGCCTAATTTGACAATTCTTGTGAAACCTCACTAGTGCAAAATATACATTTAACATCAGTTTTTTAACATCGGTTTTAATAAAACCGATGTGAAATAGGAGGCGGTGGCATTTTTGAAATTAAACTGAAATATTTTAACATCGGTTATAGCTAAACCGATGTGATAAAAATATTTAACATCGGTTTTAAATAAAACCGATGTGGAAAATTGAAACCAAAAAAAAAATATTAGACATAAGATTAGACATCGGTTTTGAATAACCGATGTGGAAAAGGGAAACAAAAATAAAAAATTTTTAATCAGTCGTAAGATTACACATCGGTTTTCCAATAACCGATGTAGTAAATTAAAAAAATTTAAATTTTAAAATAAATTGTAAGTTTCTACATCGGTTATATGGAAACCGATGTGAAATATCACTAACCACATCGTTTTTTTTAAACCGATGTGTAATATTTGACAAATATTAACCTAAGTTTCTATTTTCATTCCCTCCTACTCTTCGCGCCGTCTTCCATTCCATTTGTTTTTCATTCCTTTGTCACTGCTTATCCATCTCTCTCGCTGCTCTTTGCTTCGTCCCTACTGCTTCGCCGTGGCCTCCCATCTGTGTCTCTCCCTGCTGCTCGCCGGTCTCCGTTTCTGCCTCCGCTTCTGCTTCTGTTTCTCCCTCCCATCTCTGTCTCTCAAGGCGTGAAAGGTATTTTTCTTTTACTTTTTTGTTTACAGTTCTATCTATGTTTGGTTATTATGCAGAAATTGTGATTTGACATGGGATTACTGCAATGTATGATATGCGTTGTGGAATTTGATTCGAAAAATTTGCAATGGAAAGCTATGAGACATCGCGAAGTACCAATAATGGGAGTAAATTTAAGTAGTGGTTGTAACTAGTAAATTTTAGTTTTTGGGTTCAGATACTACTAGGGGGGCCATTCTGATAGCTTTATTTGCCCTGTCGAGAGTTGAGTTCAGGGTTTCATGTAGTTTTCATTCATAAATATACAGACTGTAGATAGATGAAAGAGATTGCATGATTTCAATTTATTGGTTGTCAGCCTTATAAACAAACTCTCTTTATTGGATGACAATATCGGATTAATAATATATCCTCCTCTATCTGCTGCTGGCCAAGGATTCCTCCCTTCAAACTCCATTTCATATTTTTCATAGACAAATTAGTTATATTATTCTAAAGTCTCAAGAATTGCAACATTTTTGTAGCCATACTTTATTGCACTGATCATTTTTATTATTTCTTAGAGCATCGAGCATATAGTTGCAAATATTTTCATTGGACCTTTGATTTTGCCTTTTTCCTTTTGGTATGTCAAACGTGTACCATGTCCTTTTAGGTGCCTTTTCTTTTGTGACTTATTTATCTTAAAGAACTAAAAATAGTCCGCTTCGACTTCTTTGTCTAGATTGTTGATAGAGAAGTGTCAATTACTTGGTTCATTTACAGAACTTGTGGCTGATGTTCTTGCTGGAATTGGGTATGCTCTATCATCTTCTGTTATTGTTCTTATCATAGAATATTGGATTCTTTATTTTAATTTTGGAACAAGGAAGATGGGCTTCAAGGTAGTATTTTTATGGACTCGTGATTCTTTATTTGATTGATTGGGTTATGTCAAACTTGATCAATATCCAGATTTTGGATAAAGTACATGTTTTTTCTCCTAGAAACTTTTGAGACTTCCAAGGAAAACTATGCTCCATTTGCTGTTTTCATGGTTGCCGCTGGAGTTTTAAGAGTTGTTAATAGGAGTTTCATGGTTGTATAAATTGAAAAATATACAACGCTTCAAACTGTCATGCAACTGGTAGCATCATAAGCTAATGGTTAGGAAATACCTATGACATCAAAAACAGATTGTGAAACAGAAGTGCTAATTGGAAAAGAATTCTTTCTTTGTTTTTCATAGTGACAAGCATCACAGTTTGTGTGTACAAGAGATGGCATATTACAATGTTGCTTTTGTGTAAGAGAGTAACATTTGTCTGAAATATGACCTAGCCTATGGTGCCAAACATCAATGGATGTGGCAGTACATTTATTATTTGTACAATGAAGAATAGAAACAGATTTTGGCCATTGGTTGTTTGACCATTAGCCTAAGAGACAGGTATTGGTTCTAGTGTTAAGTGACAAGAAGCACGGATTTCACTTTATAACATGAAAATCAGATAATCAGCATGCATCTTCTTGTCAAGTGTAAAAAATGTCTAATGCTCGTCTAAATAAAATTTCTAGTAGTTAGATCTTTTTGGCCATTGACCTATATACTGAATTACTTCGACGGAGTTCTTCATACATATCCTATATGACTCATTTTTAAGCATTTCTAACATTTAGCATTTCTACCAATCATTGACGCTGACCAACTTTCGTACTCTATTTGCAGAACAAGAAATGGACAGGTGTTATTTTCCTGGACTGTGGATCTGATTTGAGGATTAGTCATAGGGTTCCTAGTGAGTTTCATTCAGTTACTCAGAAATTTAGTTACAACTTACAAGTGTGTCACCATTAATCAACCATACCATTAAGTTGTAGATCTCTTCAGCTTTGCTGTCTTGTATTTTGCCTATTGAAGTTTCAATGACTATTTACAAAATTCTCTCAATTCTTGAATGATTAACTCAAGGAAGAGTTTTTAGTTGGCAGGTGTACAAGTGTCTTTGACTCCGTTGCATAGTGCTACTGCCTCTGCTTTGTTCACTTCTCTGCTGTCTTTGCACAATAACAACTCGGGTTGTCTCTCGGAAAGGTACGTTTTGGTGAAAAGCTTCTATTGGAGTTTTAATGTATTTTCTTGAAAATTTATTTGATTCGAGAATATGCCCACAATAATTAGTAAAGCCTTAGTTTCCCGTTTGAGATGCAATACTAATGAGCACACGTGTATGTGCTTAATGTACCGCTCATTGTGTTGGATCTTGAATTGTCCAAAGTTGGACAGTTTGGGAAAAAACTTTTTTTTAATTCAGTTAAAATAGTTATTCATTGATTCTAATGTTATATACTTGATGAAAGTTCGGATTGATACATTTCCTTTCGTTCTCCAGGTGCATACTTTATCGTGGTGGATGTCATCGCGTTCAAGTAGTGTACGTCGGAGACCGAAGGGAAATCTTGCCGAAATTTTGTCGAGTATGAGCATGAGAGTTAAGGACTAACTGTTAACCGAATGTTGAAAAAGTTTCTTCTCGAATGGGATAGGGCCATACCCTGTCATAAGAAGTGGTTGATGAATATGTTGGACTAAGTACGAAGTTATTGGTTTAGTTATGGATCGCGGTTGGATGAATGCTAGACGGAAAAGTGATGAGCATGAGAATGGAGTGGACGATTTTCTACAGTTTGCAAAAACAAATGCTCCTTATAGTGGTAACGGAAGGTTTTATTGTCCATGTGTTAACTGTTTGAATGAGAGACGACTAGAAGCTGAGGAGATACGTGATCATCTTATTTGTGAGGGGATTTGCAAGAGTTATACAACATGGATATGTCATGGTGAATCGTTAGACAGGTCGAGGGTGTCGGATAGAGAGGAAGTTGATGACGTGGAAATGGACGATGGACTAGAGGACATGATCCGTGATGTTGGGCAATAGTCTTTTCGGCGCACACATGTGTATGATACTTTGTGCAGTGATGCGGAAGTGGCTTTGTATCCGGGGTGCACTAATTTCACACGGTTGTCAGCGGTGTTAAGATTGTTCAATGTGAAGGCGAGAAATGGGTAGAGTGATAAAAGCTTTACCGAATTACTTGAGTTGTTGAAAGACATGCTTCCAGAAGGCAACACAATGCCATCTCGAAACTATGAGGCGAAGAAGATATTCTGTCCGATGGGTATGGAGTATAAGAAAATACACGCTTGCCCCAATGATTGCATATTGTACAGGAAAGAGTTTGAAGATATGCACGAGTGCCCCAGGTGTGGGGTATCACGCTGCAAAGTGAAGGATGGTGATTCTAGTTGTGATGTGGTCACCAAAGGTCCTCCTGCGAAGGTGTTATTGTATCTTCCCGTGATTCTGCGGTTCAAGCGATTGTTTGCTAATGTAAATGACGCAAAGAACATTAGATGGCATGCAGATGAGAGGAAGTGTGATGGACAGCTTCGGCATCCGGCCGATTCTTTGCAATGGAAGAGAATTGATAGTTTGTTTCCAGATTTCGGTAATGAGCCCAGAAACCTCAGTCTTGGACTTGCTACCGATGGAATGAATCCATATGGAAACTTAAGTAGTATTCATAGTTCATGGCCTGTTTTCCTGGTAATTTACAACCTGTCTCCTTGGTTGTGCATGAAGCGCAAATACATTATGTTAAGTATGATGATTTCGGGTCCTAAACAGCCAGGAAATGATATTGATGTTTATCTGAGTCCCTTGATTGAAGACTTGAGAATGTTGTGGGATGAAGGCGTTGATGTGATCGACGGGTATTGCCGTGAGACATTCAGATTGCGTGCCATGTTATTTTGCACCATCAATGACTTTCCAGCATATGGGAACCTGTGTGGGTATAGTGTTAAGGGGCATAAAGCATGTCCAATATATGAAGAAGGCACATGTTACCGTCAACTGCAACATGGAAGGAAGACGGTTTACCTTGGGCATCAGAGATTTCTCCGACATAATCATCCTTATCGTAGATTGAGAAAAGCTTCCAATGGACTTCCGGAGAATGAAATTGCTCCGGTGGCCTTGACTGGAGAGCAAGTTTATGAAAGGGTGAACAACACTAATGTTATCTATGGGAAGACCCAGAAGAAAGCTACCGAGAAGAAAATATGGAAGAAGAGATCAATCTTCTTTGATCTTCCATACTGGTGCAAGCTTGATGTAAGACATTGTATTGATGTGATGCATGTGGAGAAAAATGTGTGTGACAGTTTAATCAGAACGCTTCTCAACATTCAAGGCAAGACAAAGGATGGTGTGAATGCTCGTCTGGATCTAGTTGCGATGGGTATACGAGAGCAGTTAGCTCCACTTAAAGTGGGGGATAAGAAGACTTATTTGCCCCCATCATGTCATACTTTATCAAAAAAAGAGAAAAGAAATTTTCGTGAATGTCTACGGGAGTCAAAGTGCCACAGGGTTCCTCTTCAAATATCAAAAGACTTGTCTCAATGAAAGATCTCAAATTAGTTGGCTTAAAGTCTCATGATTGTCATGTCTTGATGCAACAACTACTACTAGGTGGCCATTCGTGACATATTGCCTAAAAAAGTCAGACATGCCATTACTAGGTTATGCTTATTCTTCAATGCTATATGTAGCAAGGTCATTGACACTAAAAAGTTGGATGACTTGGAAAATGAGGCAGCCATTATATTGTGCCAATTGGAGATGTATTTTCCACCTTCATTTTTTGACATCATGGTTCATTTGATTGTTCATCTAGTGAGGGAAATTAGATTGTGCGGCCCCGTTTATTTAAGGTGGATGTACCCAGTTGAGCGATACATGAAGATCTTGAAAGGATATATGAAAAATCCACACCATCCCGAAGCATCTATTGTTGAAAGGTATGTTGCAGAAGAAGCTATTGAGTTTTGTACAGACTACATGTCAGAAGCGGAACCTGTAGGGCTTCCGAAGTCTCGTCACGAAGGAAGATATGATGGTAAGGGTACACGAGGTATCACTGTTAAGAGCATGGATCGGGAGGAAGTGCTTCAAGCACATTTGTATATATTGAATAACACTGATGAGGTTGAACCATACTTATGTGAGCATAAAAGCATCATCAATGAAACTTACCCTAGAATGAATGAAAAATGGTGTTTGAACAAGCATAACAAGACTTTCTTGAACTGGTTTAAAGAAAAAATTGCAAAGGATGGTATTGCTTCTGATACATTAAAACGGCTAGCATAGGGGCCTAACTTTGATGTCATATGCTGGAGTGGGTACGATATCAATAAGCTTTCCTTCTATACAAAGTCCCAGGATGACAAAAGTACTATGCAAAATAGTGGGGTTATGGTCGTCGCCGAGTCCATGCATTTCTCTAGTTCGAAAGATAAAAACCCTGTTATGGCATCCGTTTCATACTTTGGAATCATTGAAGAGATATGGGAGGTTGATTACACGAAGCTTAGAGTACCTGTTTTTAAATGTCAGTGGGTCGACAGTAACAATGGTGTGCAAACCGATGAGTTAGGATTCAAATTGGTGGACCTTAATAAGGTAGGTAATAAAGAGGAGCCTTTCATCATGGCATCCCAAGCAAAACAAGTGTTTTATATCCGCGATCCTTCTAACAAAAGGTGGTCAGTGGTTCTCCAGGGAAAAAACATGTATAATGGTAGTGAGGGAAATCACGATTCAACTCTTGATATTTATGATACTCCTTCTTTCTCAACACGAGTGCCTAATTTCAATGAGGAAAATGAAGTGGATGATGTACATGCTACTCGTAATGATCACCAAGAAGGGTTATGGGAGAACTTTACTAATTGACCACAAAGTAAGTTTAGTTTGAGTTATGTTTAAAGGCATATTATATGTTTACGTTGATATTTATAAGTTATGTTTACGTACGTTGATCGATATTTATAAGTTATGTTTGATATTTATCCTAACATACTAACAAGTTTTTTTTTGTTTAAACAGGTATACATGGCTGATCGTGAGGATATCCCTCCTTCATGCAGCGGGTCGGAGACCCCGTCTACTGGTAGAAAGGGTAGACGCGCCACACGAATGAGGAATTTGACTGCCAACCATGGTTCAAATCAAAGGATAAGAATAGACTTTGATAATAACCTCAATCCTATTGGGCCAATGGCAGAGCAGTTTAACAGTTTTGTGGCGAGCCTTGCTAGGAGCAGGCCTAGTATACTCATTGATATTTGGAAAGATGTACCGGCGGACGTGAATGATCAGATATGGGAGAGTATTCTGGTATCTATACTTTTACGTCCTGTGTTTGTCTGTATCTACTTTATTTTAATCTTAATAATATCATACAGTAATTCGTTGATTCTTTTGGTCATAATGTAGCTGACCTTTGACATACCGGATACGGACGTTATGAAGAAGCGTTTGCTAAAGTATGCTGGTGAGCGTTGGAGGGCTTTTAAGGCCGACCTGGGCAGATACTATGTATTCAATCCAACAAGTAAAAAGAACCCACTTGAGGTGTACCCGTTTCTTGACCAGGCGACGTGGGATCGCTTTGTTCAGAGCCGACATGATCCCAGCTTTCAGGTTAACTTATTTGACTTGTCTCTAAATTTATGTAATTTCATTAATCTTATTTACTTATGTAATTTAATTGTCTTCTATTTATAACAGGAGAAGAGGAAAAAGGGCCAGAAAAACCAAAGCAAGAATGTCTACCCCCATGTCATGTCTCGTGGGGGATATAAAAAGCTTGGTCAGATAATCATTGGTGCAGAAAAGGGATTCCACATCGGTTATTTTTGGCTTTTCACATCGGTTTTCAAACTGATGTGGTTTATTGCCACTTTACACATCGGTTTTGAAACTGATGTGTAAAGTACATTTTTAACAGCGGTTTTTCAACAAACCGATGTGGAAAGTGAAATTTGTCAATTGGTAACCTATTGGAAATATCACTTTACACATCGGTTTTTCCAAAACCGATGTGAAAATTTCACTTTCCACATCGGTTTTCATAAAAACCGCTGTGGAAAGTGAAATTTCCACATCGGTTTTTACAAAAATCGATGTGGAAAGTGAAATTTTCACATCGGTTTTGGAAAAATCGATGTGGAAAGTGAAATTTTCACATCGGTTTTGGAAAAACCGATGTGTAAAGTCTCATTTTTTTATTACGTTATTTACATTTCTGTCATTCCTTTCCCTGTTTTGAATGCGGATCAATACCGAGAATAACATACTGTAAATATTCTAAACACAATCACTTTTGTACGACAAAAACACAAATAATATATACTGAATTTATTAAGAACAATACATATGTACGATCAATTACATTCAGACAACAAAGATAATTAGAAACCAAAAAGCTACATGATATATTATAGATTTCATATCAAAATACATATGATCAGTCAAAAGTACACTATAGCTAGTACATGATAAGTTTTAAAACTAACTACATATATACAAACTATGGTTGGTACACTTCAAGAAAGAAAGTTGCCCAACGCCTCTTTATGTTGATGATGTCGGAATCAGATAATAGAGTTGGATTGTTGAATATCTGCAAGTTTAATTAGACAAAAGATTATATCTTTTAAGTAATAAACTAACATAAAATATATAACGAATCTATAACTATAAATGTTAATTGTGTCAATTAACATTTACCTCGTGCCATCTTTCAGTGATCCTGGAGGAGATAATTTCCAACATCCACTGCATCACATAGTAGCCACATTCCCATGATCCACGTTGTATACGTGACTACGTACAAATGAAACCCAATTAGAATATGAGAAATTAAATAGAAATCAATAATTATACCCACTGCATTTGACGCATTTGAACTAATAAATATCTTACGCTAGGAATAATCCATCTGATAGCCCGAGTACGCCTTTCACCACGCAACATGTGGTTTGCAGTAATAGACCTATCATGACAAAAACATTAATTAAAGTATATCTAATAGATTTCAGATAATTAAAACAACTGCATTGCTGATTATAAAGTATTTTAATGCTTACGTTTCGATGATCGTCTTCAGTGCATTCGCCGACTTATTTCCCATTGAGCAGAAGAAGACCGCGACGTTCATCCTAGGGTACAAGATCAACAGTTGCCAATGCTGGCTGTATTTGCGGAACATTTAGTGACTAAGTCATATATAGTTATACTTAAATAACCGCTACTTACTTATTGAGATAAGGCGCAAGGTAGATTTGATGATCGTCTTGGGCAAGTATATCACGTATGGTGGTGACCGGGTCTTCTGATGCTAGGAGAACATCACCCTGAATGAACATGGGGTCAATGAACCCATAAAGGGCGAGGTTACCCTGATCAACCAACATACGATGCAGATACCTAATATATTGGAAAAACATGTTAATTATCATAGTATGTAAAAATTAATTACTTAACTTATGAATAAAATGTACTTACGTGCACCATAACGATATGTGTGCAGAACTAGCCATTTCTTTATTGAGTACCATCTCCATAAGTTCCTTCTTTGGGATATACAATTCATCACCTGGACTGGCATCATGTTCCAACCTTACCAAGGCTGTGTCATTCTCCATGGTGACAACCTGTATAGCTAGAACTTTAAAAACATCACCATGGCCAGGTGCCCCTTTGTCGATCCCCTAAACAACATAGATATATATTAGTAATCACGGATAATTAAGTTATTTAATTCATAATTAACTAAATGGTCAAATGAATACCTTGGCGGGGAGCGAGACATCTCTGGTCTTCCTGGATCCGACCTTTTAGGCACAATATCATTTCCAACATCCTATAACGAATAAAAATAAAGCATTATCTTTAAACAATAATAAATTATTTCAACTATGAATATAGAAAAACACAACTAACTGAATACCTCAGATGCAACAAGAAATCTGACCAGTCTTCTTGGCCAAAGGATGAAGTTACAGGGGCACGACCCCTTGTTTGAACCTCCTCAGTGGGCACAGGGACTCGAGCATCAGCATCTCGAATAATCTCAACAACGACCCTCAGCTGATCATCCGGTAATAAACGATGGTGTATGGTATTACCTAAGTTATTATGTGCACTCCCCAATGCCACTAAGCGGCAATGATGATGATCATCAACATACAGCTCACATGCACCTATCAGGGTCGTCATCATCATCATCATCATCATCATCATCACCATCACCATCACCATCATTTTCAGGCTGATGAGGAGGATCACATGAGCCCTTAGTGCTCACATGGACAGAGGGTTGGACAGAGGGTTGGACACCGGCTGTCATCTGTTGGGACATAGAAGTCAATATTGCCATCTGCTGGGCAAACTGCTCGGCCATCTCCTGTCGAAGCTCAGCTGCAATCTCCTGTTTTAGCTGTGCTCTATCTGCATCAACATCCCTGTGGCATTGGTGTGAAGATGAACCATGGTATTGGCGAATGCCGACGCCCCATCCAACACCAATGACACGCCCCGGGTGGTCTGGTTTACCGATGGCAGTAGCTAAGATATCTTCGCGTCCTCTAGGAACAAAGGTTCCTTGGGTTACACGAGGGAAGCCCTAGAGGACGCGATGATATCTTAGCTGCTGCCATCGATAAACCAGACCACCTATGGCCGAGCAGTTTGCCCAGCAGATGGCAATATTGACTTCTATGTCCCAGCAGATGACAGTTGGTGTCCAACCCTCTGTCCATGTGAGCACTAAGGGCTCATGTGATCCTCCTCATCAGCCTGAAAATGATGATGATGGTGATGATGATGATGATGATGATGACGACCCTGATAGGTGTGAGCTGTATGTTGATGATCATCATGATCGCCGCTTAGTGGCATTGGGGAGGGCATATAATAACTTAGGTAATACCATACACCATCGTTTATTACCGGATGATCAGCTGAGGGTCGTTGTTGAGATTATTTGAGATGCCGATGCTCGAGTCCCTGTGCCCACTGAGGAGGTTCAAACAGTGGGTCAGGCCCCCGGTAACTTCATCCTCTGGCCAAGAAGACTGGTCAGCTTTCTTGTTGCATCTGAGGTATTCAGTTAGTTGTGTTTTTCTATATTCATAGTTGAAATTATTTATTATTGTTTAAAGATAATGCTTTATTTTTATTCGTTATAGGATGTTGGAAATGATATTGTGCCTAAAAGGTCGGATCCAGGAAGACTAGAGATGTCTGCTCATGCCAAGGTATTCATTTGACCATTTAGTTAATTATGAATTAAATAACTTAATTATCCGTGATTACTAATATATATCTATGTTGTTTAGGGGATCGACAAAGGGGCACCTGGCCATGGTGATGTTTTTAAAGTTCTGGCTATACAGTTGTCACCATGGAGAATGACGCAGCCTTGGTAAGGTTGGAACATGATGCCAGTCCAGGTGATGAACTGTATATCCCAAAGAAGGAACTTATGGACATGGTACTCAATAAAGAAATGGCTAGTTCTGCACACATATCGTTATGGTGCACGTAAGTACATTTTATTTATAAGTTAAGTAATTAATATTTAAATACTATGATAATTAACATGTTTTTCCAATATATTAGGTATCTGCATCGTATGTTACTTGATCAGGGTAACCTCGCCCTTTATGGGTTCATTGACCCCATGTTCATTCAGGGTGATGTTCTCCTAGCATCAGAAGACCCGATCACCACCATATGTGATATACTTGCCCGAGACGATCACCAATTCTACCTTGCGCCTTATCTCAATAAGTAAGTACCGGTTATTTAAATATAACTATATATGACTTAGTCACTAACTGTTCCGTAAATACAGCCAGCATTAGCAACTGTTGATCTTGTACCCTAGGATGAACGTCATGGTCTTCTTCTGCTCATTGGGAAATAAGCCGGCGAATGACCTGAAGATGATCATCGAAACGTAAGCATTAAAATACTTTATAATCAGTAATGCAATTGTTTTAATTATCTGAAATCTATTAGATATACTTTAATTAATGTTTTTGTCATGATAGGTCTATTACTGCAAACCACATGTTGCATGGTGAAAGGCGTACTCGGGCTATCGGATGGATTATTCCTAGCATAAGATATTTATTAGTTCAAATGCATCAAATGCAGTGGGTATAATTATTGATTTCTATTTAATTCCTCATATTCTAATTGGGTTTCATTTGTACGTAGTCACGTATACAACGTGGATCATGGGAATGTGGCTACTATGTGATGCAAATGGATGTTGGAAATTATCTCCTCCAGATCACCGAAAGATGGCATGAGGTAAATGTTAATTGACACAATTAGAAGTAATAGTTATAGATTCGTTATATGTTTTATGTTAGTTTATTACTTAAAAGATATAATCTTTTGTCCAATTAAACTTGCAGATATTCAACAATCCAACTCCATTATCTGATTCCGACATCAACAACATAAAGAGGCGTTGGGCAACTTTCTTTCATGAAGTGTACCAACCATAGTTTGTATATATGTAGTTAGTTTAAAAACTTATCATGTACTAGCTATAGTGTACTTTTGACTGATCATATGTATTTTGATACGAAATCTATAATATATCATGTAGCTTTTTGGTTTCTAATTATCTTTGTTGTCTGAATGTAATTGAACGTACATATGTATTGTTCGTAATAAATTCAGTATATATTACTTGTGTTTTTGTCGTACAAAAGTGATTATGTTGAGAATATTTACAGTATGTTATTCTGGTATTGATCTGCATTACTGAAACAGGGGAAAGGAATGACAGAAATGTAAAAAACAAAATAAAAAACCGATGTGGAAAGTGAAATTTTCACATCGGTTTTGGAAAAACCGATGTGGAAAGTGATATTTCCAATAGGTTACCAATTGACAAATGAACTTTCCACATCGGTTTGTTATAAAAACCCTTTGTTAAAAATGTATTTTACACATCGGTTTCAAAACCGATGTGTAAAGTGGCAATAAATCCACATCGGTCTTTTCAACATCAGTTTGAAAACCGACGTGAAAAGCCAAAAATAACCGATGTGGAATCCCATTTTGCACCTGCTCGAAATTGTAGGTCTCTTCCTTATCTTTCTAGGAACAGCAAGATCACCAAAATCCGATATCTGTAGCTCTAGTTATGTTCTGCGTAAGGCAACAAGGTCAGGATGAGTGAAAAATCCGAAAATTAACAATGTTTAGCAATTACACCCAATAATGTAAAAGCAAAAACAATGATTGTAAAAGTTATCTAATTTCCATCTCTCTCTGGCTTGTGCGGCTGTAAACTGTTATTTATGCTTATTAATCCTGACCAAACCCTATACCAAATTAAGGGCCTCAGAATAAGCTTTCCAACAAGGTATCATATGCCTAAATTTGGCTTAAGATGAGTAAGTTAGGCCCATTTAAGTGAATAAACATCATGGACTGCGCACTAATCCGCGCCAGAGAACTCGGGACCCGATTTAGCCTTGATTTTGGCCTAATTTGACAATTCTTGTGACAACTGAAATTGTGGGTCTCTTCCTTATCTTTCTATGGACAACAAGATCACCAAAATCCGATATTTGTAGCTCTAGTTATGCTCTGCGCAAGGCAACAATGTCAGGATGAGTGAAAAATCCGAAAACTAACAATGTTTAGCAATTAAGCCCAATAATGTAAAAGCAAAAACAATGATTGTAAAAGTTGTCTAATTTCCGTCTCTCTCAGGCTTCTGCGGCTGTAAACTGCTATCTATGCTTATCAATCCTGATTTAACCCTCGACCATTTTAAGGGCCTCTGAATAAGCTTTCCAACAAGGTATCATATGCTTTAATTGGGCTTAAGATGAGTAAGTTAGGCCCATTTAAGTGAAGGAACATCATGGACAACACACTGATCCGTGCCAGAGAACTCGGGACCTAATTTAGCCTTGATTTTGGCCTAACTTGACAATTCTTGTGACACCTGAAATTGTAGGTCTCTTCCTTATCTTTCTAGGGACAAGATCACCAAAATCCGATATCTGTAGCTCTAGTTATGCTCTGGGAAAGGCAACAAGGTCAGGATGAGTGAAAAATCCAAAAATAAACAATGTTTAGCAATTAAGCCCAATTAAGCCCAGTAATGTAAAAGCAAAAACAACGATTGTAAAAGTTGTCTAATTTTCGTCTCTTTCTGGTTTGTGCGGTTGTAAACTGTTATTTATGCTTATTAATCCTGACCTAACCCTATACCAAATTAAGGTCCTCTGAATAAGCTTTCCAACAAGGTATCTTATGCCTTAATTGAGCTTAAGATGAGTAAGTTAGGCCCATTTAAATGAAGGAACACCATGCACTGCACACTAATCCGCGCCAGAGAACTCGGGACCCAATTTAGCCATGATTTTGGCCTAATTGGACAATTCTTGTGACACCTGAAATAGTAGGTCTGTTCCTTATCTTTCTAGGGACAACAAGATCACCAAAATCCGATATCTGTAGCTCTAGTTATGCTCTGCGCAATGCAACAAGGTCAGGATTAGTGAAAATCTGAAAATTAACAATGTTTAGCAATTAAGACCAATAATGTAAAGGTAAAAACAATGATTGTAAAAGTTGTATAATTTTCGTCTCTCTATGGCTTCTGCGGCTGTAAACTGCTATTTATGCTTATTAATCTTGACCTAACCCTAGACCAAATTAAGGGCCTCTGAATAAGCTTTCCAACAAGGTATCATATGCCTTAATTGGGCTTAAGATGAGTAAGTTAGGCCCATTTAAGTGAAGGAATATCATGGACTGCGCACTGATCCGTGCCAGAGAACTAGGGACCCAATTTAGACTTGATTTTGGCCTAATTTGAAAATTCTTGTGACACCTGAAATTGTAGGACTCTTCCTTATCTTTCAAGGGACAGCAAGATCACCAAAATCCGATATCTGTAGCTCTAGTTATGCTCTGCGCAAGGCAACAAGGCGAGGATGAGTGAAATATCCGAAAATTAACAATGTTTCGCAATTAAGCCCAATTATGCCCACTAATGTAAAAGCAAAAACAATGATTGTAAAAGTTGTCTAATTTCTGTCTCTCTCTTCCTTATGCGGCTCTAAACTGCTATTTATACTTATTAATCCTGACCTAACCCTAGACCAAATTAAGGGCCTCTGAATAAGCTTTCCAACAAGGTATCGTATGCCTTAATTTGGCTTAAGATGAGTAAGTTAGGACCATTTAAGTGAATGAACATCATGGACTGCGCACTGATCCGCGCCAGACAACTCGGGACCCGATTTAGCCTTGATTTTTGCCTAATTTGACAATTCTTGTGACAACTAAATTGTAGGTCTCTTCCTTATCTTTCTAGGGACAGCAAGATCACCAAAATCCGATATTTGAAGCTCAAGTTATGCTCTGCGGAAGGCAACAATGTCGGGATGAGTGAAAAATCTGAAAATTAACAATGTTTAGCAATTAAGCCCAATAATATAAAAGCAAAAACAATGATTGTAAAAGTTGTCGAATTTCCGTCTCTCTCTGGTTTGTGCGGTTGTAAACTGTTATTTAAGCTTATTAATACTGACCTAACCCTATACCAAATTAAGGGTTTCTGAATAAGCTTTCCAACAAGGTATCTTATGCCTTAATTGAGCTTAAGATGAGTAAGTTAGGCCCATTTAAGTGAAGGAACATCATGGACAACACACTGATCCGCGCCAGAGAAATCGGGACCTAATTTAGCCATGAATTTGGCCTAACTTGACAATTCTTGTGACACCTGAAATTGTAGGTCTCTTCCTTATCTTTCTAGGGACATCTAGATCACCAAAAATCTGATATCTGTAGCTCTAGTTATGCTCTACGAAAGGCAACAAGGTCAGGATGAGTGAAAAATCCAAAAATTAACAATGTTTAGCAATTAAGCCCAGTAATGTAAAAGCAAAAAAATGATTGTAAAAGTTGTCTAATTTCCGTCTCTCTATGGTTTGTGCGGTTGTAAACTGTTATTTATGCTTATTAATCATGACCTAACCCTATACCAAATTAAGGGCCTCTGAATAAGCTTTCCAACAAGGTATCTTATGCCTTAATTGAGCTTAAGATGAGTAAGTTAGGCCCATTTAAGTGAAGGAACATCATGGACTGCGCACTAATCCGCGCCAGAGAACTCGGGACCCAATTTAGCCTTGATTTTGGCCTAATTGGACAATTCTTGTGACACCTGAAATAGTAGGTATGTTCCTTATCTTTCTAGGGACAACAAGATCACCAAAATCCGATATCTGAAGCTCTAGTTATGCTCTGCGCAATGCAACAAGGTCAGGATTAGTGAAAATCTGAAAATTAACAATGTTTAGCAATTAAGACCAATAATGTAAAAGTAAAAACAATGATTGTAAAAGTTGTATAATTTTCGTCTCTCTCTGGCTTTTTCGGCTGTAAACTGCTATTTAGGCTTATTAATCTTGACCTAACCCTAGACCAAATTAAGGGCCTCTGAATAAGCTTTCCAACAAGGTATCATATGCCTTAATTGGGCTTAAGATGGGTAAGTTAGGCCCATTTAAGTGAATGAACATCATGGACTGCACACTGATCCGTGCCAGAGAACTAGGGACCCAATTTAGACTTGATTTTTGCCTAATTTGACAATTCTTGTGACAACTAAAATTGTAGGACTCTTCCTTATCTTTCTTGGGACAGCAAGATCACCAAAATCCGATATTTGAAGCTCAAGTTATGCTCTGCGGAAGGCAACAATGTCAGGATGAGTGAAATATCCGAAAATTAACAATGTTTCGCAATTAAGCCCAATAATGTAAAAGCAAAAACAATGATTGTAAAAGTTGTCTAATTTCCGTCTCTCTCTGGTTTGTGCGTTGTAAACTGCTATCTATGCTTATTAATCCTGATTTAACCCTCGACCAAATTAAGGGCCTCTGAATAAGATTTCCAACAAGGTATCTTATGCCTTAATTGGGCTTAAGATGAGTAAGTTAGGCCCATTTAAGTGAATGAACATCATGGACTGCGCACTGATCCGCTCCAGAGAACTCGGGACCCGATTTAGCCTTGATTTTTGCCTAATTTGACAATTCTTGTGACATCTGAAATTGTAGGTCTCTTCCTTATCTTTCTAGGGACAGCAAGATCACCAAAATCCGATATTTGAAGCTCTAGTTATGCTCTGCGGAAGGCAACAATGTCAGGATGAGTGAAAAATCCAAAAATTAACAATGTTTAGCAATTAAGCCCAATTAAGCCCAGTAATGTAAAAGCAAAAACAATGATTGTAAAAGTTGTCTAATTTTCGTCTCTCTCTGGCTTTTGCGGTTGTAAACTGTTATTTATGCTTATTAATCCTGACCTAACCCTATACCAAATTAAGGGCCTCTGAATAAGCTTTCCAACAAGGTATCATATGCCTTAATTTGGCTTAATATGAGTATGTTGGGCCCATTTAAGTGAAGGAACATCATGGACTGCGCACTGATCATAGAACTCGGGACCCAATTTAGCCTTGACTTTGGCCTAATTTGAGAATTCTTGTGAAACCTGAAATTGTAGGTCTCTTCCTTATCTTTCTAGGGACAACAAGATCACCAAAATCCGATATTTGTAGCTCTAGTTATGCTCTGCGGAAGGTAACAATGTCAGGATGAGTGAAAAATCTGAAAATTAACAATGTTTAGCAATTAAGCCCAATTAAGCCCAATAATGTAAAAGCAAAAACAATGATTGTAAAAGTTGTCTAATTTTTGTCTCTCTCATACTTCTTCGGCTGTAAACTGCTATCTATTTTTATTAATCCTGATTTAACCCTAGACCAAATTAAGGGCCTCTGAATAAGCTTTCCAACAAGGTATCATATGCCTTAATTGGGCTTAAGATGAGTAAGTTAGATCCATTTAACTGAATAAACATCATGGACTGCACACTAATCCGCCCCAGAGAACTCGGGACCTAATTTAGCCTTGATTATGGCTTAACTTGACAATTCTCGTGAAACCTGAAATTGTTGGTCTCTTCCATATCTTTCTAGGGACAGGAAGATCACCAAAATCCGATATCTATAGCTCTAGTTATGCTCTGCGAAAGGCAACAAGGTCAGGATGAGTGAAAAATCCAAAAATTAACAACGTTTAGCAATTAAGCCCAATTAAGCCCAGTAATGTAAAAGCAAAAACAATGATTGCAAAAGTTGTCTACTTTCCGTCTCTCTCAGGCTTCTCCCGCTGTAAACTTCTATTTATGCTTATTAATCCTGACCTAACACTAGACCAAATTAAGGGCCTCTGATTAAGCTTTCCAACAAGGTATCATATGCCTTAATTGGGCTTAAGATGAGTAAGTTAGGCCCATTTAAGTGAAGGAATATCATGGACTGTGCACTAATAAGCGCCAGAGAACTCTGGACCCAATTTAGCCTTGATTTTTGCCTAATTGGACAATTCTTGTGACACCTGAAATAGTAGGTCTGTTCCTTATCTTTCTAGGGACAAGAAGATCACCGAAATCTGATATCTGTAGCTCTAGTTATGCTCTGCGCAATGCAACAAGGTCAAGATTAGTGAAAATCCGAAAATTAACAATGTTTAGCAATTAAGACCGATAATGTAAAAGCAAAAACAATGATTGTAAAAGTTGTCTGATTTTCGTCTCTCTCTGGCTAATGCGAGTTTAAACTGCTATTTATGCTTTTTAATCCTGACCTAACCCAAGACTAAATTAAGGGCCTCTGAATAAGCTTTCCAACAAGGTATCATATGTCTTAATTGGGCTTAAGATGAGTAACATAGGCCGATTTAAGTGATGGAATATCATGGACTGCGCACTGATCCGCGCCAGAGAACTAGGGACCCGATTTAGACTTTATTTTGGCCTAATTTGACAATTCTTGTGACACCTGAAATTGTAGGACTCTTCCTTAGCTTTCAAGGGACAGCAAGATCACCAAAATCGGATATCTGTAGCTCTAGTTAAGCTCTGCGCAAGGCAACAAGGTCAGGATGAGTGAAAATTCGGAAAATTAACAATGTTTAGCAATTAAGCCCAATAATCTAAAAGTAAAAACAATAATTGTAAAAGTTGTCTAATTTTCGTCTCTCTCCGGCTTGTGCGGCTGTAAACTGCTATTTATACTTATTGATCAAAACCTAACCCTAGTCCTAATTAAGGGCCTCTGAATAAGCTTTCCAACAAGGTATCATATGCCTTAATTGGGCTTAAGATGAGTAAGTTAGGCCCATTTAAGTGAAGGAATATCATGGACTGCGTACTGATCCGCTCCAGAGAACTAGGGACCCAATTTAGATTTGATTTTGGCCTAATTTGACAATTCTTGTGAAACCTGAAATTATAGGTCCCTTCCTTATCTTTCTACTAGGGACAGCAAGATCACCAAAATCCGATATTTGTAGCTCTAGTTATGCTCTGCGCAACGCAACAAGGTCAGGATGAGTGAAAAATCTGAAAATTAACAATATTTGGCAATTAAGCCCATTAATGTAAAAGTAAAAACATTGATTGTAAAAGTTGTCTAATTTCCGTCTCCCTCTGGCTTCTGTGGCTGTAAACTGCTATTTATGCTTATTAATCTTGACCTAACCCTAGACCAAATTAAGGGCCTCTAAATAAGCTTTCAAACAAGGTATCATATGCCTTAATTGGGTGTAAGATGAGTAAGTTAGGCCCATTTAAGTGAAGGAATATCACGGACTGCGCACTGATCCGCGCCAGAGAACTAGGGACCTAATTTAGCCTTGATTTTGGCCTAATTTGACAATTCTTGTGACACCTGAAATTGTAGGTCTCTTCCTTATCTTTCAAATGACAGCAAGATGACCAAAATCCGATATCTGTTGCTCTATTTTTGTTCTGCGCAAGCCAACAAGGTCAGGATGAGTGAAACATCGGAAAATTAACAATGTTTTGCAATTAAGCCCAATGAAGCCCAATAATGCAAAAGCAAAAAACAATGATTGTAAAAGTTGACTAATTTCCGTCTCTCTCTGGCTTGTGCGGCTGTAAACTGCTATTTATTCTTATTAATCCTGACCTAACCCTAGACTAAATTAAGGGCCTCTTAATAATCTTTCCAACAGGGTATCAAATGCCTTAATTGGGCTTAAGATGAGTAAGTTAGGCCCATTTAAGTGAAGGAACATCATGGACTGCGCACTGATCCGCGCCCGAGAAATCGGGACCCAATTTAGCCTTGATTATGGCCTAATTTGACAATTCCGAAAATTAACAATGTTTCGCAATTAAGCCGAATTACGCCCAATAATGTAAAAGCAAAAACAATGATTGTAAAAGTTGTCTAATTTTCGTCTCTCTCTTGCTTGTGCGGCTGTAAACTGCTATTTGTGCTTATTAATCCTGACCTAACACTAGGCCAAATTAAGGGCCTCTGAATAAGCTTTCCAACAAGTTATCATATGCCTTAATTGGGCTTAAGATGAGTAAGTTTGGCCCATTTAAGTGAAGGAACATCATGGACTGGGCACTAATCCATGCCAAAGAACTGGGGACCTCATTTATCCTTGATTTTGACCTAATTTGATAATTCTTGTGAAACCTGAAATTGTAGGTCTCTTCCTTATCTTTCTAGGGACAGCAAGATCACCAAAATCCGATATCTGTATCTCTAGTTATGCTCTGCGCAAGGCAGCAAGGTCAGGTTGAGTGAAAAATTCGAAAATTAACAATGTTTAGCAATTCAGCCCAATTAAGCATAATAATGTAAAAGCAAAAACTACGATTGTAAAAGTTGTCTAATTTCAGTCCCTCTCTGGCTTGTGCTGCTGCAAATTGTTATTTATGCTTATTAATAATGAACTAACCGTAGACCAAATTAAGGGCCTCTGAATAAGCTTTCCAACAAGGTATCATATGCCTTAATTGGGCTTAAGATGAGTAAGTTCGGCCCATTTAAGTGAAGGAACATCATGGACTGCGTACTAATCAGCTCCAGAGAACTCGGGACCCAATTTAGCCTTGATTTTGACCTAATTTGACAATTCTTGTGAAACTTGAAATTGTAGGTTTTTTCCTTATCTTTCTAGGGACAGCAAGATCACTAATATCCGATATCTGTAGCTCTAGTTATGCTCTGTGCAAGCCAACAAGGTCAAGATGAGTGAAAAATCCGAAAATTAACAATGTTTAGCAATTATGCCCAATTAAGCCCAATAATGTAAAAGCAAAAACAATGATTGTGAAAGTTGTCTAATTTCCGTCTCTCTCTGACTTCTGCGGCTGTAAACTGCTACTTACTAATATTAATCTTGACCTAACCCTAGACCAAATTATGGGCCCCTGAATAAGCTATCCAACAATGTATCATATGCCTTAATTGGGCTTAAGATGAGTAAGTTAGGCCCATTTAAGTGAAGGGACGTCATGGACTGTGCACTGAACCGCGCCAGTGAACTAGGGACCCAATTTAGCCTTGATTTTGGCCTAATTTAACAATTCTTGTGAAACATGAAACTGTAGGTCTCTTCCTTATCTTTCTAGGGACAACAAGATCACCAAAATCCGATATTTGTAGCTCTGGTTATGCTCTGCACAAGGCAACAAAGTCAGGATGAGTTAAAAATCCGAAAATTAACAATGTTTAGGAATGAAGCCCAATTAAGCCCAATAATGTAAACGCAAAAACAATGATTGTAAAAGTTGTATAATTTCTGTCTCTCTCTGGCTTGTGCGGTTGTAAACTGCTACTAATGCTTATTAATTGTGACCTAACCCTAGACCAAATTAAGGCCCTCTGAATAAGCTTTCCAACAAAGTATCATATGCCATAATTGGGCTTAAGATGAGTAAGTTAGGCCCATTTAAGTGAAGGAACATCATGGACGGCGCACCGATCCGCGCCAGAGTACTCGGGACCCAATTTAGCCTTGATTTGGGCCTAATTTGATAATTCTTGTGACACTTGCAATTGTAGGTCTCTTCCTTATCTTTCTAGGGACGGCAAGATCACCAAAATCCGATATATGTAGCTCTAGTTATGCCCTGCGCAAGGCAACAAGGTCAGGAAGAGTGAAAAATCCAAAAATTAACAATCTTTAGAAATTAAGCCCAATTAAGCCCAATAATGTAAGAGCAAAAACAATGATTGTAAACGTTTTCTAATTTCCGTCTCTCTCGGTCTTGTGCAGCTGTAAACTGTTATTTATGCTTATTAATCATGACCTAACCGTATACCAAATTAAGGGCATGTGAATAAGCTTTCCAACAAGGTATCATATGCCTTAATTTGGCTTAAGATGAGTAAGTTAGGCCCATTTAAGTGAATGAACATCATGGACTGCGCACTGATCCGCGCCAGAGAACTCGGGACCCAATTTAGCGTTGACTTTGGCCTAATTTGACAATTCTTGTGACACCTGAAATTGTAGGTCTTTGCTTATCTTTCTTGGGACAGCAAGATCACCAAAATCCGATATTTGTAGCTCTAGTTATGCTCAAAACATGGCAACAATGTCAGGATGAGTTAAAAATCCGAAAATTAGCAATGTTTAGCAATTAAGCCCAATTAAGTCCAATAATGTAAAAGCAAAAACAATGATTGTAAAAGTTGTCTAATTTCCGTCTCTCTCAGGGTTCTGCGGCTTTAAACTGCTATCTATGCTTATTAATCCTGATTTAACCCTCGACAGAATTAAAGGCCTCTGAATAAGCTTTCCAACAAGGTATCATATGCCTAAATTGGGCTTAAGATGAGTAAGTTAGGCCCATTTAAGTGAAGGAACATCATGGACTGCACACTGATCCACGCCTGAGAACTCGGGGCCTAATTTAGCCTTGATTTTGGCCTAACATGACAATTCTTGTGACACCTGAAATTGTAGGTCTCTTCCTTATCTTTCTAGGGACAGCAAGATCACCAACATCCGATATCTGTAGCTCTAGTTATGCTCTGCGAAAGGCAACAAGGTCAGGATGAGTGAAAAATCCAAAAATTAACAATGTTTAGCAATTAAGCCCAATTAAGCCAAGTAATGTAAAAGCAAAAAAATGATTGTAAAAGTTGTCTAATTTCCGTCTCTCTCTGACTTGTGCTGTTGTAAACTGTTATTTATGCTTATTAATACTGACCTAACCCTATACCAAATTAAGGGCCTCTGAATTAGCTTTCCAACAAGGTATCATATGCGTTAATTTGGCTTAAGATGAGTAAGTTAGGCCCATTTAAGTGAAGGAACATCATGGACTGCGCACTGATCAGAGAACTCGGGACCCAATTTAGCCTTGATTTTGGCCTAATTTGACAATTCTTGTGACACCTGAAATTGTAGTTCTCTTCCTTATCTTTCTAGGGACAGCAAGATCACCAAAATCCGATATATCTACCTCTAGTTATGCTCTGCGCAAGGCAACAATGTCAGGATGAGTGAAAAATCCAAAAATTAACAATGTTTAGCAATTAAGCCCAGTAATGTAAAAGCAAAAACAATGATTGTAAAAGTTGTCTAATTTCTATCTCCCTCTGGCTTGTGCGGCTGTAAACTGTTATTTATGCTTATTAATCCTGACCTAACCCTATACCAAATTAAGGGCCTCTGAATAAGCTTTCCAACAAGGTATCATATGCCTTAATTTGGCTTAAGATGAGTAAGTTAGGCCCATTTAAGTGAAGGAACATCATGGACTGCACACTGATCAGAGAACTCGGGACCCAATTTAGCCTTGATTTTGGCCTAATTTGACAATTCTTGTGACACCTGAAATTGTAGGTCTCTTCCTTTACTTTCTAGGGACAACAAGATCACCAAAATCCGATATTTGTAGCTCTGGTTATGCTCTGCGCAAGACAACAATGTCAGGATGAGTGAAAAATCCGAAAATTAAGAATGTTTAGCAATTATGTCCAATTAAGCCCAATAACGTAAAAGCAAAAACAATGATTGTAAAAGTTCTCTAATTTCTGTCTCTCTCAGGCTTCTGCTATTGTAAACTGCTATCTATGCTTATTAATCCTAATTTAACCCTATACCAAATTAAGGGCCTCTGAATAAGCTTTCCAACAAGGTATCATATGCCTTAATTGGGCTTAAGATGAGTAAGTTAGGCCCATTTAAATGAAGGAACACCATGGACTGCACACTGATCCACGCCAGAGAACTCGAGACCTAATTTAGCATTGATTTTGGCCTAACTTGACAATTCTTGTGAAACCTGAAATTGCAGGTCTCTTCCTTATCTTTCTAGGGACAACAAGATCACCAAAATCCGATATCTGTAGCTCTAGTTATGCTCTGCGAAAGGCAACGAGGTCAGGATGAGTGAAATATCCAAAATTTAACAATGTTTAGCAATTAAGCCCAATTAAGCCCAGTAATGTAAAAGCAAAAACAATGATTGTAAAATTTGTCTAATTTCTGTCTTTCCTAGGCTTCTGCGGCTGTAAACTTCTATTTATGCTTATTAATCCTGACCAAACACTAGACCAAATTAAGGGCATCTGAATAAGCTTTCCAACAAGGTATCATATGCCTTAATTGGGCTTAAGATGAGTAAGTTAGTCCCATTTAAGTGAAGGAACATCAAGAACTGCGTACTGATCCGCGCCAGAGAACTCGGGACCCAATTTAGCCTTGATTTTGGCCTAATTTGACAATTCTTGTGAAACCTGAAATTGTAGGTCTATTCCTTATCTTTCTAGGGACAGCAAGATCACCAAAATCCGATATCTGTAGCTCTAGTTATGCTCTGCGCAATGCAACAAGGTCAGGATTAGTGAAAATCCGAAAATTAACAATGTTTAGCAATTAAGACCAATAATGTAAAAGTAAAAACAATGATTGAAAAAAGTTGTCTAATTCCGTCTCTCTCTGGCTTCTGTGGCTGTAAACTGCTATTTATGCTTATTAATCTTGACCTAACCCTAGACCAAATTAAGGGCCTCTGAATAAGCTTTCCAACAAGGTATCATATGCCTCAATTGGGCTTAAGATGAGTAAGTTAGGCCCATTTAAGTGAAGGAATATCATGGACTGCGCACTGATCCGCGCCAGAGAAATAGGGACCCAATTTAGACTTGATTTTGGCCTAATTTTACAATTCTTGTGACACCTGAAATTGTAGGACTCTTCCTTATCTTTCAAGGGACAGCAAGATCACCAAAATCAGGATGAGTGAAAAATCCGAAAATTAACAATGTTTAGCAATTAAGCCCAATTAAGCCCGATAATGTAAAAGTAAAAACAATGATTGTAAAAGTTGTCTAATTTTCGTCTCTCTCCGGCTTGTGCGGCTGTAAACTGCTATTTATGCTTATTGATCATGACCTAACCCTAGACCTAATTAAGGACCTCTAAATAAGCTTTCCAACAAGGTATCATATGCCGTAATTGGGCTTAAGACGAGAAAGTTAGGCCCATATAAGTGAAGGAACATCATGGACTGTGCAATGATCCGCGCCAGTGAACTCCGTACCCAATTTAGCCTTGATTTTGGCCTAATTTGACAATTCTTGTGAAACCTGAAATTATAGGTCTCTTCCTTATCTTTCTAGGGACAGCAAGATCACCAAAATCCGATATTTGTAGCTCGAGTTATGCTCTGCGCAATGCAACAAGGTCAGGATGAGTGGAAAATCTGAAAATTAACAATATTTAGCAATTAAGCCCAATAATGTAAAAGTAAAAACAATGATTGTAAAAGTTGTCTAATTTCCATCTCTCTCTGGCTTCTGCGGCTGTAAACTCCTATTTATGCTTATTAATCTTGACCTAACCCTACACCAAAATAAGGGCCTCTGAATAAGCTTTTCAACAAGGTATCATATGCCTTAATTTGGCTTAAGATGAGTAAGTTAGGCCCATTTAAGTGAAGTAACATCATGGACTGCACACTGATCCGCGCCAGAGAACTCGGGACCCAATTTAGCCTTGAGTTTGGCCTACTTGGACAATTCATTTGAAATCTAAAATTGTAGGTCTCTTCCTTATCTTTCTAGGGACAGCAAGATCACCAAAATCCGATATCTGTTGCTCGAGTTATGCTCTGTGCAAGGCAACAAGGTCAGGATGGGTGAAAAATCCGAAAATTAACAATGTTTAGCAATTAAGCACAATTAAGCCCAATAATGTAAACTCAAAAACAATGATTGTAAAAGTTCTCTAATTTCTGTCTCTCTCTGGATTGTGCGGCTGTAAACTGCTATTTATGCTTATTAATCCTGGCCTAACCCAAGACCAAATTAAGGGCCTCTGAATAAGCTTTCCAACAATGTATTATACGCCTTAATTGGGCATAAGATGAGTAAGTTAGGCCCATTTAAGTGAAGGAACATCATGGATTGCGCACTGATCCGCGACATAGAACTCGGGACCAAATTTAGCCTTGATTTTGGCCTAATTTGAGAATTCTTGGAAACCTGAAATTTTAGGTCTCTTCCTTATCTTACTAGGGACAGCAAGATCACCAAAATCCGATTTCTGTAGCTCTAGTTATGCTCTGTGCAAGGCAACAAGGTCAGGATGAGTGAAAAATCTGAAAATTAATAATGTTTAGCAATAAAGCACAATTAAGCCCAATAATGTAAAAGCAAAAACAATGATTGTAAAAGTTGTCTAATTTTCGTCTCTCGGGCTTGTACAGATGTAAACTTCTATTTATGCTTATTAATCCCGACCGAACCCTAGACCAAATTAAGGGCCTCTGAATAAGCTTTCCAATAAGGTATCATATGCCTTAATTGGGCTTAAGATGAGAAAGTTAGGCCCATATAAGTGAAGGAACATCATGGACTGTGCAATGATCTTTGCCAGAGAACTCCGGACCCAATTTAGCATTGATGTTGGCCTAATTTGACAATTCTTGTGAAACCTGAAATTATAGGTCTCTTCCTTATCTTTCTAGGGACAGCAAGATCACCAAAATCCGATATTAGTAGCTCTAGTTATGCTATACGCAAGGCAACAATGTCAGGATGAGTGAAAATTCAGAAAATTAACAATGTTTAGCAATTAAGCCCAATTAAGCCCAATAACGTAAAAGCAAAAACAATGATTGTAAAAGTTGTCTAATTTCCGTCTCTCTCAGGCTTCTGCGGCTGTAAACTGCTATCTATGCTTATTAATCCTGATTTATCCCTTGACCAAATTAAGGGCCTCTGAATAAGCTTTCCAACAAGGTATCATATGCCTTAATTGGGCTTAAGATGAGTAAGTTAGGCCCATTTAAGTGAAGGAACATCATGCACTGCACACTGATCCGCGCCAGAGAACTCGGGACCTAATTTAGCCTTGATTTTGGCCTAACATAACAATTCTTGTGACACCTGAAATTGTAGGTCTCTTCCTTATCTTTATAGGGACAGCAAGATCACCAAAATCCGATATTTGTAGCCCTAGTTATGCTCTGCGAAAGGCAACAAGGTCAGGATGAGTGAAAAATCCAAAAATTAACAATGTTTAGCAATTAAGCCCAATTAAGCCCAGTAATGTAAAAGCAAAAACAATGATTGTAAAAGTTGTACAATTTTCGTCTCTCTCTGGCTTGTGCGGCTGTAAACTATTATTTATGCTTATTAATCCCTGACCTAACCCTATACCAAATTAAGGGCCTCTGAATAAGCTTTCCAACAAGGTATCATATGCCTTAATTTGGCTTAAGATGAGTAAGTTAGGCACATTTAAGTGAAGGAACATCATGGACAGCGACCGATCCGCACACGGAGAACTCGGGACCCAATTTAGCCTTGATTTTGGCCTAATTTGACAATACTTGTGACACCTGAAATTGTAGGTCTCTTCCGTATCTTTCTAGGGACATCAAGATCACCAAAATCCGATATTTGTAGCTCTAGTTATGCTCTGCGCAAGGCAACAATGTCAGGATGAGTGAAAAATCCGAATATTAACAATGTTTTGCAGTTAAGCCTAATAACGTAAAAGCAAAAATAATGATTGTAAGAGTTGTCTAATTTCCATCTCTCTCTGGCTTCTGCGGCTGTAAACTTCTATTTATGCTTATTAATCCTGACGTAACCCTAGACCAAATTAAGGGCATCTGAATAAGCTTTCCAACAAGGTATCATATGCCTTAATTGGGCTTAAGATGAGTAAGTTAGTCCCATTTAAGTGAAGGAACATCAAGAACTGCGCACTGATCCACGCCAGAGAACTCTGGACCCAATTAATCCTTGATTTTAGCCTAATTTGACAATTCTTGTGAAACCTAAAATTGTAGGTCTATTCCTTATCTTTCTAGGGACAGCAAGATCACCAAAATCCGATATCTGTAGCTCTAGTTATGCTCTGCGCAATGCAACAAGGTCAGGATTAGTGAAAATCCTAAAATTAACAATGTTTAGCAATTAAGACCAATAATGTAAAAGTAAAAACAATGATTGAAAAAAGTTGTCTAATTTTCGCCTCTCTCGCTTCGTGGCTGTAAACTGTTATTTCGCTTATTAATCTTGACCTAACCCTGGACCAAATTAAGAGCCTCTCGAATAAGCTTTCCAACAAGGTATCATATCCCTTAATTGGGCTTAAGATGAGTAAGTTAGGCCCATTTAAGTGAAGGAATATCGTGGATCGCGCACCGATCCGCGCTTGAGAGAAATAGGGACCCAATTTAGACTTGATTTTGGCCTAATTTGACAATTCTTGTGACACCTGAAATTGTAGGACTCTTCCTTATCTTTCAAGGGACAGCAAGATCACCAAAATCCGATATTTGCAGCCCTAGTTATGCTCTGCGCAAGGCAACAAGGTCAGGATGAGTGAAAAATCCGAAAATTAACAATGTTTAGCAATTAAGCCCAATTAAGCCCGATAATGTAAAAGTAAAAACAATGATTGTAAAAGTTGTCTAATTTTCGTCTCTCTCCGGCTTGTGCGGCTGTAAACTGCTATTTATGCTTATTGATCATGACCTAACACTAGACCTAATTAAGGGCCTCTAAATAAGCTTTCCAACAAGGTATTATATGCCGTAATTGGGCTTAAGATGAGAAAGTTAGGCCCATATAAGTGAAGGAACATCATGGACAGTGCAATGATCCGCGCCAGAGAACTCTGGACCCCATTTAGCCTTGATTTTGGCCTAATTTGACAATTCGCGTGAAACCTGAAATTATAGGTCTCTTCCTTATCTTTCTAGGGATAGCAAGATCACCAAAATCCGATATTTGTAGCTCTAGTTATGCTCTGCGCAACGCAACAAGGTCAGAATGAGTGAAAAATATGAAAATTAACAATATTTAGGAATTAAGCCCAATAATGTAAAAGTAAAAACAATGATTGTAAAAGTTGTCTAATTTCTGTCTCTCTCTGGCTTCTGCGGCTGTAAACTGCAATTTATGCTTATTAATCTTGACCTAACCCTATACCAAATTAAGGGCCTCTGAATAAGCTTTCCAACAAGGTATCATATGCCTTAATTTGGCTTAAAGATGAGTAAGTTAGGCCCATTTAAGTGAAGTAACATCATGTACTGCACACTGATCCGCGTCAGAGAACTCAGGACCCAATTTAGCCTTGAGTTTGGCCTAATTTGACAATTCATGTGACATCTAAAATTGTAGGTCTCTTCCTTATCTTTTCGGGGACAAAGCAAGTTCACCAAAATCCGATATCTCGTAGCTCTAGGTATGCTCTGTGCAAAGCAACAAGCACTGGATGAGTGAAAAATCCGAAGATTAACCATCTTTAGCAATTAAGCCCAATAATGTAAAAACAAAAACAATTATTGTAAAAGTTGTCTAATTTTCATCTCTCTCTGGCTTGTGCGACTGTAAAATGCTATTTATGCTTATTAATCATGACATAACCCTGGACCAAATTAAGGGCCTCTGAATAAGCTTTCCAACAAGGTATCATATGCCATAATTGGGCTTAAGATGACTAAGTTAGGCCCATTTAAGTGAAGGAACGTCCACGGATGTAAACTTATCCGCGCCGGATAACTTGGGACCCAATTTAGCCATATTTTGGCATAATTTGACAATTCTTGTGCAACCTGAAATTGTAGGTCTCTACCTTATCTTTCTAGCGACCGCAAGATCACCAAAATCCGATATCATTTGCTCGAGTTATGCTCTGTGCAAGGCAACAAGGTCGGGATGAGTGAAAAATCCGAAAATTAACAATGTTTCGCTATTAAGCACAATTAAGCCCAATAATGTAAACTCAAAAACAATGATTGTAAAAGTTCTCTAATTTCTGTCTCTCTCGGCTTGTGCGGCTGTAATCGATATTTATGATTATTAATCCTGACCTAACCCTAGACTAAATTAAGGGCCTCTGAATAAGCTTTCCTACAAGGTATTATATGCCTTAATTGGGCATAAGATGAGTAAGTTAGGCCCATTTAAGTGAAGGAACATCATGGACTGCACACTGATCCGCGACAGAGAACTCGGGACCAAATTTATCCTTGATTTTGGCCTAATTTGAGAATTTTTGGCAACCTGAAATTTTAGGTCTCTTCCTTATCTTACTAGGGACAGCAAGATCACCAAAATCCGATTTCTGTAGCTTTAGTTATGCTCTGTGCAAGGCAACAAGGTCAGGATGAGTGAAAAATCTGAAAATTAACAATGTTTAGCAATTAAGCACAATTAAGCCCAATAATGTAAAAGCAAAAACAATGATTGTAAAAATTGTCTAATTTCCTTCTCTCTCTGGCTTCTGCGGCTGAAAACTGCTATTTATGCTTATTAATCTTGACCTAACCCTAGACCAAATTAAGGGCCTCTGAATAAGCTTTCCAACAAGGTATCATATGCCTTAATTTGGCTTAAGGATGAGTAAGTTAGGCCCATTTAAGTGAAGTAACATCATGGACTGCACACTGATCCACGGCAGAGAACTCGGGACCCAATTTAGCCTTGAGTTTGGCCTAATTTGACAATTCATGTGAAATCTAAAATTGTAGGTCTCTTCCTTATCATTCTGGGGACAGCAAGATCACCAAAATCCGATATCTGTAGCTCAAGTTATGCTTTGTGCAAAGCAACAAGGTCAGGATGAGTGAAAAAACTGAAGATTAACCATCTTTAGCAATTAAGCCCAATAAAGTAAAAACAAAAACAATGATTGTAAAAGTTGTCTAATTTTCGTCTCTCTCTGGCTTGTGCGACTGTAAACTGCTATTTATGCTTATTAATCATGACATAACCCTTGACCAAATTAAGGGCCTCTGAATAAGCTTTCCAACAAGGTATCATATGCCTTAATTGGGCTTAAGATGAGTAAGTTAGGCCCATTTAAGTGAAGGAACGTCACGGACTGTAAACTTATCCGCGCCAGAGAACTCGGGACCCAATTTAGCCATATTTTGGCCTAATTTGACAATTCTTGTGAAACCTGAAATTGTAGGTCTCTACCTTATCTTTCTAGGGAGAGCAAGGTCACCAAAATCTGATATCTGTAGTTCGAGTTATGCTTTGTGCAAGGCAAAAAGGTCAGGATGAGTGAAAAATCCGAAAATTAACAATGTTTATCAATTAAGCACAATTAAGCCCAATAATGTAAACTCAAAAACAATGATTGTACAAGTTCTCTAATTTCTGTCTCTCTCTGGCTTGTGCGGCTGTAAACTGCTATATATGCTTATTAATCCTGCCCTAACCTTAGACCAAATTAAGAGCCTCTGAATAAGCTTTCCCACAAGGTATCATATGCCTTAATTGGGTTTAAGATGAGTAAGTTAGGCCCATTTAAGCGAAGGAACATCATTGACTGCGCACTGATCCGTGCCAGAGAACTCGGGACCCAATTTAGCCTTGAGTTTGGCCTAATTTGACAATTCGTGTGAAACATGAAATTGTAGGTCTCTTCCTTATCTTTCTAGGGACAGCAAGATCACCAAAATCCGATATCTGTAGATCTAGTTATGCTCTGCGCAAGGCAACAAGGTCCGGATGAGTGAAAAATCCGAAAATTAACAATGTTTAGCAATTAAGACCAATAATGTAAAAGCAAAAACAATGATTGCAAAAGTTGTCTAGTTTTCGTCTCTCTCTGGCTTGTGCAGCTGTAAACTGCTTTTTATGCTTGTTAATCTCGACCTAACCCTAGACCAAATTAAGGGCCTCGAATAAGATTTCCAACAAGTTATCATATACCTTAATTGGGCTTAAGATGAGTAAGTTTGGCCCATGTAAGTGAAGGAACATCATGGACTGGGCAATGATCCACGCCATAGAACCGGGACCCCATTTAGCCTTGATTTTGACCTAATTTGATAATTCTTGTGAAACCTGAAATTGTAGGTCTCTTCCTTATCTTTCTAGGGACAGCAAGATCACCAAAATCCGATATCTGTCGCTCTAGTTATGCTCTGCGCAAGACAACAAGGTCAGGTTGAGTGAAAAATCCGAAAATTAACAATGGTTAGCAATTCTGCCCAATTAAGCTTAATAATGTAAAAGCAAAAACAACGATTGTAAAAGTTGTCTAATTTCCATCTCTCTCTCTAGCTTTTGCTGCTGCAAACTGTTATTTATGCTTATTAATCCTGAACTAACCTTAGACCATATTAAAGGTCTCTGAATAAGCTTTCCAACAAGGTATCATATGCCTTAATTGGGCTTAAGATGAGTAAGTTTGGCCCATTTAAGTGAAGGAACATCATGGACTGCGTACTAATCAGCACCAGAGAACTCGGGACCCAATTTAGACTTGATTTTGGCCTAATTTGACAATTCTTGTGAAACCTGAAATTGTAGGTCTCTTCATTATCTTTCTAGTGACAGCAAGATCACTAATATACGATATCCGTAGCTCTAGTTATGATCTCTGCGAAGCCAACAAGGTCGGGATGAGTGAAAAATCCGATAATTAACAATTTTTAGCAATTAAGCACAATTAATCCCAATAATGTAAAAGCAAAAAAAATGATTGTAAAAATTGTCTTATTTCCGTCTTTCTCTCACTTTTGCGTCTGTAAACTGCTACTTACTAATATTAACCTTGACCTAACCCTAGACCAAATTAAGGGCCCCTGAATAAGCTATCCAACAAGGTATCATATGCCTTAATTGGGATTAAGATGAGTAAGTTAGGCCCATTTAGGTGAAGGAACATCATGGACTATGCACCGATCCGCGCAGGTGAACTAGGGGACCCAATTTAGCCTTGATTTTGGCCTAATTTAACAATTCTTTTGAAACCCGAAAGCAGTAGGTGTATTCCTTATCTTTCTAGGGACAACAAGATCACCAAAATCCGATATCTGTAGCTCTGGTTATGCTCTGCACAAGGCAACAAAGTCATGATGAGTGAAAAATCCAAAAATTAACAATGTTTAGCAATTATGCCCAATTAAGCCCAGTAATGTAAAAGCAAAAACAATGATTGTAAAAGTTGTCTAATTTCCGTCTCTCTCAGGCTTCTGCGGCTGTAAACTTCTATCTATGCTTATTAATCCTGATTTCACCCTCAACCAAATTAAGGGCCTCTGAATAAGCTTTCCAACAAGGTATCATATGCCTTAATTGGGATTAAGATGAGTAAGTTAGGCCCATTTAAGTGAAGGAGCATCATGGACTGCACACTGATCCGCGCCAGAGAACCCGGGACTTTATTTAGCCTTGATTTTGGCCTAACTTGACAATTCTTGTGAAACATGAAATTGTAGGTATCTTCCTTATCTTTCTAGGGACAACAAGATCACCAAAATCCAATATATGTAACTCTAGTTATGCTCTACGAAAGGCAACAAAGTCAGGATGAGTGAAAAATCCAAAAATTAACAATGTTTAGCAATTAAGCCCAATTAAGCCCAGTAATGTAAAAGCAAAAACAATGATGGTAAATGTTGTCTAATTTCTGTCTCTCACAGGCTTCTGCGGCTGTAAACTGTTATTTATGCTTATTAATCCTGATTTACCCCTAGACCAAATTAAGGGCCTCTGAATAAGCTTTCCAACAAGGTATCATATGCCTTAATTGGGCTTAAGATGAGTAAGTTAGGCCCATTTAAGTGAAGGAACGTCATGGACTGCTCACTGATCCGCGCCAGAGAACTCGGGACCCAATTTAGCATTGATTTTGGCCTAACTTGACAATTCTTGTGAAACCTGAAATTGTAGGTCTCTTCCTTATCTTTCTAGGGACAGCAAGATCACCAAAATCCGATATCTGTAGCTCTAGTTATGCTCTGCGAAAGGCAACAAGGTCAGGATGTGTGAAAAATCCAAAAATTAACAATGTTTAGCAATTAAGCCCAATAACGTAAAAGCAAAAACAATGACTGTAAAAGTTGTGTAATTTCCGTCTCTCTCGTGCTTCAAGGGGTAAGAACTGCTATCTATGCTTATTAATCCTGATTTCACCCTCAACCAAATTAAGGGCCTCGAATAAGCATTCCAACAAGGTATCATATGCCTTAATTGGGCTTAAGATGAGTAAGTTAGGCCCATTTAAATTTAGGAACTTCATGGACTCCACACTGATCCGCTCCAGAGAACTCGGGACTTAATTTAGCCTTGATTTTGGCCTAACTTGACAATTCTTGTGAAACATGAAATTGTAGGTATCTTCTTTGTCTTTCTAGGGACAACATGATCACCAAAATCCAATATATGTAACTCTAGTTATGCTCTGCGAAAGGCAACAAGGTCAGGATGAGTGAAAAATCCAAAAATTAACAATGTTTAGCAATTAAGCCCAATTAAGCCCAGTAATGTAAAAGCAAAAACAATGATTGTAAAAGTTGTCTAATTTCTGTCTCTCTCAGGCTTATGCGACTGTAAACTTCTATTTATGCTTATTAATCCTGACCTAACACTAGACCAAATTAAGGGCCTCTGAATAAGCTTTCCAACAAGGTGTCATATACCTTAATTGGGCTTAAGATGAGTAAGTTAGTCCCATTTAAGTGAAGGAACATCAAGAACTGCGCACTGATCCGCGCCAGAGAACTCGGGACCCAATTTAGCCTTGATTTTGGCCTAATTTAACAATTCTTGTGAAAGCTGAAATTGAAGGTCTATTCCTTATCTTTCTAGGGACAGCAAGATCACCCAAATCCGATATTTGTAGCTCTAGTTATGCTCTGCGCAAGGCAACAATGTCAGGATGAGTGTAAAATACGAAAATTAACATTGTTTAGTAATTAAGCCCAATTAAGCCCAATAACGTAAAAGCAAAAACAATGACTTAAAAGTTTTCTAATTTCCGTCTCTCTCAGGCTTCTCCGGCTGTAAACTGCTATCTATGCTTATTAATCCTGATTTCACTCTCAACCAAATTAAGGGCCTTTGAATAAGCATTCCAACAAGGTATCATATGCCTTAATTGGGTTTAAGATGAGTAAGTTAGGCCCATTTAAATTTAGGAACATCATGGACTACACACTGATCCGCGCCAGAGAACTCGGGACTTAATTTAGCCTTGATTTTGGCCTAACTTGACAATTCTTGTGAAACATGAAATTGTAGGTATCTTCCTTGTCTTTCTAGGGACAACATGATCACCAAAATCCAATATATATAACTCTAGTTATTTTCTGCGAAAGCCAACAAGGTCAGGATGAGTGAAAAATCCAAAAATTAACAATGTTTAGCAATTAAGCCCAATTAAGCCCAGTAATGTAAAAGCAAAAACAATGATTGTAAAAGTTGTCTAATTTCTGTCTCTCTCATGCTTTTTCGACTGTAAACTTCTATTTATGCTTATTAATCCCCGACCTAACACTAGACCAAATTAAGGGCCTCTGAATAAGCTTTCCAACAAGGTATCATATGCCTTAATTGGGCTTAAGATGAGTAAGTTAGGCCCATTTAAGTGAAGTAACATCATGGACTCGCACACCGATCCGCGCCGGAGAACTCGGGACCTAATTTAGCATTGATTTTGGCCTAACTTGACAATTCTTGTGAAACGTGAAATTATAGGTCTCTTCCTTATCTTTCTAGGGACAAAGCAAGATCACCAAAATTCGATACCTGTAGCTCTAGTTATGCTCTGCGAAAGGCAACAAGGTCAGGATGAGTGAAAGATCCAAAAATTAACAATGTTTAGCAATTAAGCCCAATTAAGCCCAATAATGTAAAAGTAAAAACAATGACTGTAAAAGTTGTCTAATTTTCGCTCTCTCTAAGGTTTCTGCGGCTCAGAACTGCTATTGATGCTTATTAATCCTGATTTAACCCTATACCAAATTAAGGGCCTATGAATAAGAATTCCAACACGGTATCATATGCCTTAATTGGGCTTAAGATGAGTAAGTTAGGCTCATTTAAGTGAAGGAACATCATGGACTGCACACTGATCCGCGCCAGAACTCGGGACCTAATTTAGCATTGATTTTGGCCTAACTTGACAATTCTTGTGAAACCCGAAATTGTAGGTCTATTCCTTATCTTTCTAGGGACAGCAAGATCACCCAAACCGATATCGTAGCTCTAGTTATGCTCTACGAAAGGCAACAAGGTCAGGGATGAGTGTAAAATCCAAAAGTTAACAATGTTTAGCAATTAAGCCCAATTAAGCCCAATAATGTAAAAGTAAAAACAATGACTGTAAAAGTTGTCTAATTTTCGTCTCTCTTAGGCTTCCTACGATCTGTAAACTTCTATTTATGTTATTAATCCTAATTTAACCCTATACCAAATTAAGGGCCTATGAATAAGAATTCCAACAAGGTATCATATGCCTTAATTGGGCTTAAGATGAGTAAGTTAGGCTCATTTAAGTGAAGGAACATCATGGACTGCACCGATCCGCGCCGCAGAACTCGGGACCTAATTTAGCTTTGATTTTGGCCTAACTTGACAATTCTTGTGAAACCTGAAATTGTAGGTCTCTTCCTAATCTTTCTTGGGACAGCAAGATCACCCAAATCCAATATCCGTAGCACTAGTTATGCTCTCTGAAAGGCAACAAGGTCGGGATGAGTGAAAAATCCAAAAGTTAACAATGTTTAGCAATTATGCCCAATTAAGCCCAGTAATGTAAAAGAAAAAAACAATGATTGTAAAAGTTATCTAATTTCTGCCTCTCACAAGCTTCTGCGGCTGTAAACTGTTATTTATGCTTATTAATCCTGATTTACCCCTAGACCAAATAAAGGGCCTCTGAATAAGCTTTCCAACAAGGTATCATATGCCTTAATTGGGCTTAAGAGGAGTAAGTTAGGCCCATTTAAGTGAAGGAACGTCATGGACCGCTCACCGATCCGCGCCAGAGAAATCGGGACCCAATTTAGCATTGATTTTGGCCTAACATGACAATTCTTGTGAAACCTGAAATTGTAGGTCTCTTCCTTATCTTTCTAGGGACAGCAAGATCACCAAAATCCGATACCCGAGCTCTAGTTATGCTCTGCGAAAGGCAACAAGGTCGGGATGAGTGTAAAATCCAAAAGTTAACAATGTTTAGCAATTAAGCCCAATTAAGCCCAGAACGAAAAAGCAAAAACAATGATTGTAAAAGTTTTCTAATTTCCGTCTCTCAGGCTTTCTACGGCTGTAAACTGCTATCTATGCTTATTAATCCTGATTTCACCCTCAACCAAATTAAGGGCCTCGAATAAGCTTTTCAACAAGGTAT